>JANPWX010000262.1:784683-1074075 GCA_024734555.1 Trochalopteron elliotii
CAGGTATCAGCTTGATCCCTTCGGCCGGGAGGCGCCCGTCAACAGCACCCGCCCCGGCAGCGGAGCCGCGGCCGCATCCCCTCCCCGCGCTCCTCCCCGCCGCGTGTCTCCCCTTCGGCGGCAGTTTTGGCCTCGTCTTTCCCTCCCTGCTTTCCTCCCTTCTTCTCTATCTCGTCAGGCGGGGGTATGGCCGCTTCCGATGCCGGTCGGCACCCGGTAAGTCCCTTCTGTGGAGCGGGGAGCGGCTAGTGAGCAGCTCTTGCGCTGGGGGTGAGCCCAGAGGCTGAGGGGATGGAGGGGCCCGGCAGTGCCAGCACCAGGAGGGGAAGGAGGGTGGCGGTGCTGCCTGTACCTCGGTGCTCTCGCTGCGGGGCACCGGGTCAGTGCCGGGCCCTGGTGAGGGCCGCGTCAGGGTGGGGGTCGGGTTAGCGTGGGAGATGAAATCTCCTTCCTCACGCCGTCTAGTTCCCAGAGCTGCCAGGCTTTTAGAACTTTTGTTAAAGGAACTTGTTTTCGGATGTCACTCTTAGTGTTCCCGCTCGCGTATTTCAAGTAATAAGTTGAATGTTATCTACTGAAGAATTACTTCTGTTGTAATGACAAAGCTGTCAGCTTTATGTTCTGAAGGCGTTGAACCCATCCACACGGCAGTGCTGGAGCGTTAGTTCCCCTGGAGCGTATTCCTGTGCCTGTTGGTAGTAGTGGAAAACTCGGGGCTCAGGAAGAGTCAGATTTGGGGTGCCCATGGGCACGTTAATGAGGGGATGTCCACCCTCGCGGCTGGGGCCGCGGGATCCTTCCCAGGGCCTCCCTGTAGCCGCCTGGGGCTGGCAGGACCCTCACCCCTGCATCACCACACGCTGATTACGGCTTTCTGCGAGTTTTGGAGGATAAATTTCAGTCACGTCTACAAATCCAGAAGCAAGCTAATTTCTTGCTTGTACTGCTAGTCTGGTTCTGCAGAGGCTAATGCAGAGTGATGCATGTAGTCTGAAACCTGGCTTTTGCTTTGGTACAGCACGGTGTGCAGAAATATGTGGCAAATTTAACAAATAACTATTTTTTTAAGTTGCTTTCTGAAACAATAGTTTTTAAATGTTACACCGTCTCAGGCTATTTTTTTTCATGCTGTTTTTAATGGGCAAAACAACTTTATAAACCAAAATATTTGCTTAAATCACAGAATCCTAGAATGGTTTGGGTTGGAAGGGATCTCAGAGGGATTGTCTGGTTCCAATCCTCCTGCTCTGGGCAGGGACAGTTTTCACTAGACCACGTTGCTCAGAGCCCCATCCAATGTAATGAATCTGGAGAAATCCAGACATATTAGTTATGCCACCAGCCTTTAAAAATGGCTTGAGGGAAGGAATGAGATGTGATTTAGGTGATGTTTAGGTGATATCAATCAGGTGATCAACTAGGTGATATTTCTTTTGGAAGTCGTAAGAATGGAGGTATCATGTGGTCAGTTTTGTGGACTTAATTTCTCTGCATATTTGTTAGACAATAGCAGAGGGACAAACACACGATGTCCTTGGAAAATTTCAGAAGGAAAAATGTGGGCTACTGCTTTTCTATTAGGAGAATGCTTCAGTTGCTGTCAAGTGGAATAGGTTTACACAGTGATTCTTCTGTAAGGAAGGGAGGTGGTGTCCTGAATGAGAGCTTACTGCTTGGTAGGCAGAAGTGCAATTTACACACTACAAGCTACTTCTGTTTCTTTATTTTAATTTATTTAATCTATTTTAGCAGAGTGCTAGGTGATAACCCACAAAACGTTAGCTGCCCAGTCATCAAAACTACATTTATACATTTTAGCAAAAAAGGAAATCAAGGGTCACTGGCTACTAGTTGCACAGTTTTCTTAATTAGTGTTCTACCTCGTGTTGGTTAGTGATTATCTCGTTTGTCATGTCCACATTCACAGTCTTTCTCTTCTTTTGAAAGAGTTGGTGCATTTCTTGAGTTGGTGGTCCATGAGTTGGTGGTGGCAATTTCCTTCTGCCAAAAATTGCCTTGGAGTTGTGTCAGTGGGAGTTGATTTTGTCATAGTTGCTGAGTTGGCTTTGTTAGTTTCTTCCTTATATTGGGAGTTCTGCCAAATGTCCTTGTGGGCCATAAATTTTGCATTCTTTATGTCCACTATCATTACCACATCCTTCTCCCCAGGCTTTATTAACCTCCTCCAGGTCAGAGATCATCGAGGCGTGTCAAGCCCTAAACCTTAGCAGTGCAGTTCTACTGACAAAGTAATTTATCTTTCTAACACCTGGACATCAGAAGGAAATAAATTTATTCCTGCAAGGCTTTTTTTTTTGTTGGAGAGTTACAAATGGCAGTACAGAAGTTTTGAGGGTAGCCCACCTCAGTTGGGATTTGGGTTGGTGACATGAAGGTGAAAGGCCTCCCTTCTGCAGTCACGCTGACCCTCTTGCACTGGCTTTTGGCATGGTTTGTGTTAGAGGAACTGTCTTATCCTGGTGGCAGTAGAGGTGCTTTGTGTGTCACACTGAGTAGCTAGAGTTCTTATGTGTGCAGCCACTCTGTCTCACATACACTTGTCTTTAAATGGACAGGAGACTGATAGTTCTCAGTGTTTCTCAGCACTTTTTAATAGTAATTTTCTTCTGGTAGAATGCCTTGAGAAATTTTGTTTTCCGACATGATTTGAAGGTACATTTTTTTTAATGGCCCAGAGATGTCATATTTTCTTGTTAAATTATTTGCTTTGCATATGCATTTTCTCTCATATTAGTCTAAAATGGAATTATCTAATTACAGGAATCTAAAATGAGAGTTGGTGCAATTAGTGCAGTCTGTAAGCCCATACAAGGAAATCCTGTGCAAATAAAGAGGAGGATGAGGATGTGCTGTGAGGAATGTCCATATCCTTCTAGCTATAAGAATTCTGATTCTTGCTATGCATACCTATTAGAAAAGGTGTCACTTTAATGGGCTTTTAAGTATTAAATTTAAATATTTCCTACTGTTGACTATGTGCATGTTCACAGGGAACAGTAATGGTTTCCAATTCCATGTGGATTGGAAATGAAAGAGAAAGAATAGCATGGACCTGTCGCCGACTCTACTTCTGATATGTAATATTTGTTTTAAAATACAGTTCATTTGTGTGAATCAAGATATGTTCTTTTAGCCTTATGCATTTTAGTATGCTCACTGCCTTGATGTCATGGTTCTAGATTGCTGGCTGATGTTTGAAAAGGAATGTGCACTTTTAGATATTTCTCATGAAATAGATATAATGCTGTCTCAGAGTTTTGGTGCATATAATGAGTGTAGGTAATGTTTTAGTTTACATAAATAGCAATTTCCGTTCCACCTCCCCAGAATGAGTTCTGTTTGATAACATACACCTTCCTCTGATTATGCTCTATTTTGAATTCTGATACTTAGATTTTTTTAGTACTTTTTCCTAAATTCTAAGAGCAAACCAACTGTGATCTATTTTCTCCCTACAATTTTCAGTTTACATTCAGTTGGACTTGTCTACTTTATTTCATTCACATTTCATAAGATTGGTGGGAGGGGGGTTGTTTGGTTGGTTTTTCTTGCAAAACATGGACTTTTTTTTTAAACCTGCATATCTTCCTGTAAAGTAAATTTAATTTTTTTTCTCAAATCATGGAATAAAGCTAATTTGACAGATTTGGTTTTTTTCGGACTTTGGCTTTTCTTCATTGTGTGTGAAATTATAAGGAACGAGTTCTAGCTTTCTGGCAGATCTACTTTATTGCCATTGTTACCTGATATTTTAAAATTATTTTTCTGTAGCAAAATGTTGGCTGTCGAACTTTGTCCTTGTCTGCCCATGTTGGGTTTGATAGCTTACCTGACCAACTGCTTAGGAAATCCATCAAGCATGGCTTCTGCTTCAACATTCTTTGTGTTGGTGAGTAGTATCTGGGTGCTTTAAGGCTTTAGTGATGTACCCATCTTAGGAAGTGACTGAAATTTAAATCCACTTCTGGTGTTACACAGTTTCTTTAATGTTAAGCATGAGCTATGATTCCACCCCTTCTCCCAGTTTTGTTTATTTAGGTTTGTATGTAGCATTTTCATAAATAATATGAAAACCAAAAAATGTTGAAAGTGGATGCCAGTTATTTATTCATTTATCAGCAGCCTTTTGGATTTTTTTGATGTAACTGGGCTTACACTTTTAAAAAAGAACTTCAGATTCAAAAAACTCTAGAATTCCAAGGTGGTATTATTGAAGTGTTTCTATACTTACAAAATGTTTTGCTCTAATGTTTTACAGTTATTCTTAAAAATCCTTTGTTGAATCTCTGCTTTCACAACTAGCTACTTAACTTTCTAAAATCTATAGGAAGTTAGTTCACACTTCTAAAGAAACCAAAGTGTCAAGACACTGTTCTGCTCATTACTCATCAGCTGGCAATTTACCCTTATATGTAGGATGAAAAAACATAATGAAAATATATTTAGTGTTCACTAGAAGAATGCACAAATACATTTTGCTCAGAGAAATCAGTTGAGAAGTCTTTGTATACACTTTCTGTTATTATTATGTGTTTGTTTGATGTGCAGAATGTCTTCTCCAATCCTTCTGTTTAACTCTAGGGGAAACTGGAATTGGCAAATCAGCCTTGATGAGCAGTTTGTTTAACACTAATTTTGAGGACTCTCCATCAACACATTTTCTGTCCAGTGTGCGACTTAGAGCCCAGACTTGTGAACTGCAGGAAAGTAATGTTCTTTTGAAGCTGACCGTTGTAAAAACAGTGGGATTTGGTGACCAGGTGAACAAAGTAGATACGTAAGTGCCCTCTTGTCACTATGTTATGCTGAAGTTTTGGTCTTAATTGCAAGATGACTTTTCTTTGGGCTTTGTAGTAAGTGGTTGTCTTACATGTGTTCCAAATAGAGGGTTAAGTATTTTCCCTGTGTGCTGAAGTAAACACGTTGTTCTCACGTAAGAAATTATTTTATAATTTCAGATGAACCCTTTCTTCATGATATCATCTTTTATAAATGTGTGTGCATGCACTTGTTTCTTGTTGAGGTGGAGAAAAGAAGGGAGTTCAATGGGAGGGTTTTTAAACAGCCAAGCAGATTATAAAGTACTGTAGATTATATAAAATAGATATACCGGGTTTTTAACAATTTGGTTATAACTTGTTGAAGACCTTAAACTGGAATAAAGATCTTGTGGATTACCAAAGGCCTTTGTTTTTTGTGTCAGCTTAGTCAGAAGATGTAGAGGCAGCACACTGGTGTCTTTCAGAACTTCTTTTGAGTCTCTGCTTTTGTGGATTTTTTACAGCACTGAACTGTCTCAGCAGATTTTGGTTCTTTCAGCTTAATTGTAAAGAATATATGTTATGTGAGTACCTAAATGGTGGTACTCATATAATGAAAGGTTAGAGATTCACATTAAGATTATCATGACAGCTGTGGCTTATGATATGACTGGATATTAGCTACTGCTGGTGAATAGCTACTCCTGGATGAAGGAGATGCAAGTAGATACTAGTATAGCTATTAGAGGTTTTGATGTGCAGTATAGGAGGTGCCTTTTTGTTCTTTTGATTTTGTGTGTAACACCTGCTTCTGGATTTCGCTAGCATTTGATCTGGTTTGTAAACTTTGTGGAGCAGAAGAAATGTAAGGGTGCACTGCTTCTACATCTAGCAAAACCTTCTTTTTGAAAGCGCATGAGAATCTGGTTTTAAGTAGGATAAAGTATACTTAAACTGTACTTATCTGAAATCAGATTTTTATACTCTAACATCTCTCATTTTAATTTTTGTCTATTGTTTGAGAGCTCTCTCATATACAGTACTTCAGAAGATAAAGTTCATTCTGTTTCTTGGTACTATCAATTGCATATTCTGTCTTTTCTTGTATTGTACCTAAGAAGTGGTTGTAGCTTCCTTATATTTAAGAGTTTTGCGTTTGCACAACTTTATTTGAAAAATTTAAAAACATCACTTGGGAAGTTTGGTTAGAATCATAATTAATTTAGTACATAATTTATGTAGCTTTTTTCACTGCTGGTAGCTAGGAGATGTTTTGTTTGTTTTAGATACACAATTCTTTTTTGAGTAGCTTTTCAGAAACTAGGATTAGTCCATACACGTAATTTTCTGCCTACTTGAGCAACCTTTTGATATGTAAAGCAAAAATCCGCAGAACAGTATAAGAGAATTCCCGTCTTAGTCTGTCTCTGTTTAGGAGTAGCTAATATCTGGTTGTTAAATTTTATTTCCTACAGCTATCAGCCAATAGTGGATTATATAGATGCACAATTTGAAGCCTATCTCGAGGAAGAACTGAAAGTTATACGTTCTTTATTTAGCTACCGTGACACTCGCATCCATGTCTGCCTCTATTTCATTTCACCTACAGGCCGTTCTCTAAAAACCATAGATTTGTTAACTCTGAGAAGCCTAGACAGTAAGGTAAGACTTGGAAACAGTTCCAAGAATTTGTCTTACTTTCTAAAGCAACTTGTAGCTTGTAGGTTCACTACCATTTTTCAGTTCTGTATCGATGCATTTGGTTTTGTAATTTCTTTTTGGTACTGATAGATTTTAAGTTCAGAATAAATGGGCTTTGCAAGAAGCTTGCATTTCATCACTTGTTTATTTACAAATCAAGAGCAGAGAGACATACAGTTAGAACATTGAAGAAAGAAACACAACAAAGTTTAAAAAACTATTGAAAAAGGTAGAACCACACCAACTTTACTTTTATTAAACTATAAACATCATAATGAGATTGGATAGGGTACTCTCCATAAGTGCTGTTGTATTTCTAATTAAGCTTGTTTCTGGTTTTGGTACTGCTGGAAAGTTGGCATATAAAAAGCTCTGCAGCACTGTGAAGATCTCCATTATAGATAACTGAAGAGCCATGAACAGAACACCCTGCCAGCGTGGCTTTTCCTGTGATAGGCTGCAGTAGTGTTTTAACATCTTGATTTGTTTAGAAAGCTTTAAAATAGCAGTTTCTAGTGAAATTACTTGCATTTTCTAAATCCTTAACTTTCTTCCTGTAATGGGGCTATGTGAAGCTAAATGTTTAACCTATTTTAAGAACCCTTATATTATTTGGATTTAATTTGTTGAAATGTTGAAAATTTTGAAAGCTTAGATGCTTAGATTTGCTGTGCCTTTCACGTTTTCCTTTGTGCTTTACTAGAGCCCCTCCTGCTAAATTTTCTTTCTGCATTTTCTTGTTTGTGAGAAGTTTTTCCAAGATAACAAGAGTTAAATCAGCAGTCTAGTCCACATTTCTGGTCAATAAGCACATTTAAGATTTTTGTTACTTTGTTTGTGGATGTATTTTGCATTCTCAACTTCTCAATAGCAGAGGAGGGAAGGTATGTTGGTACAAAGGTAGGAGAGAGCAGAGTAATTTCTGTGTGCTATGTTGCTGGTTTCTAGGTTGTGCCCTCTCTTTACTGAACTTCCTTTAAAACTGTGTTTCTTTCAAAAGAAAAGGATACAGATCTTTGATTCCCAGCATCCTAAGAAAATACTTCCACCAGGATAAACCAAAAGTAATTCTGCTTTGGGGAATTTTGGCTTCTAGCCACCTAGTGCAAATATTTTTAGTTCTGCTTTGGCACGGAGCATGAACCACATGTAACTCTGTTGTTTTATCCCTTTGCAGTGGATTCTTTCTGATCTTACTACAAAAATATCCATGTACACACACAAGGAGTAATGTGCTTTAACTGTAGTTTTGTTTGTGGTGCTTTTAGTACTGCTTTCTCCTAGTGGCAATTAAGAACTCGGAATTTCCCAGGATGTAGTAGTCCCTGGGTGCTTTCACTGAGTACAGGATTCCATGAAGAGAAGATGGTACAGCCACATACACCAATCGAGTGTGTAAATCTATGTCAAAATCTGTCTTGAGTTTCTTCCTTAATCCACTGCAGTGTACACTGTGTGCTTTTGTTACGGTCTGTTGCTACAAAACAATAGCAGATTACACAGCTCAGAGGTAGAGAGGGTTCTTGGAATGGATTAGGTTCATCCTGTACTCTGCAGTCCTTGAAGAAAATAACAGAGTATCTATGGTCAGTTTATTTTTCTCTTTTATAATTTGGATGAATTCTAGCTAAGAATTTGCATTCTAGCACTTGGGCATGGGAAAATCGTAGTTGTGCTTAGGATGGCATCACTACAGATCAGCCAGGTTACATTCACAGACAAAGGGAATCTTTTCCTGTACTCTTTCTTGCTGGAAGTAGTGATTATTCAATTAAGAGCTCTGCAGTTCTAATTCATTCTCTCAGAATTGTATGCAGGTTATGGTTAAGTCATATGGTTAAGTCAGCTAACTCGTGGGGAGTTAGTTTGGGTTTTTTTCCTTCAAAAAGAATCTTCAGAAATTTTTATATTGATTCACAAAGATACATTTAAATCAGCCTGCTCTTGCGACCAACGGTGATTTCAAATACATGTGTTTCTTTTCCTTCTTTGTTGCTTATCTAAAGCCCAAATAAATTTTATGCTTTTCAATTTTTATATAATTGTGGTGATTTAATGTCAATGTTGATAGGTGTAATCACAGTTTCTGATGATTTTGCTTTTTACTGTTCTCCTTGGTAGACTTTCTCTGCTATTTATTTTCTAAGAAATTCTCTCCTAATTAGTAACTGCTTGAAAAATGTTCACGTTGAAAAGACAACTTTCATGTTGAAAAAGAGTAGAGGTTAATTTAGTTCTGAGGACTCTGTGTTCCATCCATTTTTAGATCTGTATTGGAGAAAACCTAAGTTGATGTTCTTCAGCTAATTTGATTGAAGGTGTGAATTGCTCCTAGCTGTAACAGATTGTTTATATAATTCTAAATTAGTTCAGTTATTAAAAAAATATATTCCATCATTTAATTTGATTTTACATATTTTACCCCATATATGCTTAGATCATGTATGCTCCACAATTATGGACTATCATCAGGTGATTTTGGAAGCCATATTTCAGAACTGGCTTTCTTCTTTTTCTTGGGGACATTTTGTTTAAGACAGAAGTCTTATTTGAAAAATACCCATTTTGAATCTGTTCTTGATATTTAGGCATTTCCATTCAGACAATATTCAGAAGAATAGAAGGTGTGTGTATTTTTTTCTTTTTTTCTTTTCCTTTCCTTCCTTTTTGCATCTGTGATCAAGGAACTCCGTAAAACTCTTCATCTTCTGAAATCTGGAAGAGTTACTTATGTTCTTTCAAAATATTTGGATATTGGCATTCATTATTTCCATTTAGTTCTGAAAAATGTGTATTTTGGAAGTGGTGATAGTATTTGTAAGAAAACACTGGCATCTAATGCCTTCCAAGTTACTGCCGTAACTATTTTAGGAAATAGAGCAGTTTAATAGAACTGAAATCAGTGTTTTGAATAATTAGTGTAAAGACTGGTAAGCAAGAAGCCTTTAGCCTTTTTCATTTCTCTGCTCATGTCAGATACTGGAGAAACTCTGCTGCAGTGTTGAGGTGAAGAAGATGTAGCTGAAAGGAACCCAAGTAAGAGGTTTGGGGATAGGCAGGGTTTGGTAGCCAGCTTCCTTTTCTTTGTGTATTTAGACTGTCAGCTTTCATTGAACACCTGAGCCATGTTCCCTGCTGTTATAAACTAAACAATCTATTTTTTTTTTTAACAGAGATATAAATACTTAATGGCATTTATTTAATAGGCATTAGTAGACATTGCTTTCATTTGAGTGCTTCGCTCTGAGACCTCCTTTCTTGTTCTTAGAATCAATTACTTTTAAGGGAGTGTATTAAAGAAGTGGTTGCTAGTTAGTTAAATGATGCCCATGAGAATATTTTTCATTGTTTGTGAAAATTTGATATCAGTGGATGGAGAAGTTTGGACTGTGGAGGAAGTTTTAAAAGCTAATTAGAAAACAATTCTATTTACAAAAGTTGCCACCTCAAAATTGAAGTCTCACACGTTTCATATAATTCATGTCATTCATAGGTGAACATTATACCAGTTATAGGCAAAGCAGACAGCATTTCTAAAGCTGAGCTACAAGAGTTCAAGGAGAAGATAATGAGTGAATTAGTTAGTAATGGCATCCGGATATACCAGTTTCCTACTGATGATGAAACCGTTTCTGAGATTAATACCATCACAAATGTAAGTAAATGACAAAAGAATTGATAATTCAGTACTAAAGGATCATTCTCTAATGCTGATTAATGTCACTGCTTTCACCGTTGTCTTTAAGCTTGTATGTTTGCATGTCACAAATTTGTTTATTCTTCTTAAAAAGCTCTTATGTGTTGGGGTTTTTCCCCTACTTGCAAATCTTCCTGCCCCTCTGCTGTTGATACCTGTAACAGAAAAGAGGTTCTCATGCATACGTGTTTTTTTTCTAATATCTGGTTAATTAATATATAATTACTGTTACAGATGGACAGATTGGCTTTGCTCTTTTCCTTAACAGATACAATTTTACATCTGGTAGAGAAGATGCTTAGGTGCCTCACGTCTACAACTTTCTACAATAGCAAGTCTTCCACCTGCTTTTTTTCTTTCATTTACTACTTTCTTTTGTAATTAGGACAGATTTTCTGTGGGAATGAAAAAATCAGAGGTAACTCTGGCTTATTATCTGTTGTCCTTTCCAATTGTCCCAGAGGTAGCTGCCAGCTTTCAACTCAGGCTGTGAAGCTGGATGGCTTTGCCTTGAGTGCTTTGTATTTGCTGCTCTTGTGCACGTTTGTGGGTGCACATGCACATGTTTGTGTGTACCGGGGTTTGAAAGCAGGGAACAGGAGCCAGGGGGCCAGAACCCATGGCTGTGCATTCCCAACCTCTGTTACCTGGCCAGGTGGTGAGAATGTGCAGCTGTTGATCAGTAACAGGTCCTTTTCCTGTGGGGAAGCATGGTGGTTTGTTACTTACCACTTCCATGCTCTGCTAGTGGTTTATTTTCCAGGTAATGGTGTTTATTTGGTCAGCTGTTGTGGGTCAGTGTGCAGGCAGTCAGTGCCCAGCCTGTCTTTGTGCCAAGCCCACAGCAGTAACCACACCACAGGTTCCAAGGTGTGTTTGTCACGTGAGTGTTACTGGGATATGAGCTTTGATTGAATGTGAGTCATATGTTCTAGAGCAGTTTTCTGTTTGGGGCTGACATTTCCTAGTGCAGCTCAGGATGTAGTTGGCTGCCTTTGCCAGTGGGACACGCCTGCTGAATCAGAGACAACCTGCTGTTCACCAGGTCACTGCCCCCATGCCTTATTCTGCAAAGTGCCTTTCCAGACAGTTGGCCCCCAGCATGTGCTGGGGCATGGGCTTATTCCTCCTGACATGCAGGACTTAGCATTGCTCTCATTTCTACTTCGTGGGGTGCCTGTTGGCCCATTTCTTCAGCCTGTTGAGGTTTCCCTGAGTTGTCAACATGCCCATCTGGATCTATCAACTGCTGCTTCTACTTCTATTGTAGTTCGAGTTTTTTATCAGTAGGTACTGCCTAGCTACTGATCTCCTAGGGGTGGTTTCTCTTTTTAAACTGCCTGTTGGCTTTTTCTGAAATGGTGTTTCCCTCCCTAATTCATCTCTGAAGTGCTTTTGTGTATTAACATGAGAATGCTGACAGATAAGACTTTATTGGTATGACTCCTACAGAGTTGTTTGCCATTTGCCGTGGTAGGAAGTATGGAGAAGGTGAAGATTGGAAACAAAATGGTGAGAGCTCGTCAATACCCTTGGGGCATTGTAAAAGGTAAAGGAATTCTTAGAAGTATTTTTACAAGATTTTTGCTGTTGTTCAAGTATAAAATTCACCAATAATACAAGGGGCTGTTTCTGATGACTGATGCTGGGCTGATTGTATTTTGGATCAACAGTATAGGGAATTTAGCAATTAATACTTGAGGCATGCACTAATTTGTAGTTTCATCCACACTGATGCATCCTTGGGATCAAGGTATGAGATGGTGTATGTAGTATTTGGGTAGGTTAGAATAGTGGCAGTACATCTAGCACTACCAAATTTCAGACATTTGGGATTGTCACTAAAGAGGGCTAAAAAAGAGAGAAATGTGGTGTTGTTCAGCTCAAACAGGAAATCAGGACAGGTTGAAATATGTTCACCAGTACTTACAAGTGTTCAGTACTTCAGTGTGTATATTAGAAATAATAAGGAAGTATAAGAGGTACAATAAACAACAAGATCCTTTGTTCACTAAATATACTTCTAGGAAAAGGTAAATGATGCTGTTTAAAATGTATTTTGACTATTTTGCTTCTTCTGCATAATAATAAAATCTTCTTTTTACTGATTAGTGGAAAATGAGAGCCACTGTGACACTATAAAGCTTCGCAGGATGCTTTGCACAAATATGGAAGACTTGAAAGAGAAGACTCGTGCATATTATGAGTTGTACAGACGCTGCAGACTGGAAAAGTTGGGTTGCAGAGACATTGGCCCTGAGAACAAACCAGTCAGGTAAAGCACTTAATGTGCATTCATTTCCAGCATCCACTCATTTCACATCAACCCAATGCAGGGCAGCGTTCATACATAAAATAAGTTTTCTAAGAAGGAAAGAATATTTTTTAAAACTGAAGAATGTGGGTGTTCATTCAGGTACCTTCATGGAGAAGTATATGGGTTTAAATGAACATTCTTTTTAAAAACATGAAAGCCAGTTGAATTTCTGAAATCTTTCTCTTCCATAATAAACCTGAGGATTTTTTCTCAGGAAGCGTGTCAGTTTTCTTTAGGTACCTGTGCTTTGTGAACTTTTAAATTATTTTCATTACATATTAGTATTATGTTTTACTTTCTCTCTTAAGAATGTCTCATTCTGAATAATGGTTTGGTTGGACTCCAGGTTCAGAAGGAACTGAAGCAAAAACTTACAGAATAAGTGGTCACACTGTTGACTTCCTGCATTATCTGCCACAATAACAAATGTCTTAGTATTTTCAGGTCAAGAAATCTCTTGCTGTTCTGTAGGGAGTTAAAGGAGGATTCCAAAGGAAAGTTAAGCAGAAGGTTACAGACACTCAGTTGTTTCATGTAGTAAAGCTGCTTTCTGCAGGAAGCATTTACAATTTCTATATCCATTTTGTTTAATCTTTTATTTCCACTTCTCTCGTCTCCCTCTTCCAGCTTCCTTTGTTTTTTTCTTTATGCATGGGACTGTACTTTTAACTGCTCAGAATCCTGCTGAGGAAGAGCTGATGCTTCATGAATTGTTCAAGCCTTCATGGTTTAGCAAAGCACCATTACTGCACAGTCATGGTGGGAAATACTGACTTAAACCAGGCATGAAAACAGAAGAAGACTTTGCATTAAAAATAGTTTCTCATTGTTTGAACCGAGGCACCTTTGCAGATTAGTTCATTTAGATGACCTTGAGCTGACCTCGAATCAGTGGTCTCTTGACATTTCTCTTGACTTAACAAGAATGTAATACATCCTTTTCATGAAAAGAGAACCAAAGGTGAAAGAGATTTAAAACCAACTGAAATTAACCATAGAATTTTCGTTTGGTTTCAGTTTAAGAACCTGTGTTAACAGCTGATGTCTTGTTATCCTTGTCTAGGGAAGACTTTTTTTAGAGATTTATTCATGGCAATATTGACTCCAGTACCTTTGGCTTTTCTGAAGCTGGATTTCATGGTGTAGAGCCATCTCAGGATAAAAGTTAAATTATAAAAACCATCATCCATAGAAGTGTTTTCTTCTACAAACAAAGGAATTATCTTTGTAAAACCCCTACACAGTTTGCATTTTGTTAACAAGGCAGGTTCACATCAGAATGTCCCAGTATTTTACACTTCAGAGCTCATTTAGAAGTTATCTACTTCTTGGATATACAGAAGAGCTGAGTTCTCTCTGGTGTGTAGATTTTACGTATGGCCCACTAGATGTCAGTTTTATTGAGAGAGTTTTGGCAAGAAAGTACACTTAGTAGTTAGCTTTGGTAAATCATATCTACTGAAAATGTCATTGTTTTGGAAGGATGAGGGTAGATACTCCGTAAGAATCTAGAAAAATGAACTTTCTCCCAGATTTACTGCCACAAGAAGAGAAAAGGAAGACTAGGATGGATGTGGTTGTCCCTCAAGTAATGTGGCATGGTGAATGATGCTGAGGTCTGAAAGAGAAGGTGTTTGGTGTTTTGGGAGAGACCTTTTATGATACCATAAAAAAGGAAGAGAATTTAGAGGATGTGTATGCAGTGTAATTAGCAGACTAGTGCAGCCTTACCCATAAGTTGTTTTATCAGGTTACTGAGGAAACAATAAAAAGTGTCATCCTCAGCAATGTGATAGAAAATGTCTTTTTATGAGGAGGAAGATCAGTGCTTCCTAGTTTGCTTGTACATTTAAATAACTTTTAGAATAGGGACTATCCAGTTGTTTTAGTGTTATTAAATTGTCATCCTCTTTGTCCTTAAAGATGTTTACAATATATACATGTGGATTCCAAGAGTTGTAGTTTTAGAGTATAATTAATATTGCATAGCAGTATATGCTTGAAGATTAAAATTTCATCCTAGTTGTGTAAATAATGATCAAAATGCATGTTGAGAATTCATATTTTGTGCCTGTGATGTAGCTGTCTGCATATTAAATTTGATAATAATGTAAATGTAGAAAACCTTTGCTAGACTTGAGTAATTGGCTGTTTGTAGCATTTGAACACTGACACTTGAGTAGCAGATGTGCCCTGACTTTTGGTATATTGGGAAGAAGCTGCCTGCAAAGTTCCTGTACTACTCTTTCAGATTTAGATGTGGGACAGTAGTTTATTCATCCAAAATTGTATGTTACTGTAAAGCAAAACCAGAATTCTTGGATGTCCAGGTACCTTGTGAGATAGGTTGTGGGTAGGCATCTGTAAAGTCTTTGTTTCACTCTTACATGGAAAAAATAAGTTGGCAAATTTTACTTTTGTATGGGAGATGTGGAAAGAGATGGTTTCAGCACACAACACTGAAATATATTTGCACCTTTATTGCTAGGTGTGTGAGAAGGGAAAATAAAGGTAGTCTGAAGTGACTTTTAAAACACCTGTTTCTTAATCCTGTATTTTTGGTGAAGCTATTTCATAATAACTTTTAAAATCTGTTAGTTTGCAATTGCATTCTAAGAATGAAGTAATGAAGTCAGTGGATAGCAGAGTATTTAGGGTGTGGTTTATGCATTTTATGCATTATCTGTTGGATATAAACTTCAGGAAGTGGATTTTTAATAATTTTTAAATTTTTGCTACTTAAAGTTGGCATTTGCATTTCTTTGTTGTTGAAAAGAGAAGCTTTTTTGTGTGTGTGTGCAGATGGTCTGGTCCTGCCTTTTCGATGGTCTAATTATGTCCATTAGGAACACGAATTCCTAGTTTCAGGTCATTCTCAGCAAGAGATGATTGCTGAGATATTTTGAATAGTAAAATTCGGAACAGTTGAAAACAAAAATCTAGACATGAAGAGTGCTTCCAGAAAAACAAACTTCCAAACAGACACACGCATACCTAGTTAGCCTAGGTGTTTGCAAGGCAGGAGAGGATTGGTAGTGTTTTGAAGTTTTGACATTTTGTTAAGTCCATTTTCCAATTTAAGTTGTTGCCTATGGGCACATTTTTGTTTTGAAAGAAGAAAACTGTTACACCAGGGTCTGTTGAAGAAAGCTGAGGATTGATATTCAGGCTGTATGCTTGCATGTTTAGATTTGCTGATGTTAGTAATTCTTTGGGTTAGTTGTTTTTCTGTCATCATAATTACAGTTTGTTCTCCATTATAATTGCAATTAAATGTAGTTGTAACATAAGCATATTGATTTCTCAGTATGTGAGGAATCATTCCATGCTTTTTTCCTCCCTGAAACTGGGATATTCAGACCTTAAAGTTCTTCAACTTGTTTATTTTTCAGTCTGTTTTGAAGATAATGACAGAAAACCAGGAAGAATTCAGTGATATGAATTATTTTATACGTAGAGGAAGGCTGACATGATTCTTGTCATGTCTAAGAAAAAGAAACCTAAAATTTGAAAGGCTATTAGACCTTTTCCTTAAGAGCTCCTTGGCAATGGAGTTCATCTGACCAGCTGCAGACCTTTTAATTTGAGCTAAATATTTTAACCATCTTAGAATGAGATTGGACCACACCCAAAATACCTGTTTTTCATGCCTCTACTGGAAAATCGGTAATTCTTTAGGTCCATCACATCCTTATTATTGCTCAGTGTCAACTGAGCTAGACGATGGAGTCAAAGCACTGTGCTAGAAATACCTGCCACTAGTTAATCTTTTCTTTTTTTTAAGTTTTTCTGATATACCTTAATTGATAGTCAAATGTTATCCAAAAAGTTACAAGTGTTACTTTCAAATTTGAAAGCTTTTAAAAATGTGATTGATAAACTTTAAATACCTGTATTGTTCGAACATATTTGCACATTGTGTTCCACTGGGAGTTGAATTCACTTCAGACTCTTTATTTATGAACATAATGTGTCTGATTTGCAATTTTAGGCTTCCATGCTTTCATTCTCATCCAGACAGAAAAAACCTGCATGTCACAGCTATGCTTCTGTAGAAAGGCAGGTGGTAGTGCTGGTATGTATGAATAGTTTAGACTTTCTTCACAATCCCTTACTGCAAAACCTCAGTAAGAATACATTATTTAAATAATTAGTTATAATATTTAAATCTCTCAAATGTCTTTGTACAGAGTGTAACATTCTGGATGTCTGTGCAGGAAGAATGAGAGAACCTGTAAACTTCATTTTCATAATGTGCTAAATGAGAAGCAGTGAAACCAGTCTTCAGATAAACCAAAAAATATTTTACTGTGAGCAGTGGATAAAGTAATGTCGAAAGGATTGGCTTAAGATTTGGTGAACTGTTTTTCCTTCCTCCCCAAATCTCCTAACACCTAAGAGTGTTTGGGTTGTTGTGTTGCTGGTATGCCGCAGCAGAAAAGGAAATTTTGGTTTAGTTCTGTCTTGGTGATTTCCAGAACAATTCAGGCGGAGGGGGTGTTTCATGGAGTCGTAGAATGGTTGGGATTGAAAGAGACCTCAAAGACCATCTAGTTCCAGCCCACCTGCCATGGACAGGAGCACCTTCCACCAAACCAGGTTGCTCAAAGCCCCATCCAGTCTGGCCTTGAACACTTCCACACTTCCACTTGAACACTTACTGGCATCCACAACCACCTGCACAGTAAATTTTAAAAATACACTTTTATTTCTCCTCGTCTTTCTGTGTGTAATGAGTGTCTTCAAAGTTCATCTTTAACTAATTTCTACACAAAATTGCTTTCATGTGATAAAGTAGCCTAAAGGTGTCCACATAAAGAAATGGAGGTGTTATTGCAGCATGTTAACTTAGTCTAGCATTTGCTCTAGCAGCTTTATTGTTCCTAAAGGCAGCATTTTATCTATCAGAACTGACACTGTGTGCCGAAGTGTGTATAGTGGGAGATTGCTAGCATTTGGAAAACCTGAGCTGTAGCATTATTGTCTAAACTTAGAGATAGTGGGAATTAATACATCTGTGTGAAAACCATGCCCCTGTTTCAAGTGGATTTAGGGATTTAGAATTTCAGGGTGACCTAAGTTATTTCACAGCTGATTAAAAAGTTCCCAAAACAAAACCAAACACAAAAGGGTAATTGTTCTGAATTTATTTTGTTGCCATGTGGTGTTCAAATAAGATAGAATAGGAGGAGTGCTCTGACCTTCATATCTTAGGAGCATTGTCTGCATGTGCAATTTCAAGATGTTTCTTCTGTCTTTAGATGATATTTTGAATACAAATAAGAAACTTTGGGATTGAGAAACTGCTCAGTCACCCTAAATTTAAAGATAGAAGAGCTGTTTAAGCTTAGTGTTGCTCTAAATAATTAACTCTTTAGATTTTTTTTGGTAAGTTTTTCCATTTATAAATGGTTTAAATAGAAACAGTAAAAGGACAAAAACATAAGCATGTATGTATATTGGAAGTATAAATCAAAATGAAATACTTAATATATATACCTGTTTATTTTACATGAGGGTGGAAGGCATGAGTTACCTGGCAAAAGACAATAACTCATGTTAGCTGGGAAGGGCTGCTGACCAGTCAACACTCAGCGAGTGTTAGAAGAGATGAAAGGTGTAAAGAATAGCCCCAGAAAAAAGCTAGAAAATTATCCATGGTTTGATATGTTCTTAAGCCCAATGTCATAGAAGACAATGCTTTTTGAGTTTCCAATAGCCATTAACACAGGTGTGGTCCACCAAGTCTTCCCTCTGGAATCATTGACTTGGAGAAATTTATGGTGAATGTTTTCATGGAAGAACTTGTGTCATTAAGCAGGCTTGCTTTTCAAAGGAAGTTTGGTGTATGAGGTACATCTGTGTACAAGCTCCATTCATATTTCTCGAAAGGCACAACATTTTCTGCCAGCACTGCCTGGCAGTGGTAGTATAGAACCTGAAAATGTCAAACCTCTAGTAGTTTATTCATATGAATAAATCACTAGCATCTTTTAATTTGCCATTATATGCTTTGACATGAAAGAAGTATCTCAATTTCAAGTATGTGTTGTTTGGAGGAAAAAAAATTATCTTGCCTACTGAAAAGAGAAGGGAGGCATAGATTTAAAAGTAACAAAGTGTTTGATTTACTTGCTGACTTCTTTTTTTGCCAGAGATTTGCTCAATGATCTTAACTAATTTACTCCTCCTATATAGTTTCAAATATAAATATAGTACATATGCAGTTTGTTTCTGGAAGATGGGGTTCAGAAAAAAAAAGCAGTCGAGGTTTTGGCTGTTGCATGTTGGAGAGTAACCCTGTGTTTTGGATGTTGAACCACTTAGGAAATTGAATTCATTCTATATTAATGTAATTCTTCCATATTCAAATTTTCACATTGCAAAAAGAGTGCTATATGTTTTGAGGATCCTGTTACTTTCTTTCGTTTTCATATAGGAACAGTCAGTTTTTTGTTACGTTACTGCTCCAGATTAATTGTTTTTGTATGGTCCTACTTGAAGACTGAGGTTTCACAATGCGGAAATTTTGGGAGATTTTTCTGGCAATGTCTGTGTCTTATTAGTAAGCAACTTAAAGAAGAAGCTTATGCATGTTGGAGTCAGAAAGGTATAAATCAAGTCTTTAGAACATGAGATGCCTGAAGTGTTGTATTTACTTCAAAATTAAATTGTCCAGGAGATGTTAGCATAACTAATTTTACTCAGGGTTGTTTACTTAAAGTAAAAATAGAAGGATAAGATTCTTGCTTCTGTTTGGGTTTCTTTATGAATTTTTATGTGGGAAGCTGTAGAAATTAATATTTCAGATGAGTATTAATTGTTTAAATAATTTTCTAGATTGCTGGTTTTCCGCACTGAGTAAAGCAACGTGCAGGAGAGTTGCTTACGTTTTTGAACTTCAGTCTGCAGGAAGTCATTGAGGCAAAGAGGCTCGAGTTCTGCCTTGAAATGGAAAGAAAACAAGAGGAGATTAAGCAACGATTTTTGCAGAGAGTGAACGAGAAAGCAGCAATGTTGGAAGAGGCAGAGCAACAGGCAAGCATGCCTGTCTGTCTTGTGTGTGTTTTGTGAGATTTGGAACAGCTAAGTTCTTAACAAAGTCACTGGTTGGTATTTATAATTTCCTAATATTTTGAGGACGGTAATGCTTTAAATCAAAAGCGGTTTGATTACACAGGTTGATTGGATTAGCAGATTGATTAGACATCAGCAAAGAAGAGAATATGTCTTTTGAGGAGCAGCTGAGGGAGCTGGGCTTGTTTAGCCTGAAGTAAAGAAGGCTCAGGGGAGACTTTATTGCTCTCTACAACTGTCTGAAATGAGAAGTGTAGTGAGTTGGGGGTTTGTCTTTTCTCCCAAGTGCTAAGTGATGACTTGAGAGGAAATGGGCTTAAAGTTGTGTCGTGGGAGGTTTAGAGTGGATATTAGGAAAAACGTCTTCACTGAAAGGGCTGTTAAGCATTGGAGAACAGGCTGCCCAGGGAAGTGGTGAGTCACCATGCCTGGAGGTATTCATAAGATGTGTAGGTGTGGCACTTGGGGACATGGTTTAGTGGTGGACTTGGCACTGCTGAGTTTGTGCTTGAACTTCCTGATCTTAAAGGTCTTTCCCAGCATACATGATTCTGTGATTCTATAAATGGCACTCTTATTATGGGAAGGCAGGAGCTTATGGTCTAAAGGTTTTGGTGGATAGCTGGTATGAATCTATAGAGCAAGAGTTGTTGTAGTGAAGTAAGTCTGTGATGAGTATAATGGTTGTGTTTCTTTGTCTTCTCTAGCAGTGTGGTGAGAAACATTGGTATGCCATAACAGCACAGTAGGTGCTTTTCGTGCATAGATTGCTCTGCAAAAACTGAGATTTTAGGAAAAAATCTTTTCAGAGGCTTTTCAGAGTGGGCCATGTGTGTTTGCTTGACTTCCAGATTCAGTTATTAAGTCCAAGCTCAGCCCTCAAGCGAAGAGATTTCAAAGTGTGTATGTGTGGTATTCTGTTGTTTTGTTTCAGTTCTGGTTTCAAAATCTCATCTCTTCCCAGCTGCCTTAAGATTATTTGAAGATGTGAAACATTTCTTGGCTCTCTTTTTGAAGATTTAGTCCTGTCAAGCTGGACTAGCAAGATAGGAGCTTCTCATCTGCTTTCTGCCAGACTCTTATTGTGGTCACGCATACTTATATTCAAACACTGGTTTAATTGAAATTGGGAACCTGTGTATTTTTATTAATCTTTCTTTCTTTCTTTCTGTACCTCAGTTCCCCAGCAAAGCTGTAGCAGTTTTTTTTGAGGTGCTCAGGTGCATGTTTTAAATAAAAAGGTGGCTTAATATTTGTTTTCTAAATCTGTTAAGACCCCCATGCTACTTGTGAAGAAAAAAAGTCAAATTCAGTCTTTCTCAGTATCAGGCAGTCCAACTGGAAGAATGCTTAGCCATATTCAAAGCAGGTTCAGCAAGGTTTTGCACAGTATCTGTGCTAACCCTTTGATATTATCCTTGTATGATTTATACCAAGTGGTTTCCGAGCTCTGCATATTGCAGAATTATGGATATTAGTTTTCCAAGTTCCTGATGTGGGAAAGTGATCATGCAATCACTTCTAAAGAACATTTGTTATGTACTCTTGCTGCTGTATTTTGCATCTGGAAAGTAAAGAAAACCAGGATTTCTGGTGTACTTCAGATTTCTTTCACATCCTTCATTTAGAGGAAACATGTAGGTGCACCTATAAAATTTCTGAGCTCTGCTATGTACAACAGGCATATTGTTACATTTATAGTCTTAGTTCCTTCTTTGCAAAAGCAGGATTCTTGGAGAATTTGTGTGTGGGGAAATGGGAGATGGGGAAGGATTAACTACCCCTTTCATTGTCACACATAATTTCACAGTAGGATTAAGCTGGTTGAAATACATGTGGAAGCTAAAATGCATTAATATGTGAAAAAAACACAATCAAGGAACAATTACTGTAGAAAAGTAGGTAGCTTCTTGCAGACCACTGGTGACTCCTCAACCAGATGAGGAGTACTGTGTACTTACTTATATTTAAATATTACAGATGAGGAGTAAGTACTGTGTACTTAATTATATTTAAATCTGATCAATATACACTTCCCCACTTGATTTTAGGGAACTATATTCTACTTGAGACATCTTGATTTAATCTGTCTGTTGATAACTGGTTCATCACTAAAGGCCTCCTTATTTTGATACAATAAAGATACAGTAAAATGTAGTAGGAAATCTAGTACTCACTTAGTGCCTTCCATATTTTCCACCTGTACTTTGAGTGTAATAGCCTGGATCATGAAAACAGTCATGTTTTAACAGATGAAAGTTATTATTTTTCTGTATTGCTGCTTTTGAGTCTTAACAGTTTGGGGAAGTAACTGCAATTTCTAGTGACTATTAACACAAGTTGAGATGGGTTTTACTATTAATTTGCAGAGGGTTTTTATATTGTGATATCACCACCTTGTGTTGCCAGTTGGAAATGTTATTTTTTGTGCTTTCTTTAAATAGATACTGACTAAATATGCACATCTTATGCTAATGCATCAAGAAGAGGAGCTGAAATTAGAGGAAAAGAAAAATCTTCTAGAAGATGAAATAGCTCAGTTTATTGAGAAGAAAACCATCACTGTATCCATTCAGTCACGAGTGTCTGTCTCTACCCCTGTTGTTAGTTTGAAGACACAAGAACTGCAAAAAGTAAGTGCTGACGCTGGTCATCAGAGGCAGCAATAAAAAAATGCTTCATGTTCACTTTTATAACTCAAATTTCAGTAATCTTTTAGAAAAGACAGAAACATGCTTCTGTTCTGTGATAAGAAGACAGAAGTGTATAAAATATACCCTCGTGATTGGATTTACTGTTAGAGTAATTGCTGTATGTTCTATGAGCATGTTCTTTCTTTCTTTTCTTTTTTCCATGAAAGAACCAAGATTTTCAACTTGAAGTCCAATGCTTTCATGTCAAAGATGAAGGAGCTGTGAATGTTGGAGAGCAGAATGAGAGGGAGAGTAAGAAGGAGGAGTTAGAGAGTGATTCACCCAGGGAATTTCAGGAGTAGTATTTGATTGCAGCACTCAGGTTATGAATGTAGGATATGTTAGTAGTTTTAGGAAGTGGTCTAACTGCTGTTGGCCCATATTAGATGTGTCTTCCTAGTGCAGATTTTTGGGAGAAGAGATTGATAAAATTGGCTGTAAAAACACCAAGTGCAGAATATGACCCAGTAAAGACTTCACTTTCTTCCCACCCACCCACTTCTTTCTTTTACCACTTTCAAAAGAAAAACTTGAATAAATTGTGAAAATTCAGAAATACTTTCACAAATACTGTCCAGAATAACATGCCCAACTGACTTATATTAAAAAAACATTGAATTAACTACTCATATATTAAATTAAATTTACTTAAATGTTTTTTTCCTCCAAAACCAAAGTCAATTAACTTACTCATTTTTCTTTCCTGATAGGTTATAAATTTACCGCAGATAACATTTTGTTAATTAATAACTTCCTGCAGTTGAAAGCAGATTTCTTGGTTCTGAATTTGTTTATAACTGCTAGATTCTGAAGAATTTTAGAAGCTACATTGGTGCACATATTTCCACAGATACCATCAAGCTTTGACATTTTTGGGGTGTATGCTAGAAGGCTAATTTGGCCAAAATTTATTGCATTTCAACTACTGTTACTGAATTCCTTTTCCTAGATTCATTTTTTTCTGGATTTACATATGGAAGTGGAATTCTTGGTAACAGAAGTCATCTGCACTAGTATGAGTAACCCCTCTGGTTTCGTTTTATTTCTTCAGAGTATGTTAAGTTTATATGCTTGCTATGGTTTTTCAGTTCCAGCTTTATGTAGTACTGGTGACAGAAGACACACTATTGGTAATTTCTCATGAGGAAGCAGTGATTCATGGTGTGCTTTTGAAGGTATAGGAGTTCCTGTTTCTTACTAAAATGTTTGCCTAATATCTCTTGTTGCTGCATTCTGCAAAAGAGTAATTTTTAAGCATGATCTGTACACACACAGTGTGGTGGTTACTGTCATTGTCATCACAGGCTTTCTGTTACAGCTCTGCCTTGATATGTGTTTGTCTTACATAAATGTGGTCAGCTTGCTTTAATTTTAAATGCATTGTGCCAAAGGTGTCCCTGCCATAAACAGTTCCATTCAGACTATGAATAATGTAGTGCAAAAGTATTCAGTGAATATACCCACTACAAGCTTCCTAAAGAATTTTTTTCAAATGGTATTGTTTATTAGTCCACTAAGTGTTATTTATTACAACTACTGACATATTTGAGCCATTTACTGATTTTGCTGGCAGATTTTTGTTTATAGGCTTTTATGTAACAAGCAGCGTTCGAAATTTCAGATACAGTCTTTTTAATCAAAATTCACTGAGATATTTTTGCAATGCTGTACTGTTGCAGGATAGTCCATCTGCTGTTACTAACTCAGTATGGAAAGTACCTAATTTGATGTTTTTGATTGTGGTATTCAGTTACAGTTGAAGATTTACAAAAACTCCAGGTTGGTTAAAACAAGTTCCAAGTGCTTTGTGTGTTTTCAATAGTCATGATAACTGATGGGAAACTGTAAGAGGTACAGTTCTCTGGAGTTGTGTTGTTTGATTGTTTAAAAATGAAATACTAACTTGACAGAAATAAAATAGATTGGTTTTGCCTAAGTGTTACTCTTGTTCTGTCTCCTGTCCCTCATGTGTTATTAAAAATGAGTAAGATTTCACATTTAACTGAAAAATATCTGTTTTAAATATCTTAAGTCATTTATTGATTGAAAAAAATAGGTGATTTGTGTGACCTGTACCAGAAGGGCAATGTGACTTGTGATATATTTGTCATATACCATCACTGTGCTTACCATATAGTCATGGAATATCTCAAGTTGGAAGAGACCCTTAAGGTTGACTCCAGCTCTCTGCTCCTTGCAAGACTACCATGAAATCCAAACCGTGACTAAGAGCATTGTCCAGACACTTCCTTGAGCTCTGAGAGACTTGGTATCATGACCACTGCCCTGGGGAGCTGGTCAGTCACCAGCCTCACCTTCTATTTTACTCCCCCAGTGATGCATACCATATAATTGTGAAGGGGTGGAATGAACCTTAAAGGTCATCTGGTCCCAAGCCCCTGATGTGGACAAGGACACCTCCCACTACACCAGGCTACTCAATGCTTCATCCAACCTGGCCTTGAACATTGCCAGGGATGGGACATCCACAACCTCCCTGGGGGCAACCTGTTCCAGTCCTCACCACCCTCACAGCAAAGAATTTCTTCCTAATACCTATTCTAAATTTCCCATCTTTTAACTGGTACCTGTTGCTCCTTGTCCTGTCACTGCAGTTCCTGACAGAATCCCTCTCTGGCTTCCGTGTAAGCCTCCTCCAAATACTGGAAAGTTTGTTCCACACAATCTTCTCTTCTCTGGACTGAACAGCCCCGACTTTCTCAGCCTGTCTTTGTAGGGTAGGTGGTCCAGTCCCCTTATTAACTTTGTGGCCCTCCTCTGGACTTGCTCCACCAATTCCATGTTCCATCCAGAGGTGGATGCAGGACTCCAGGTGGGGTGTCACAAGAGCAGAGTAGAGGGGCAGAGTCCCTTCCCTCGCCCTGCCTGAGATGCAGCCCAGGACATGGTTGGCTTTCTGAAGTGCGAGTGCACATTGCCTGGTCTTGTTGAGTTTTCCATGAACCATCACTCCCAAGTCTTCTGCAGGGCTGTTCTCGATCAATGTTCTGCCCAATCTGTACATAAAAGATTGTTTTCCCTCAGTAGCAGTGAGAAGAAATAGATCATGAGACATAAATCCTTCCTTTACCAGAAAAGGGTCAAACTGCTAATTCAATCATCTCTACAGACAGAACAGGCTGTAAAATAGGAGGAAAGGGTTAAGAGGAGACACTCATTTAGCCAACACACTCAGCCAATGTATGACTTTGTTCAAGAGAAGAAAATGGGGCAGGGCCATGCCCTGTGATTGCTCCTTCCCGACCAAAATGTAGTTTGATGAAAGACTATTTTTTGTTTGACTTTGTACTGTTGACTGAGCCGTATGCATTTTTTGGATTAGAAAGAAGGGATATGCCTTTCTTAAAGGTGAAAATGAAAAGATATGTTTTTAAAGTGATTTGGTAATGTTTTCAAGTGATCTTGAACAGAATGTAATAATAATTGAATGATGCATATTGTCAGCACTCAGTTATCTCCCAGTGTTCTATCACACCCACTGATGTTAGTTAGTTCAAGCACAGCTCTTCATGAGTGTTGCAAAACTGCATTAAAAGACAGATTTAGCTGTCTGTAGTCTGGCCACTTTGCTGAGGACAAAGACTGAGAATAGTTAAGTACTGTTTGACCTAGATAGCTCTGTGCCTGGCCAGTGCTAGAGGATGTGCTGTGCTTTGACAGCTGGGAACCATGAATAGGGACATGTGGTACCACATGTCTTGGTCAGATGGGTTTCTGTGCTCTTGCACGTGCTGGCTCTGCAGGACTCAGCAGCAAAACAAAACTGGTGCAGGCACCTGTGCAGGTCTTTGGAACAGGTGACAGTCGAAAGGGGGTTGTTCAGTTGTAGCACAAAAACAATGTAGCACAAAGTGAGAGAGCTGGTGGGTTTTCCTTTTCACTTCCTTATATTCCTTTAAACAGTGGAGGATCATCTCTAAGTGTGGGAAATTCCACTGTTATTTTGTTTAAGTTTGCCTAAAGATGAGATGCCAGGTAAGAGCAGAAGTGCACATCACAGCCTGACAGTCAAATGCAATTCAAAAAATTATAAAGGAACAACTAACAATATTGTCTAGAAGTAGAGAATTGATGGTGATGGTAAATAAAAACATATATGGCTCCTTGTGGTTTATCTTAGCCATGTGCTTTTCAATTGGACACTCCAGAGAGGTTTATCCTGGATGTGAAATGGTTTCAGGACCACTTATTAAGGTCTCTTTATTGTTATGGTACCTTCTGCAAGAGGCTGCTGCAAGATTATTTACACCCTTTACAAATCTGAAGGCTTTGTGTTTTTGAATCCTTTTCTTAAGGAAATACATATTTTGTATATTTATTCACAACTCTGTCTTTAAAGTTACTTTGCCAGTGACAAGACACAGCCAGTAGGGAGTTTTATCTTAAATCTGGCTGACAGGTTGGGCTCAAAGAGTTGCAGTAAATGGGGTTACATCAATCTGGCAGTCAGTCACCCCAAGGCTCACTTTTAGGGTCAGTGCTCTTTAATGTTTTTATAAATGAACTGTACATAGGAGTTGAATGTACATTAAGGAAGTTTACTGGTGATACTAAATTAGGGAAGCTGTGGACTCCCTCTAGGGTAGAGAGGCCTTGCAGGGATGTCTGGATAGGCTACAGAGCTGTGCAATTCCCAGCTGATGGAAATTAATAGGAGCAAGTGCCAGAAATTCAGAGGAAGTTCAGACTGAACATTAGGAAAAGACTTTTCACTGGGAGGATGGTTGAAACAGACTTCCCAGGACAGTGGTTACAACACCAAGCCTGTCAGAGCTTAAGAAGCATCTGGAATATGCTCTTAGTCATATGGTTTAATTTTAGGTAGTCCTGCAAGGAACAGAGACTTGGACTCAATCCTTATGGGTTCCTTCCAACTAGAGATATTCTGTAGTTCTGTGATTTTAACTTATGGAAAGACAAGCCTCTTGTAACAGCAGCAACATAATATTTATATAGAAAGAAAAGTACTCAAAAGAAAAATGAGTAATTTTTCAAGACCTTTGTGAAGACTTCTGTAATTCACATTCAGTGAATCACTTGCAAAAAGTAATTTAGTGTAATTCATGGATACGCAGCTGGATTTTTATGAAGCACTGAGGCATCTACATCTCCACGTTTTCTTTGATAAGTGTATTTTTAAAACTCCAGACCCCAGCATCAAGGCAGCAAAGCACTGATAGTTAAATACAGAAACTTGCAGGATTTAAACCAGACCAAAAATGCTTCAGCAGGATGTTCACTAGGGTGCGCTCGAAGCACATGGCTTTTGCGTTTGGGAACAGGACCGTGGCACTGAGCAGCTGTGTCAGTGGCCCTGAGCAGCCCCGTCTGGTTAAACCTGCTTTTGTCGGGGATTTGGAGTAGGTGGGTCCCAGAGGCCCCTTCCAACATCAGCAGTTCCATAATTCTATAGCCCATTTATCACGAATATTTTCTTTTCCTTCAAATATTAAGAAAATACTAATTCATTTTCTGTAGAAACTAAAGTGTAAGCACAGAAGGCAACATAAAAGTAAGTGCTGTGAGAGCCCTGAGCTGATGTGGTTGATTATGTGCTTGGGCATTAAAATGCTGGAATCAGTCTTTATAGTTTTTAAACCTAAGAGTACAATTATGAGAGAGCACCTAATTCTGAGCCAAAATATTTTTAAACTACTTTCTAGAAAGGTGTGAGAAAATAGTGTAATTTTCTTATTGAGAGCTATAAGTGAGATGTGTCAGGATGGTTTCTGGGTGACCATCCTGTGAGCTTTAGACTTTCTGAAAAGAGTATGGAGCTACACAAATGTCTTTTGGCAGCAGATCTGTAAGTGTCTCTTTATTTTGGGGGTACCTGTACTTGTGATCATTAAGGAATAATCTTTCTGGGCACTTCAATGTATCACAGATTATAAGTTCAATTTTCATAAACAAGAAGCTCACCAAACGAATGATTTCAAAATTAAATTCTGGCTTCCGGCAGAAATTTGCCTTTCTCTGATTTTCATATCCAAGTGTGAAGGATTTTGATATATTCCTATTCATATATACAAATCCATATGTTTTTGTAAGTGTACATAGAGAGATGTATCTCACACCTGCTGATGTCTGTAGGTATATAGACCACTCACAGCAAGTGACGGGTTAGCTAAGAGTGGGCCTTAGGCTGTGATTCCTGATCAGTTCAAGAGACTGTTTTAGTGCTTAACACTTGATCTGGATGCCTGCCTGCAGTTTCTGCATTCCCTTGTGCTGGGAGTCGGAAATCTTTACTACCCTGTTAGTCCACATACTATTGGGGGGCTGATTGTTCCTGCTGAGAAGAGACAGCAGGGCAGAGCTCTCTGCAGATTTTACACCTCTGTCCTCACAGAATGGAAATGTGGACCTACTCCCTCTTCTGGAAGATGTTAACTCCTTCATCTGAGGCTTAGAAGCAGCAGACTGATAGTTGTCACCCCTTTGGAGAGAAGAGAGAATAATTGTCATTTTTAGAAAGTTGATGAGAAGATGCTGGTGTCTGCAAAGCTGTTTTTCATGGCTTCTGCTTTGGTTTCATTGGTAAGTCTGGGGAAAGGCAGAGACTGAGTTCCATTCCCACTTGTGCTGGCAGTGTGAAGATGGTCAGTCCTTTGAGCTTCTGGGGAAACAACCATCCCAGTGCATTTTGGCCTATCCAGCTGACAAGGTGTGTGAGCAGCCAGGCAGACAGGACACACAGAACTTTGTCACAGCCTTTCCTCAGATGTTTTGTTACCCCCATCACGTCACGGGGCGTGACAGGACTCATTTGACTTGCAGGCTCTGGTGAAAATGCATACCAGGTTAGAAACACAGCAGGCGGAACTGATGCACTGTGCAGAGGAATGCAAAATACCAGTGCTGGTTTATGGCTGTGTTCACAGTAGATGAATGACATCCAAGCTTTGCCCCAAGGTCAAATCAATATATACCCCTAATAATTTAAAATGTACAAATGTGCAGTGTGAATACCTACACGCGAGAAATAATTCCATTGCCTGTTATGGTGGGGTTTGAGATTGGCATGTGTATTTTGTCTCCAAAGTTACAGATGTTCTTTTTGCCTATGCTGGCTTCTCAAGGGGCAAAATCTCTTAGGCAAGTCAGAGCATCATCTGACTGCTTCTCAATCTTCATTATATTTATTCTCACAAAATACACTAAGAAGTTAAAAGATACTGCATCGGAAAATGAGATCCACAGTGTGTAGGGCTCAGATTTTGAAGCATATTTAGATATATTTTTTTTAATTTCCACCCACTCAGTGACAATGAGCCATGGAAGTAAATACATCATAGTTTTTAATGTGTAGTTACAGTCCCACAGGAAATCTGTGATGGACTAGGTGCTTGGGCTAACATCCTTTGCTGGTAAAAAGCACAGGCCTCCGCTCCCCAAACTTGCACATGGATCTCAATCCTACTGTTGTTTTGACTGATAAATAAAACAGAAGAGCTTTTGTGGAAAGTGATCTATGGAAGGAAGAGAATGCATTCTGAATTCTGACTAGGGTTAGGTTTGTATTGGTTTCCCTAAATACAAAATTTCAATGCTTTATGCTGTAGCATCTTGATTTCCCAGCCACTTGGGTTGTAGAGAGGAACTCACATACATGTTTAACATCTCCAAAACCATACTGGGATTCCTGGAGGAATATGGTCCGTGGTGTGGACCTGAAGTGTCTGAGTGTGTCCTCATCAGAGGAGAGGCTTCCCTGATACGTAATTTATCCTGAGTTGTCAGTCCATCTTGCTGGCCTTCTCCAGCTTTATTGAGATGGTAAAATATGCATTGATTGCGAAAGAAAAGAATATTTCCAGGTTTAAGTTCATGTCAGATTTTGCTCATTGCTCCAGTATGAATACGGTTTCTCAAAAATTTCTTAGCCTGGTGGACAAGTTCATTATCTGAAATGTGAGAAAGCTCATTTCAAATCCCTTCTCCAAGTTCGACAGAGCGAGGGGCTGGGTTTAAAACTCTTCACACTATGAAATAATTTGTGAATGTATTTCTCTAGTTTCCCGCAGGGCAGGGCTTTATATGGTTGCTGAGTGATAGCGATCTTTGGGAAGGCAGTTGTTTTATATGTGACTTCTTGGAGTCATCAGAAGTTTAAAAAAAAAATAGAAAAAACACTTTTAACAAACTCCATCCCGAAGTTCTGTTTCTGGGAAGGCAGCACTCTGGAAGCTGGTGCTTGCCAGAAAGCCCTTTGTAGCCTCCTGTCTCGATCAGACCTCAGGCTCATCCCTGGCTTCACCAGTCTGGGTTTGGTGGGGCTAGGCATGCTTCAGTTTATTAATCCAGTCATTGAAAATACGATCACAGAAACTAAAGATCACAATAACCTGAGGGCACTGCTGGTAATATTCTTGGTAAGTGAAATGTAAATATGGTGGGTGGCACAGCGGGTTGCCCAGTAAGGGCTTGCGTGTCAGTTGTGTGTCTTGAATGTGCTATTCTGTGCCTGCAAGGTCAGGAGTGTTCCTCGAGAGTTTCATGGGATGATATAATGGAGTTTGTATATTGGCAGAACTTACTGGATCAAAAAGCAAAGATAGTGCATTGCAAGCTGTGAATTAACAATTGCTGCAAATAGGTGGCTGAGGCTGTGGCACTTTAAGTAGGCAAATAAAGGAATTACAGCCTAATATGCCTGTTGCTAAAAGCCTTGTTTGGAAATTTGCCTGGATAGGATGTTTTTAAAAAGCCTCTACAATCCCTATGAGCTTCTAAAACATTATTTACAGCTTTAAAATTTTTATAAGGTGCAATAATACAAATGTCATATCTCAGAATGTAATACCTGAAGTAATAAATGCCCTGCCCTCTTAACGGAAAGACAAAATCCCCATGCCGAAGTTTCTGGGCCCTGCCTTGTGCAGCCTGGGAGGTTGCAGGTGCATCAGTGAGTTTAACTGGATAGGAAAAAGAAAGTATTTCCTGTTTGAGATGAAGTTGAAATGTAGTAAAAATAGTAAGTAGCCCATCCAAAACTGCAAAGGAATTTACAGATATGTGTGATTTCAAATAAATTCATTTTGCTCTGGCTAGCATTCAGTCAGGACTGCACAAAGACTACAAAATTATCCCTAATCTTGTAATTATGGCAGATGGAAGAGACACACCAACTGAAGTGTCCTCTGGATGTGTATTTTTTGTATCATTCCTAATCTGCTCACCTTTGATAGTTGGAACCCAGTTAATGATTTACCAAAAGTATTCTTCAAATAAAATGTTTTCATGAAGCTTCACAGAAAAAAGTAGATACAAGTAGATACAAGACAAGAAGTCAGGACTTCTGTTTTTTGAAAAACCAGATCTGTTTGCAGGAAAGACTGGTTTTTAAAAAATGCTACAATTTTCTTGGAAATGTAATTTCTTTGAAATTAGGACAAAAAGGTATATTGTGGTTGCTGTCAGTCTGGGATTCTCTGGGTCCTTTATTTGGTACATTTTTGGGTTTATTTCTTCTCTTTGTATTTTAAAGGCCCTTTTATGGAGGCTGCCAGTGAGGGGTGCTGTGTGATCACCCCAGAGAGGATGGAGCTCCTGAATCTGTGTCATGCTGCCAGCCAAAAATTATGTTTAAGCATAAAAACAGTCCCCCAAGCAGAGGAAAGCTGTGAAAGCCTCACTTCGTAAAGCGAACATTAAAGGCTTGTCAGGATTTTACTCCTCAGAAGCAGCCAGAATGGAAATCCTCGGGCAGTTTGTACTCCGTGAGAGTGGAGTGGCAGGGAGGATTCAGCAGCGTGGGGTGTAAAAAGCTGTCTGGCAGGGATGAGGTTTTCGGCATGAGCAGCCCGGGGGCAGGGAGGAGAGCGGCTGGGGTGGGCGTGGCATGATAGTCAGGAAAGTCCTGACCTTCCCAAGGTGGGGAGTTTGATACAGTGTGTTCTAATGCTTGGATGTGGAAGACTCTTGAGATTTTTCTGTCTCATCTTAGTTGTCAAACACACGAGAGATTATTTTGATTTAAACCAGTTTAACAGTGTATTTTATCGTTGCACATTTTTATTTTCTTTCAATTCTAGACATAACAGCATATCCTTTCTCTTTCATCTTAGCCACTTACTCACTAAATCTGGTGAAGGTTCTCAGCCTTGAAGCTGAAAATGTGCATTACCTAGGCTCAAAAGAATGCTCTTTGGTAATGTACTCAGTGGTTTACATCCAAAAAATACCCTTCAAAGTAAAAACTGCACAGCTGATGCCCCTGTCCTGCTGTGTTGACACTGGAACTGGAAGGCACCTTGGCTCAGTCAGGCACCGTGCAGATGCTTGCTGCTTCCTGTGGTGTCTGAGGATGGGTTTGGAAGTACATCAAAGTAGAGCTTAAAAGTGCAGCTATAACCAGGTAAGACAACAGGAAACTCCCTATTTAAAAGAAAGAACTTCCATCTGGGATTTCTGACATGACTCCTTTTGGTGTTGGAGTGGGTGATGTCTGATCCTCTTAAGGAGGAGCAGTAGGGCAGAAGTAGTTCTGTTTCAGTGAATGTTAGAGATGATAGAAGAAAAGTTCATCAGATGAGATTCAGCAGTGGCAGGAGTAGTATTTTCTCTTTCTGTCAAAGGCAAGACTTGAGTCCTCACTCCTACGGAACCCTGAAGAGAAAGCTTTTTCTTCTCCTTTCTGAACAAAACCCAGTGAAATAAAACCTGTAATTTCATTTCATTCTGCACAAACTGCTTCTCTGGACACAATGAAACATTTTATTCTCTGGCACAAGAGGGTCAGTGTGGTCTCAACACTCATCTGCCACTCATCTGTGAAGTTTATCCTTCTAACTGGTGGAGAGGATTTGTTCAGGGCTTGTGTGTTAATGCCTTGGGCATCCTGATGACACTCTGGGGTGTACAGGATCTGGGCTAGGCAGCAAGGGGCACTGCTCATGCCAGGTGGTCTGCAGGATGCCTGAGCCTTAGCCTTGCTTGGTGGTTGGAGGAACATCTTCAGAGCCTGATGGAACTGGTCTGTCTTCACTCGGTAAGAAATGAGGGCTGTCACTACCTCTTTGCCCTTCAGATAAATGCCCCAATTGCTCAGCTGGTGATAGCAGGGAATGGGCTGATTTTCAAAGGATGTTTTTACTTTGGGGCTAATTTTCAAGGAATTTGTGGATTAAACCTGAGCCTTTTAGCAAAGAGAAAAATAATCTGTGTCTCTTTCTCTGTTGGTTCCCATTCCAGCACCATCTTGCTTTTTCTTTCTATGCTTCTCTGTGATTTCATTTGTAGGTCATAAGGGTATTATCCCCTTGCCTTAGTTTCTGCAGCCTGCCAGGGAGCTGCTGGCAGCAGGGCTGATGCAGCTGTACAATCTGCCCTGGAGGGATGGGACTCGTCCCTGGGAATGCAGTGCAGGCTCAGGATGATTAGCTGCAAGCTTTTGGTTCATGTAATGCAAATGGAGCATGGACAAGAAGTAACATTTACCATCCTTCTGCAAAAGTTTTGAATGTAAGAGCTTGCTGAGTCCTGCCTGGGAAGGTTTGCTCATTATTTATCAAATAACCACTCTTTTATGCACTGCTGCACAGTCTGTCATGTCTGCAGCACAGGACCGTGTTACACGGCACTCGAAAGCAGCAGGAGGGAGGAAGCTCTGCAGTGCTGGTGGCACCTTTCTGGGGGCACGTGGCTGTGATGAAGCTGCCTATGACCCCCTGCACCGTGGGTCTCAGCCAGGCAGAGGCTCTTGCCCGGGGGCAGGGAGGGATCCTTCCCCGCAGACAACGCTATCGCAGGATCGACTGCGGGAATTAAGTATGGACATCAATGTCCTTAAAACTGCAATATGACCCCATGCTTTTAGTGCTGTGTAATTCCCACTGAGAAGAGGTCTTCCAGGCTCCTGTTTGGTCTTTTTCACACATGCACATGCTCATTCTTCATCTCTTGCTTTGTAGGCATATATTAGCCCATGCTTTCTGAGTGCCTCTTCCATGAATTGTCTCTGGGTTTGGTTATTTTCCTCAGGAATATTGGCTTGCACCTTTTCCAGGGTTTTCTTATCTTTTGGCTGTGCAGGATTTGTAAGCTTTTCAGGGCCCCTTGTATCATTTCTCTGTGCTTGCTTGTGGCTGTACCACCTCCTGGCTCTATATTGGCTCCAAATGCAGCATGCTATTTCCTGTAAAGACTAATGAGAAGATACCAGCTTGACATCAGCTTGGATGTATGCCAGGACACGTGCTCCCCACTAGACTGCTCCTCTGCTGTGTGCCCTGGAGGAATGAAGCAGTGACGAGGGAGGGTGCTTGTCTGACAGCCGAGGGTGTGAGGCTGTGCCTTGTGCTCCTGCAGGTGAGTGTGGCACAGCTGGCTCAGCTCTGAGCGTTGGGTGTGGGTGGGCCTTTGGGCTGGGCCCTCTGCATGCCACTGGTGTGAAAAGCTGGGTTAGCCCCAATGGAACCCTGAGGGATGGGGGCTCTCCAACCCCTCCTGGCCCAGCCTGAAACCCTGATGCAATGGGTAGACAGCTCTACTGGAAGTGTTGATATCAAAGAGAACTTTTAGCCTTAGCTGGTGCTTGAAGATTCCGGACTATCTGTATGGCAGTGTATTTATTTAGTGGCATGGCAGCAGTCTGGCCAGAAACGCTTACCAAGAAGCCTTAGTGTTTAAAACTTTAAAGTGGAAGGAGAGAGAGGGGATGAAACTGGGATTTAAACCTACTTCCGTGCTCTTCCCTGGCTGAGGTCACTTGTTTTGTTCAGCCTAGAGAAGAGGATACTGAGGGGAGACCTCATAACTTCCTGCAGCTTGTTCACAAGGGGAAGCAGAGGGGCAGGCATTGATCTTTTCTCTCTGATGACCAGTGACAGGACCTAAGGGAATGGCCTTAAACTGTGTCAGGAGAGGTTTAGATTGGATATCAGAAAAAGGTTCTTCACCCAGAGGGTGATTGGGCACTGGAACAGACTCCCCAGGGAAGTGGTCACAAGCACCAAGCCTGACAGAGTTCCAGAAGCATTTGGACATGGAAGCTCATGGTTTCATTCTTGGGCTATCCTATGTGGGGCCAGGAGGTGGATTTGATGATTCCTATGAGTCTCTTCCAACTCAGGATATTTTATGATTCTGTGATGTACATGGGCCCTGGGATCTCTGTTCATGTTTAGCTCTGAAACAAGGACATTTCCCTGTGGCCAGGAGTGCTAGAAAATAATCTTTCTGGGCCTAATACGAGCATCTATCAAAGACTCAATTTCTGTCATTTTGTAAGACATGGGATAAGTATGGTAATTGCTGTCTCAGGGCTTGAGCTCCCTTTAGGCTTGCACAAAAATTGAGTAGGTGATAAGAGCCACGGCTCTGGGCAATTTTACATGGGTGAGTCTGTGCATACATATCCAATGCTTCAGAGGTAAAGCACTTTGCACTGGATGCATAAAATATGGTAATTCCGCAAATGGCAGATTAGAGCAGGAAGAGCACTTATTTAATGTTTTTCTACCCTTATATTTTCACAAGAGCTGGATAAAAACATTAGCAGCCTAGAGGTCTTTTATGCTTGTTGCTGGTGGACGTGCTAGTCTGCTTTGTGTCTGTACAGGCTTTACAGGTCCCATGGTCTTGGATAAGGGTTGGAGTTACAGTAGCTTTGGGACCACAAGGGATGGAGGGCAGAAATGGGCTGAACAGGAGGAAGGAAAAAGCCAGTGGTGCAGAAGCAGAACACAGCAGGACCCACCAGCAGATGAAGAATAACCATAGGCTTACTTGCAGACCTGGTTGGGCTCTGGGTCCGGTGGCAGAGGCTGCCCTCTGCATGGCCCCACTGCTGGCACTTACGGTTCTGTGGTCTCCAGTGTGTTTGCTGTGGCAGCCCCGTCACCCTTGGGCCACAGCTGCACCCTCCCTGGGCACCCCCAGGGCTGGAACATCTAAGCCACTTCCCCCTGTGTGCCTCAGCTGCTGCTGAGCCCAGACCAAACCCAAGAAAAGCATGCAGAAACATGGGGTGGCCTCAGCCAGGGTCAGGAGTGGCAGAGGCTGATCTGAGATCAGAGATTGCATCTCTCTCTGTGTTGAAAAGACTTCATAAACATTTAGAAAGAAAACAGGAGAAGATACAAATTCCACACATGTGAAAAATGAAACTATATATAGAACTAGGTTCTAATTTAAAGACATAAGAAATACTTTAATAAATGCAAGGCAATGTTGTAACTGATTAACTTCTGAAAATCCGAGGTAAAAACTGAGTTATACTTATTAGGGTATGATGGAGGTTTAAGTGAGACATGAAAGAGATGTGTTCTGACTAATATATTGGATTTGCTGTAATTTTATTAAGTCTAGGGCATGTCTGGCATCATGCCTTCCTTCACTTTACTGCTGCATCATATAAGCACTTGATGCTGTCAGCAGAGGGAAAGGAGCAGGCACCAAGAGTGGATTTTCAAATGCATATTATCACAGTTTGGCCCAAGGAAAAGTGATGGCTTAAAGGAGCTAAAATCAAGCCCAAAGCCCATTTTGCTGTAAAGGTCTATGCTGCAGTCCTCTTAAAAACACCATTTTAGGGTCTCCTTGACTCACTTCTGGTTGTACTCAAGCCAAAAGCAAAAAAGCCTGTACTGCCACGCTGCCTCCCATATGATGACAGAGGGACTCGATGAGAAAACAAAGAAAAAACTGTAATCAGCATCAAGCTGTAATGAAACTAAATTTTGCCTTAACTGTGTTCAGTTCTTCTGCTGCTGCTGTCACATGCCAGAGGCTTTTGTTCCTAATTGAAAATGATAGCTCCCTGGGTGCTGGGGAGGCATGTGGCAGCCTTTTATTGCCGTGTGGATTATGTGCCCGCTATATTTCACACACTGCCTGGAGAAATGCGGCAGATTTTATTGATATGAGGGACCGTCCCTCATGTTTTTTTCTGTCTCCCTTGCATTCTTGGTGCAGCTCATTTCCAATTTTATTAACATCTGGGATGTGGTAGGAAGGCTTCAGTACAAAAATTAGCAGAGGCCTCCAGAAAAAAAAATCCCCAGTGCTTGGTGTACAGAGATGCACACAAGTATAATTCTGATATTTCAGTAAAATATAACTGAGGAAAAAAGAATCCCCTGAATTTTTTTGACTACAAAAAAGTTAAAGAAATTTAATTTGTCCTCAAAAAGGTTAATTTAGTCTATCAAGTCAAGGAGATTAATGGAAGTGCAAAAATGAATATAGTTTAGAAACTAAGTCAGCTTTAGAAAGCAAGATAAGGCTAATGACAAAATAAATCACTTTATAACCATCTACCAAGAGCAGTTCATGACTAATGAGGTACTGGGCGAGTGTCCCTTTCTGAGCTGCAGCCCTGCCCTAGCAAGGGTGGAGCAGCAGCTCCCTTGTCCCATCATCACCCAGTGAGTTTGCATCCTTGCATTCTTCTAGGGCTGTGCTGAACAGGGGGATGCAGTCCTGGGCATCATCAGCCATGGGCTGCAGGGCTGAGACCAGCCTGCACTGCTGTAGGACCAGTCTGCACTGCTGCCAGCCTCAGCAGCACTGAAATCAGCAGGACACTTCAGTAGAGGGGTTCCAGAGTGCAGTTTCCTCTCCTCACTGCTGAGAGGAGCAGCACGATAAAAGCTTCTCTGCATCTGTGTGAATCTGAAGTAGTCAGTGAGAAAATTGGCTGACCTGGGGAGCTCCTTGTCAAGCTACAGCCATGCTGGCAGCAGCCCTTGGGGGGCTTTGGATGCCCACATTTAACAGTCCTAATTTTGGACTGAGCCCCCCAGGGATCATGTTGTTCAGTAGCAGTGAGGCTGTGCCTGGGCTGGTGGGTGCCAGCAGGTTGGTGTCAGACCCAGCACTGCCCAGGGGTCTCAAACACTGACCTGACCTGACCTGACCTGCACCCTGCTGCTGCCTGAGTTGGCACAGGGAGGGGATGACAGGGAAGGGGCCATGTTGATGATAGATGAGTCCCATCCCAGCACTCCTGGGGCTGGACCAAAGTGCTGTGGGCTGTTTCATCCCTTCCTGCTTGTGCTGAACCTCCAGAGTTGCCTGGCAGTGCAGAAGGGGTCGTGGGAGATGCTGCCCCACCAGCTGCTGGAATAGCCACGGCTAGCCATGTCTAAGGTGGCTTTGCTTCAGGCACCAGCCAGTATTAAGGCAGTGATGTGATTCTCCATATCCTTGGGACAACTTCCTGAGCTGCTGGCTCCCCTTCCAAGCACAGTGTCTGACCCCCAGGATGGGGAATGTGGTGGCTAGAAGGTGCCTCGAGGCACTCACAGCTCTCTGCTTCGTATACATAACCAGACACTGCCAGACTTGATCCTCCCCACCCCAGTTACCCCCCCTGGCTTTCTCGTGCTCCCCTTTCTCAGCTGATGATTTTTTATTTAGACAAAGCAAAGCAGTGCTTTTAACAAACTGTCTTGGGCAATATCTAGCGTTAATTTGGTATGAGTTTCCAGAGCAATTTACTGTCCTTTGGTCAGAGTAAATGGATGGAGGTACAATATGGCAAGTGCTCTTCATATTAAACCATGGGGAATGCTCAAGGATGCATTTTACGGCCTTTAAATCTGAATGAGCACTGCTCTATTTAATTAAGGACTATTCTGTGAGGACTGGAGAACTGAAGGAAGGAGGACTTCATATTTTGCCTCATTTTCCTTTTAAAGTACCTGTTTCAGAGTCCTCTGACATTAATAGAAAGTTGGAGCTTTTTGGAAATTGGATGATTTCTTAAATGGATCCTATTGCTGCATCTCCAAACTGGTGGGAGGTCATCAGAGGAGATTCAGAAACTATCAGAATGGCCATGTCCTTCAGACAAGGGAGTCACAACTCAGACCTCAGAGTGGTTTTCCTCAACCTCCTGGTGTTGCTTTACAGCTGACATCTGAAACTCTTCCAATGCACCCTGTGCCCTAGTTGCAAACACAGGTAGCCCTGGGCCAGCTTAAATGACATAAATCAAGATGGCATTCAGCTCAGCAAGAACACCTGGCTCTTTTCTGGCACTAAAGGAGTGATGGTGATATGCATAAAGAGATGTCTATGTAAATGCATATATACGTGTGTGGTTTATGTGTTATATATCTGTATTTATCACAGTAGTGAAGGCAAAGTCCCTCATATGCTCACAGAATGTTCACACAATGTGCTGAGTTGTTAGGAACCCATAAGGATCATCAAGTCCAGCTCCAGGCCCTGCAGAGGACACCCCAAGAGTCACACCCTGTGTTCATCTTGTGGAGCAATAATGACCATCTGTCCCTCATCCCGGCCACTCCCAAGAGCTGCAGGTTGTCAGCCACATCATCAAAGCCTTTGGAAAATCACCTGCTGTGTTTTCTAACAGCAGTAAGTTAAACTGGTGTTCTAAAATTGGTTGAATTGTGAAACTACCCATGGTCCTTCTCCCATGGTTCAGTGAATTCCTTTCAGGGGATGCCCTGGCTGGTCCCTAAAGGTCTCCATCACAGAGGCAGTGGGTGAAACCAAAATCCTGGCTATCCCCTCCTAAAAGGGGCTACAATTACTACTCACTGCCTTCCCTTTCTCCAAATCCAGATTATCATGGCCTTTCCTGTGGTATCCATTTGCATTCAAATGTCCTTTTATTCATAGATTTGTGTGAGTTATTTGGCTGGTCTACACCAAGTGATCTACAGGCCCAACAATTTATACACACACAACTTGTGTCACTTTCACAGATCTATTGCTTTTTTCCTGCCTTGCAGAGATTCATGCTTATTTTTCTGTATGAGACATATTTAAATGGGAAAATAAAAATGACACATTAATCCTTTCCTTCCTTTGCCTCCCAGATGAGCAAAACTCTTGGAGTAAACTCAAGCCTGCTTCTTAATTTATGGAGAAATGCAGAAGTCTAAATCAAGCTCCGAGAAGATCAGATTACAAACTTGGAGTGGAAAAACTTCAAGGAGACCAGTTCTGCAAACTGCTGAAAGCTTCGAGTTATTAAAGCCCCTGAGCTGCTGTGGACACCTCTTCCCTCCCAGGGCAAGACCAAAGAAAACTATTTCCCTGTGGAAAATGCCCCAGGGCACAGATGCCAGCAGGGGCACTGCTGCAGGTGCCATCCCGGTGCTGCCTGCGGTGCCCTGGTAGTGTGGAGTGTTGTGCAGGAGTGCGGTGCTGAGCAGGTCTGAAAGTTTTGATTTTTGCAGTGACTTTTGTTTTACAACCAACTGGCACAAAAGCTGCTGCACATCCAGCGTGGGGCATCCAGCATGAGAAGAAACCCCAGCATATGGTGGTGTCTTGGGAAGCAGCTGGTTGTGGTTGCATTTCCCATTTTCTGCTGTGTCCTGTAACTGTTCCTGTGTAAGAGCATTGGAGATATCTGGGCAGTGCTGGCGTGTATAAACCTGGTAATCTAACAAGAGAAATAGGCCACGAGTGCAGCAAATGTTTTCCTGCCTCTTCGAGGCACAGCAGTGTGTTTCATCAGAGGAGAACAAGCTGGGAGCAATAGACATAACAGGATTAAAATGATGGCTGCTCTGTCATTTTCCACGCTAACCTGGGTTCCTGAGAATTGCTGAAATACGGTTGAAATGCTGCCGTGATACATCTTGTTTAAAAAAGCGATTTGTTAAAAGAAAATCCACGCCAAATAACTGAATCTGCTCCATTAAAATAAAATGTAAACACTGGCCTCACGGTTTAACCATCACACTTTTTGATAGCCTTTAGGAATTGAAAGGCAATTCTCTCCCCCCTCTGCATTATTATATAACCTCATCAGAAGATAAACAGCATCCTTACCCCCAAACACTTTGCAATTTGCATTTAGATTGTTTGGTGCCAATGTTCAGGATAAGATACTTCCTAGCTCTGTCAAACAAAACCTGATTGTCATTTAGCAGAGTGGCAGTCAATTTATGTTTCCATTAATGCAGATCCCAGACAATTATCTGGGGAGGAGAGAGGGAAAAGCCTTAACAAATTGCCCTCCTGTCTTCAAGGCTGATTTTCCAGTGGGCAGCTATAGGGCAAATTTGACATACCCATGAGGAGGAGAAAGGAAATTCCTTTCTGCTGTTGCTGGGGAGAAAGGTGTGGGGGCAGTTCCCAGACCCCTTGGCTCATGGAGGCAGCAGTGATGTGGGGCAGGGTCACCACCCCTGGGCCAGGGATGTGTCAGACTTTGACTTCCAGCTGACTCAGTGGTAAAGGCAGGGGTCCCAGTGGGTTTCCTTGGGCATGTGTCCACTCAGCAGCTGGAGATGTGCTGTCAGACACTGCCCTGTCCCCAGAGTCCCCTGGCCTGTGCCAGTGACATCCTTGGGGACTCTGGCCCTTAAGCACTCATTGTGGTCCTCCTTGTCCAGGTGGGATGGCAGAGGACATGCCCTCCTGGTGATGGGACTGCCCTCCACTCCTGCCATGCACACCCCACAGCTGCACTCCTGGGGCCTGTGGGGGGTTGTACAAACTGACATGACTGACAGCAGCTCTACCAAGCCCTTGTGCAGATGCAGAACACGAATGTAATATGCTTTCCTTCTCTGACAGAAAGTTAAAGACACTTCTGCCTTCCCTTCTGTCTTAATGACTTCATTTTTCCTCTGCTCCCTTACTTAGCTGTGCCCCCATTACTCCTGTGTTCCCCACGAGGATTCCATGCATGACAGCAACCCCTCACCAAAGGCAGCTCCCCCATGGCTCACCCCTGTCACTTGCTGGAGCACAGCACTGATGGCATTGACCAACCCCAGGTTTCCCCAGGCAAGGCATTTCCCCCAGGGATGCTCACCCCTAACTAAAAGCCAGTCCTGTCCTTTCCAGTGCCCTCTCTGAGAGAGGTGTGCAGGTAGCACCAGTGCAGCCCCACTCCCCGGCAGCACTCCTTGCTCATGGGCTTTTCTGCACACATGTGTGCGTCGCACAGGAGCTCACAAAGTTCATAATCCTCTGTGCAAGACCATTCCTGTTGCTTTTGCAAAAAAACCTGCATTGCATCTTGGCTGGTGCAAAAGAGCCATTTGTGTTGGAAACAGCTTTCAGTGACTCCCTGGCCAAGTCAGCAGCATGCTGGCTGTCTTTCACTGGGGCTGCTGGGGTCTCCTTAGGGAGCAAAGAAGAGACCCAAGTAGAGGTTAGGCTCACCTGCAACTGACCTGTACTGTAAACGTGGGGGACTCAGACAGGCTGTCTGGCACATGCTGCAAGGAGACCACCTTGGTACAGGCTCTTTGGTGTTCTGGCTTGTGGCCCCTCTGCAGCACATTGGGACAGGTGGTGCTGCTTGATTGCTGAGAAAAATCTAGTGATTTTCTGAAGGGAGGGTAGACACCCATGCCCCAGTGATTGGAAATACATCTGTGACCACTTGGAAAGTTATTTTTGCTACATGAAAGGCTGGGGTGTGAAGACAGGGCCTTCTCCAGACTGTAGCACCTCTTGGCTTTCCTTCCAGTACAGCTCATTTATTTGGTTTGGCACCAACTAACCAAGCCATGTAGCTGCCAGGTTCACCATGTATAAGGAGCTGCTGATGTCAGGAAGAGCTTTTGGCTGCAGGAAAGCCCTGCAGATGTTGTCCAGGTGGTTCTGCTCTCCATGAGCGTTTAGGAACAGTCAAACGGTGTAACAATTTTACAATGATTATTTTTTTTTCAAAACATGACCTAAATTTCTATTAGGCACTGAAGCAGAAGCACATGCAGTATGAAGGCTGGGTGAGGTGTGCGGTATGTGCTGGCAGCAGGAGACAGAGAAATGCCAGAGGAACAGGACCTGGCAAAGTGTGGAGAGGACTGGCACGCCAGACCAGCTTGGAAGTAGCTGGCAGGCTCCTCTGTGCAGCATTTTGCACCACGCTGCTTGTCAGCCAGCCAGCAAGGCCTAGCACAGGGAGAGGTGCTGCCTGCCCACATTCAAATTCTAGTGGTTCCCACATTTCAGAATTTTGACTCAGGATCCAGCTGGGGCAAAAAGAGACTCATGTCACCTTCCATGTAGATGACCTGGTGAGTTAGCTGTGCCTTGCTCTTCCCTACCCTATGTGTTCCCTAACTGTGCAAAAGAATTACCACCTGTGGGTGCCTCTTCCAGAGATGTCTCCCAGCCAAACCAAGGCAAACACATCCAGACCCAGTCATGGACTCATGTTCCCCCTCCAGATGCTCTGCATGGTGCAGCTGAATAGGAATCTCAGCCCTTGTCCAAAAATGGGCTTACACCCCTCAGTTCAGGGGGTGTTCAGGGGCATTCAGTTACCCAGGGTACAACCTGCTCCTTCCCTCTCTTCCAGCTCCTTGGCCATATGCTGACTAGAGGACACATGGACCCTGCTGACACCACACCCAAGCCTACCCAGGGAAGGAGGAAGGGGGTCTTCCTCTGCCTACAAACCTGCTCAACCCACCAGGTGACCTCAGAGCACCCCTGAAGCCCATTAACATTATTAGAGGCTGCTCTTGCCAATTTTTTGCTTCCACATCCCCTCCTAGCTTCTCTGCCACATCCTTATTCTTGCCACCTTGCTGCCTCTTCCTGGCCTGTACCCACTCTTTCTCTGGACCTACACACCTCTTCTCCACAGGTAAGTTGTAAACTTCTCAAGATTTTAAAGAAATCCCAGATGTGGCAAAAGAAAAACCAGAGATTCTGACTCCTGTTCAGGCATCTCTTACCCCTAACAGGTTTTTATTTATGTGGGAATTACTACAGGGTTTGCAGAGGAGTCTTCCCTATTTTTTTGCAAACCTCAGAGCCACTTATGCTGCTTGTTCACCTTGTTGTCTAATAGAGCAAGAAATCTCAGTCAAGTTGCCTTAATACTTATTTTATTTAAAGAATCAGAAACACAGTCATCGTAGTTCATTTGTACTCATATCTGCCAACATTTCCTAAACCACGTTAACATTCATGTATAACAAAAACATTTTCTGAGCTGTGCAAAGTTCAAAGGAGTTGTTCAATTACTTGAACCCATTTCTAGAAGAACAAACCTGGCATTTTACAAACTGAGGCCACCAGAAGGAATCTTTTCTTTTCCCCGCCCTGTAGCAGGAGATGGAGATGTCCCCTCCTCCCTCTTTTCCTGGCATGACAGGTAAAAACTAGACCACAGTATGAGTCATAACTCTCTCAGTCCAGAACTTTCTGAATGACACTGGGTCATGTTTTTGTATCACTGGGCTGTATTAAGTTCACCTTAATACTTGTGCTCCTGGCATGGAAGTGATTTGTCCAAGAAGATTACTCAGTAACCCAAACTGTGATAAGCAATAAAGAGGGCCCAGAAACAGCTGCTATCAAAATAGAATACCTCTTCCCCCCTTCCCCCCCAATTTTTCCGAGAAGAAGGTATGACTGGAAGGGTCGTCAGTCATTCAAAAACCCATCCTCCTCCTTGCAAAATATATTTTAAAGCACTGATTTAATGATATGACATCTGCATGTTTTCCTTGATCCTCTCGTACACCAACTTTTGTCCTCTTAGAGTTAAGCATAAAACGGTGGAAATCTGGAACCATTTTAAGATCTGGCTAAACAGAATAGGCAGCATGCAAGCTGTCATCCTGTTTTGTTTTTCTGACTGTAGTAAATACACCATTGAACAGAATTTTGAGTGCATTTTAACCAATGTAAGTTGTCAGAAAAAATCTCATCTCTGACAGATCTAACCCAGATTTTTTATTGGAATCAATAACACACATTTTGGCATTGCTGACTGCCTAACTGTGCAGTTTACTGTTTGAGGTGCAGTGACACCAGTTCTGACCTGGACCAAATAAGTGGAACAGATATGGCTCTAATCTCAAGCAAGTCTTTCCAGAAGACGTTTCTTCAGTCTCTTATTGGTTATAAAAAGGCAATTTCCTCTTAACAGTAACTAAATTTTTAGTGACTGACTCATTACAATCTGGAATATCAACAAATGCGGCAACATCAAGTATAAAAAGAAACACCCTGAAAGTGATGCCTCCCGGTTTGAAGGTGCTATACTTGGCCATGAACTGTGTTTCAGGAACTGGTTTGTTAACATGTGACAGCAAGAAGAACTTATTTTACAGAGAACAAAGTCACAGAGCTGAACTTAAACAGGAATGTTCACTTACGTGGGTTTTGATATGTACTAGTACACATGGCTTGAATGAAAACAAAACTTACACCTTCGCATAAGAAATACTGGTAACGCAGTGATGATGTTCACCCACTGGGCCTCTTTGTCTTAATAAGATCATCTCCAGGTTACAGCACCTCTGACATGCTTTTAAACACCCACCACATGTGGGCTTTGGCAAACAGCCAGCTGCTGTCAGAGGCAAGGTATAGATACAGCTATGAAAGGCCTTTCAACACGACTCCCTCCTCAAGAGCTGATGTCTTTTTAAATACTCTCAACAATTGCATTATGACTTTTTTTTCTCATTCTTCTTCATACAGATTACTGGCTAAACTCACCTTACATTTATTGCACCTTTAAGTCCCTGGTAGATGGAAGCTTATATTGCCTGATACAGTTTGTATTGTAGCTTGACGACGTTAAGAAATCCAACAGTCTCCAGAACTGTACATTTCTACAGTAAGAAATCACATTTCCATAACACTAATTACTGCTGTTGCAGATCAGCTCTCATCTCCGTCAGGCAACGACAGAGGAAAACTCCACAGTCCCTGTGTGTGCTAGAACCTGCAGTGTTCTTCTTATTGCCATGAAAAAGTCAATTAAAATGACTCCTCTGGGAATTACTTCCAATTCTGGAGTCATTATCACTCTCCAGACAGAACGCTGTGCTTCAGCATGGGTCTTCAGCCACTCTAAATATGTAGGAGAGAGCAAGCATGTGTGTGTTGCACAGGCAGCTCCCCCAGGTATATTTATCGATGACCATGCAGCTTTTTCTCTTTTCCTCTATGATGCAAGAACAAACAGTCTGATCTCAATCTTCAGGTACGTTTCTAATTTCATATGTTGAATGCAAATCTTGTTGCAGCCTCTCTGTTTAACCAAATCTTTAACAATTAAAAAAAATAGCACCAGATGTATGAAAAAGAGGAAATGTCTGATCTAGTAGGAATATATATAAAGTAGAGCAATTCTTACAGTAAAAAGGTACGTCGTACAAAAAAGCAATGGAAAGTGATACTGAAGGACAAAAATCCATGCTGCATATAATACGGGCAGAAGACAGGCAAAAGGGATTCTGCTCAAATAACCACGGTGTGATGGTGGAGCTGTACTTCCTCCAGGACCTCCCTGGCAGCAGTGCCAGGACAAGGGGTGGTGCAGCACTCTGAGTACTTAACACCGACACGCACAGACAAACCTGCGCAGCATATCTTTGAGGTATATAGAAAGCATGACATTAACGTTTTTGACTCCTCATTCTTACTTGCACAATGATGCACTGATCTTTAGCTGGGGTTTTCTCCACCCTTCCCTCTTCTTCCCTTGGTAAAAACAAAATCCCATTTTAAAAGCTTCCTAGCACACCTTCTTGAACTCTCAGATCCATCTTGCATAGGCCAGTAATAAGAACACTGCAGCTCTGACAAATAAGTTACAGCAATATAACAGCTTTCCTCTTAATTTTTTTTAAAGATATCTTCTCTATAATTTACACAAAAGGTTAACAGCCAGAGTTTAGGTTACTACAGTCCAGATGGGCGTCCTTTCAGTCCGTGATTCCAGGTGGAAGGCACTACTTCAACATACCACTGTATGCACTGCACACGGTCTCGGAAGCACAGCGGGGCACTGTGTCTCCACAGCTGCAGACTGAAGGGCCTGGGGGAAGTCTTTGGAAATAAAAATGGCAGTGGTTATCAGTCCAGTTTCTCTTTGCTGTCTCTCCTTGTGCTATGCAGTTTCCCCTGAAAGTTCCTCAGCTGAGAGAGCGGCGACTGGTCCTCAGAAGCTCTCGACAAAGCTCCCAGGGAAGAGGCCTGTCCTGCCGTTCCTCTGCAACGTCCCTTTGTACCAGCCGTCCTCGCGCTTCTTGTGCACAAACACAATGTCACCTTCCTTCAGTTCGATCTCCGCCTCGCTCTGCGGGGGGTATGGGACCACAACGCGGTACCTTTCGAGAAAAAAACATGCAAAGACTTGGTTAATCTTGATGGAAGCATCTGGGCACCAGTACAGGGATCTTGGGGAAAAAAAAAGCTTTTGGAAATATCAGTAGGTTACATTCTCACACACTAGTTGTATGCAATGCAGCTACATTTTCTACTAAAACTGAGGAAGATGGACATTTCTGGCCAGCTTGGCTGGACAATTGACCAGGACATACTCTGGAGGCAGTCCATGCAAGCAGGAACATGTTGTCAAATGGACGGACCACTCATGGTGTCCCTGCCCCCAGCTGCGTGCTGAGCCTGTGCCGGGACTTGGCTGCTTTATCCTAGTGCTGCATCTCTGCTGTAACACGTCTTACTCAGCTCTGTATTCGCTCCATCCAAAAATCATAGCATCAGAGAATGTCAGAACAGTTTGGGCTGGAAGGGACTTTAAAGGTCATCTAGTTCAACCCCTCTGCCAGAGGCAGGGACATTTTCAACTCAAGCAGGTTGCTCAGACCCCTTGTGTCCACTGCATAAATCAGCTTGGTGTCATGTGAACTTCCTGAGGGTGCCCTCAATCCCATCATCTATGTTATTGATGAAGACATTAAACAGCACTGGTCCCAGTGTGGACCCCTGAGGGACACCACCCATCACCAGTGTCCATTAGGACATTCAGCCATTGACCACTACCCTCTGGATGTGACCATCCAACCAATTCCTGATCCACCAAACAGTGCACCCATTAAATCCATCCTTCTTCAATTTAGAGACAGATGTGGGGGGCCATGTCAAAGACCATACAGAAGTCCACATATATGATCTGCTCTCTTCTCTTGTCCACTGATGATAAAAAATGGCGTTTGCAATGCTTCCACTGCCTGTGACACCAGCACATGTTAGCTAAAGCAGTTAACATTTTTCTTCTTATAATGTTTCTTGAGAATGTACTCTGGGTCGCTCAAACCTGGAAGGCAAGCTAAAATGGAGAGGCATCAAGTGACTTCCAAAGCACTCTCCAAGCCAACAGGGAGCCCCAGTCCTGAACCATTCACAGGGCTCTCTGGGAACTTAGTTTTCAAGTGTCACTTCATTTCAATGAAGTAATGATGTGTCTGAGCCTGATACAGCTATTCTGCACTCAGAGCTTATCAGCAGGCGTCCTTCTGAGAGCACAGACCGGGCCATTTTATATCAATGCACTTGTGTGCAGAGCAGGGAATATATTTCTACTGAACAGTTGTTTTTTTTCCTTCAGTACTTCTGCAGTCATCTGGCATTTGGTTAACAGTCAATAACTGTCTTGCTAATTGCAAAGTAATGAATATAGTAAGATTGTTAAAAGTTGCCAATTGATTACCTAAAGTCCATCTCCTGAGAATTAATATATTCACAACTGCTGCCAGGCCACCAATGCCTAAGTCCTGTTTGTAACAAGATGAGTAGTTATTTAAGATAATATCCTGTCCCTGGGTCTTTAACATGCCCTGGAGGCTGTGGAGCACGCCCCAAGGCCATCCCCAGTGAGATAGTACCAAAGCAAGGGGTTGTCCAGTCACCCACTTTCTTTGCAGACTTTGCTCAGGTGCCTAGTGACTTCAATTCTGAAACTAGGCACTTCACTTTGGCATGACACTGAAAACATCAGTTTTGACTCTATGTCTGGACATCTCCACAGCCAAACAACCCATTACTTGGAAAAGCATTAAACTCCATTTGAAGCAGGGGTTCTGTTCTAATACATGACTATGGGTTTTTTATCTTGACAGAGCAACACAGTCATGGAAAATATATGTGTTCAAGTGCCATCACAAATTTGCCAATCCTTTCTATACCTTGGTTAATAAATCTAGTTGTCACTTCCTTCCTCTGTGGAAAAGCAAATAACAGGGGTTGAAACGTGCAGGAAAATGGTCTATCAAGCTATCATCTGTGGAACTGCTACGCTTAAAATATGAAGCTTTGCCAATTACACTCATTATGCAAATGAATGCACACATTATTTCAAACACTCTGCTGCAGTGTTGATTAATTAAATTATCAGAGTGGAAAAATTTCAGTGAAGATGATGCCAAGTTTTGGATCTCACTACTCTTATGCACAATCACAGCACATTGGAGCTCTGCATCAGGAACTCAAGAGGCCTTGAGAAAGAAAAAAGGTTGGACCTCAACATTAGTTGAGTGCTGTGGAGATACTCACAGACTATTCTGGCAAGTCAGGAAACAGAAGATCAGAAAAAGGTGGTGTCTTGGGCAGGCTCACTCTGAAGACCCAGCTGGGACTGCCAGCACCTCATGTTATACCAAAAGCACAGAGACATCCTTTTAAAGCAAAGCTGCGTCCTCAGACTGATGAGCTGCTACTCCCTAAATGGTTCACATGAGGAGGCAGGTGACCACACTCAACAGGAATGTGCCTACTATCATAAAAGGGGTTCTACACAGCATCTTCTAAGCAATTTAGAGAAATAAATCTCAGTCACTGCATTACAAAATGAGGCAGTTTTTCCTATTCGGGAAACCCTAAATGCTATGATTTAAATTTCAACTACAGTACCTCACAAGATAGTACCAAAGAGGTTTTTGATAGAATAACAAAATACTAGCTAGCTACGAAAGACCTTGCAAATCAGTTAAGAACTCTGTGAGAGATGGAAAAAGATGCGATGCCTTTTCCCACGAGAGGTTTGAAGCAGAGCCCGGGAGAGGCAGCCCGGTGGCGGCTGCAGGGGCAGCATCCCGGCACTGCGCTGGCACAGGGAGCTGTGCCGCCCCTCCACACCTCCAGGTGGCACCTCAGCCTCGCTTATCCTCTGGAAAGGAATTCCAAGGACAGCTTTTAGCCATATTTTTTTGGCAGAAAAGGTCTCTTGTCCCAGACATCCTCCCTCACTCCCAAAAAGCCAGTCCGGGATACTTCTATTTTTATCTCCCCCTTTTATTTCCCCTTTTGTCCTCTTTTCGAGAAGATGCTATAAAATTGTAGGTTTTCCTATACCAAACTTGGCACTTGGCATTTTAGATGGATCTCAGTCTTCTCAATTTTGTCTGTGTCACATTCCACCTCTGAATTACCAACTTTCAAAAATGCTAATTAGCTGGGCAACAATGATGATGACAAGTGTGGCAACCACCTCTGACCACTATTAACAATATTTGGTATTTTCTGTTGTAAAATGTGTGAATCTGTCTTACATAGTTACAATGTTAGTTACATAGTTACAATCTGCCAAACGTTAATCATTTTGGCCCAAATTCTCCAGGGCAGTTGGCTGTATCAGCCTGAGGGCCCAACACAGAGCCCAATGGTTTCATCACTCACAAAAATAACATGAGAGGTTTTGCAGCACCAGCAGGACCCATAGGAGCACTTCTACAAACTGTTCTCAGGTCCTATATTTGGGAGCAAAGACCTGTCCTGTGGTCCCACTGGTCTGTCAGGATGGTGTTCCTTCAGAAAATCGTCCACTCTCAGCCAGGGTAAAAACATTCAAACCACCCCAAAATGGCACATGTTTAAGCTTGTATGAGCACCGAAAGTAAAATCTCTGTTGATTCATGCCCCAAGCTGTCCTAGCTCTGTGGGGCCTCAGAGGCTGCATTTCTCTTCCTTTCTTAGCACTGGGCCTTGCTTGTATTTTTCTCTTAGGGGACAGACTTGATGTTGGACATCCCCATTGCTGGCTGCTGTGGCATCCTTGGATTGGGCACTTCATCCCTGGAGGCCACTGTCCAGTTTGGACAGTGGCCTGGGAAGGGTCCTTGGTGCACAAGAGATAATACATGAGGAGAGGCTGCAAGTAGTATCAGCAAAGACTGGGGATGGGTTTTGCCTGGGCAGGGAAACCCCAGGGAGCTGGAGAGTGGGGTAAAGTAAGGGATGTGGTGGAGAAAGAGGGAGGCTGATGGGAGAAAAACTGGGAGTGGAGGAAGAAACATGACTGTGATGAAAACTGGAAGCCCTGATAAAAGGTGTGGGTATGGCTGCTGAGGGGGGAAGCTCTGCTGAGCTGAGTCTGGGAGAGCAAAAAGCCTTGGTGGGAGGGAGCCTGGGGCAGGATGGGCACCCTGGCAGCAATTATCTCACTGAGCTGGGAATAAGTCCATCCTCTGCTGTCAGCAGAGACCTTGCAATCCCCCTGTCCCCTGTCTTCATAGCACTTGTTTTCACAGCCAAAAGAAACACCTCTCCCACCCAGCCCTCCCTTTGCTACTCCTACTGAAATCTGGAAGGTGCAAATAAGACTCCTAATCTCAAATAGATGTCACATGATGGAAGTTCTGGTTTTGTTTTTTTAAAGAAGCAAAATGATTAAAAATAACGTGTGTAGATACATAAAGACATCCTCAACCTTAAAAGAACACAAATGTTTCACACCCATGCATCTGAGATGAAGAAAAAGGCAAATAAAATTGTCCATGACTTCACTTCTGCTGCCTTGCAATATAATCTTTCATTATATGATTGCATACTATTTTTCCTGCAGGATGCCTGCTTCATTTAGTGCACAAGATGCTGCTCTGGATGTGAGTCAAGGCTCTGACATGGGAGCCACCCCACCTTTTGCAGAGGTTGGAATATCTCTAGCAAGTGACCATGATGAAATGCAGTGAGTAGTGCAGATGTGGGGAAAGTGGCTTCTCTGACTCCTTCAGCTGTAAAGCCTCGTGCCACACTTTCCACAGGGAGACACTCATCTCATGCACACTGGCTGCGTAGGAGTCCTGTCTGGTCTAAATGACTCATACAGGCTCTCTGTCAGTGTGCAGGCAGGCACTGAACAATATTGATCAGAACTGATCAGTAATTAATGAACTCAGCCATGGATGCTCTAAAAAAACCCCCAAAATACTCACTGAGTAAATATGTGTATCCAGGACACTGATGGAACAAGAGCAACTTATGAAAATGTGCAATGAGGTAAATTAGGTCGCCAGGGCTAACCTCCAATCTGATCCCATTCAGAGTGCTTGAATTTGGATGCTTAATGCAAGTTTCTGTTTCTCAAAGTATCATGCACTAAGGACAGGTTGCATGAGTCCAGTCCTGTGATACCAACAGGCCTCTTATACATTAGGGATACACAGTTAGTTTTGGAGGCAATGTATAATCAGTGCCAATGGAGTATCTAGCTCAGTTAACCACTGCTCTTGTTTACCAGTGGAACTCTGTTTTCTCATCCTTTCACAGGCAAATTGCAGGGACCTGCAAGGCACCTCTGCACACTACAAGCCAAAACCTGCTTCTCCATAGTATGGTGAATGACTGAATCAGCAGCCTTAGAGGAACAAGTCTCAGTTGGGTGTTTTACCCTTCTGCTGGAAATATCTCAGGATTCAATTTCTGAGATGGTTGATGGTTGGTTCTCAGTCCCAAGGCAGGTATCCCTACTCAGAGAAGCACTTAACCATGTGAATACTTGTCACTGCTCAGTCAGAAATTACTCCTTGGGTCATTTCTCTAGTATCACTTTCCAGGAACGAAAAGAACCCTTCTTCTGCCTTCCTTTTTGGCAAAGAAGACATATGAGCACAGCAAAATTGAAGTCAATGGGTGTTAAGCACATGCTTGAATGCTTCCTTGAATTGGGAGCTCAATTTCTAATGTGGCAGTGATTTGTAGAAAGATACATGGAAACATGGAGAGATCTATTTTAAAGGTCAAACTTACTGCTCCCATCTTACTCTGCAGCACTGTTGCGGTTATAAGTTGGTTGAAGGTTGCACGAAAACCATAGAAACACAGCACAGATATGCCAGTCGTGACACTAAGTCTGGCCACAGCTGCTTTATCACAATATAACACAGCAGAGTTAGTGCCAGTTACTATAAAAGAGTCAACAACGCGTGACATGTTTTACTCAGGTTCGCCTCTGGGAACAGTGCCAGGCAGCGAGGGGAACATGACTCACACACACACATGCACACTCAACTCTCCTGTTTTGCTTAATGTACAGTCACATTTTCTGGAAGGGGGTGGCAAGGGAAGTATTTTGTTTTGGTGCTGCCAGGCACACAGCACACCCCTCCTGTGAGCCCACAGTGTTGGTGGGATGTGGGCAAGGCTCTGGCCCAGTGCCTGCCTCACCACAGTGCATCCCTGTACTGGTCCTGTTTCTCGCACCAGCAGAAACCGGATGGAGCAGTAGGTGGAAAAGAGTGTGTGGGGCACACACAGCCTGATGGGGTGTTCACTTGGCAGTCAATCACCGCCACATGAAGTGACAAGGACACCACCTGGGAAATTTCTCTGCTCTGCTGCTTGTATTGCTGGATGCTTTATGGCAGAGAGCATCTGAAGGAATGTGGTTTTATAAACTGGTAGTGGAAACTATACCCAGAAGGCAGAGATGGGCTCTGACTACCCCATCAAACTAGACAAATATGAAGACTAAATGAAGAAGAGCTAGGAACAATTTTCTTCCTAATCCAGTCATCCATAGCCAGGCTTTGGAATACCAAGAAGATGATTGTTTTCCTCTCTATGTACAAAAAACCCCAAAGGGACTGAGAGTATAAAAATTAACAGCACCTCCAAGAGGGTGAAGCTTGCTTCACCCTTCTGTCTACCTGGCTGCAACTCCCAGAAAGGTCTGCCTTGTCAGGCAGCAGAATCCATCCCTTAAATAACAAGTGAGCTGCAAGCAATCAGAGCCCTTTAATGCACCTCTTGGTGCACTGGGTTTGATCAGTAACCTGGATGTGGCGAGTGCTGGAGCTGCAAGCCAACCTCTATAGGAAAAGTAGCGGTGCTCTGCTGCCTGCATGAGCCTCATTTTGAATGCTGTAAATATTAAGGAATGTGCTACTTCTTCCAACCTTTCAGTGCTCTGTTTCTGTGTGCACAGATGGGCGTTGGGAGACAGAAAGCCAAGTACAGCTAAGTGTACTGAAATGCTTTGCAGCTTTTTAAAATTTCTTCCAGCATCTGAATCTGTTTATCTAACCTTTTTTTCCTTCTCCTCCCTTTTCTTTCTCAGAGAATTGCTCCTACTGTGCGGATGAAATGCACTAAAATGCAAACAAGCAAAATATGGAGCTGAGTGACGTTGAATGCAAGTTGTTCCATTGCCAGATGTGAAAAGAACAAGTGGTTTGAAAAGCGTAATTTGTTTTTTTAAAAAAATATAACTTGGTACTTCTGAGAAATTTGATGATTTAATGAGCACAGATGGATGTGGGATGAATTTCTAGCAGACAAGTGTTTAATGTATCTGCTCAGATTATTCCAGGACTAAGCATTATCCTTCTTAGTGCATGAAGGTAATTAATATTTCCCATTATGGACATGAAAAAACCCATATGATCAGTTAAGGAATGCAGATACACCAATGATATGGAAGTTAATTCATAAATCAATTAAAGAATCTTGCCTGCTGTGTATAATTATGGTTACTTCAATTATAGCTTATTTTCAGATTTAAGACTCAGGAATCAAAATACATAAAATCAGAGTAAGTTCCTTATCACCATATACTGCAGCTGGAAATATTTACTCAGTTTTAGCACTCTAAATCTATTTGCTCCTGATTCCAGCACATCTAAGAAAGAGAATGTAGGTAACCTTTGTCTCTCTGGTTCTGTTCTTCCACTTAAAATAGCCATCAGTTAAATGCTTCCCTACCTGGATCACCCTTAGGTGGACTGAGAAATTTGTAGGGTATGGGACTAGCCCTGGCATATTAAATAATGTGTCTGCAGTTCTCTATAGTAAAGCTTTGAGAGCAGCATATTAATAATCTAGCTCTGGAGACATCAGGGACTGTACTCCCCAGCTTCTCTTTGTGGTTACATTTAACTAAAGGTGCAGCAGCCCACTGATTTAGTTACATTTGTGCTAAATCTGGTTTATATTGATTTAACTTTTCTTATAGCATTAATCTGAACTGATGTAGACCAAATTAAGTGTGCCTAAATAGGGATTGGTTTTTCACTCCTTTTACTAAATTACTTTTTCATGGATTTTAAGGGCAAGAGACTACTGAGATAGTCTGTTCTCACTGCCTTCATTACAATGCTGAAGGACTTGCCTGTATTTATTTCTGCTTCAAGTCTAACAGCTGCACCTGAACAAAAGCATCTCTTTCAGAAAAAATGCCAAATGTAGTGTAAAAATATTCCCATGTCTGTTCTGACTGCAGTCTCTTACAGACTGTTACCATGCCATCCCTACACTCTTTACCAAGCGTGCCAGAGCTCCCTGTGTCTCTCACTGCAAATATATAGTTTTAAATCTTCTTTTTTTCTTATGATGCTTCTCTGAGTCCACTTCACTGTGCGTCAGATTTGCCTCTTCTGAAATATACTGTTACTGTGCGTTCACCTGACCAGGAGCTGAATTAGCTCTGTACCAACAGATCTGCCCTACCCATCACCCACCTCCCACTTCAGTCCTCATTCTGCAACAGCACAGGTTTTATGTCAACAGCTCCAGTTCAGGACCTCACTCTTGTTGGACTGTACTACATACATTAATAACCATTTTCTAGTGATTTCTGATGCAGAGTTAGATTTGATGTCAATGAATCAATTTTCAATCCACTTAGTATCTGCTGGGTTGGTTGTGTACAGTTTACTCAGCAAGAGGTTTTATGGTAACAAAGCAGATGCCTTTGAAAAGTTTAAGTATGTTATGGTGTCACTGTCACCTTCTTAACCAAATTCCAACCTGCATTCAGTAAAACACTGTATAAGGTATGGACAGTCCTGTAATGTCTCTTATTACACATCATCTGCTTCATGATCCCAACAGGATTCAGGGTCAGGTGCCTTGCCCAGTCCATTCCCTTCAGCCTCTTCCATACATTCAGACAAAACTAGTTTCTTTCCAACATCTGTGATTTTAATGTTATTTCAAAATTATTTTAAATACCTATTCAAGAATGTTCTCTGAACAACTTTTTGAAAATTCTTCAATGCTTTTGTAAGAAACATATTTTCCTCACTCACCTCCTGAGTGGAAAGCATTTCAACAGCACTGTAGCTGTGTATTATCTATGCCCTTCCCAATCCTCAAGCTGCAGTCTTGTAGAAAACATTTACCTGAAGCCAGTGTGACTCTGCAGATGGAGACCTATCTCTTTCCTGCAACTTCCTAACTCTTTCCTGGTCAGTTATCTCTCTCTCCACCTGCTTTTGTATTATGGTATTCCTATTCTTCTTTTTCCAGGTCTGCGAAGTCAGTTACTCTGAGGTACCAAGGTGGAGAGCAGGCTGCTGAAATGAACTCCAGAATCACTGGTACATCCCTCTCTAGAAATGAGCTACATTTTTGGTAACAGGTCACTGAAGATGGCCTTATCTGTAAGTATTCTAAACATGAAGAATTTGCAACAGTCTTTGGTATTGCAGAACAGGACATGTCCGTATGGGTCATAGTATGTCCTTAAGCTAAAATACTGGAATCCCATTTAAAATGTGGCATTTGCCACAGCATTTACACTATTTGGGCTGAGAAAGCAGTGCTGTCCTCCACATTTAGACCAGGGCTGTGGAGAGTCATGGACAGGTGCTCTTAAACATTTCTTTAAACCTGCACAGTGTACCAAATGGTTTGCAATGGGCAGATGCATGTAAGCCCTGTCTTCCTAAAAGACAGCTGAGCCACACACAGTCAATCCACAGAACACCAAAACTGCAACAATCCTTGAGCAAGTTAAACTTTCATCCCCCCTCCAATTGCTCCCTGTGGATGCAGGCAACCTCAGGAGAAACACAACTTACCTTTCCCGGGGCAAAGGCTTGGGTTCTGGCCGAATAGCTGCCATGGAAGAGAGGGGTGGCCTGGCAGGTGAAGGGATGGAAAAATTCAAATCCAAGGAGCCTGTTTTCCTGTGCAGAGGCTCCAGCCCCATGGCTCCTTGCATTTCACTCTCGATAGGGCATGAGCCGGCTCTGCCATGACTGGAGAGGGAGGAGAGCTCAGGCCCCACTGCCCCTTGCAGAACTCCTTCAATGGCTGTCTGAGGGTCATGCGTGGGGGACACAGATGGTGGGGAGCGTGACTTCTTTTTTGTTGATGCTCCTGCTAGAAGTTTCAACAGCCCACTCTTCTTCTCCTTCTGCAAAGCAACCAAACAAAACATGGGCAGTGAGCAGACATACCAACTCCCTTTGCTTTTGTTTTGGAAAACCTCAACATGTGAGGCGGAAAACCTCTCAAAACTGCCAGGCAGAACTCGATCCTATGAAAATCCCTCCCCATTGAAAATGGCTTCAACTAATTCAGTAGAGTAAGGACCAAACATACATCAAAGATTATCCCCATTTTCAAATCTATCCAGGCAGTGATCATGTGCCTTTAGAAAGGAAGAGTGCACCTACACTGGTACAGCAAAGATACAAACTTCCCAATGCAGAGAAGACAGCAAGCAGAGTGCTGCCCTCTCTCTTCAAGATGAATCCTGTCCCTCAACAGAGATACATCCCACAAATAAGAAGTCAGGACCCATGGCTAAAAAGCTCTGCTGAAAAGCACAATGGGCTGAGGAGAGATTTCAGATCCCAGCCCACCGCAAGAGAAGCATTCATCATTACTGCCATGATTTACAGTAGGGAGAATGGAGGCACGAGAATCTGGTTTAACAGCTCTTTCCAGAATATGCTCCCCTTCACATCCTGCATCACACAGCAATACCTATTTGTGTCTCCCTCCCAGAAGTGGGTCACTTTCCCTCATGTGCTAAGGTAAAGGTATCACCTTGATGTTTGAAGAGAGACCACAAAATTCACAATTGTCAATTGCAGTGGCAGTGCATGGGAGGTTTCAAAATTCTACAAGGGTTTCTGACACAGAGAAATGAAAAGATGATAACAGCACCCTTTCAATTAATGGGGAAAAAAATGTTTAGCCTGTGTTCCTGAGGAAACACATCTGACCTTTTGAGTTTTATAACAGTGTGAGAAATCCTGCTGCACGTTTACCTCAACACACACAAATACCAAATACTGTGTCCTTCATCTTGAAATTTTTTTGGCTAGAGGTTTGTATGTAGAAAGTGGCCATCCTCTGGTACATGCTCTACAATGCTAGGTTAGAGTTGCAATGAGAAATGCTGTGCAGTAAGCTTTTCCATTTTTTAAAAATGATACTAGAAGTTTTGCAAAGGTCTATTAGATCTCTTCCTCTTTTGTCAGAAGTGCAAACCATTACCCAAACTATCTTCAGAGGCTAAGGGATGTGAAGTTCAGCTGTATTTGATAATTTGTTCAATAATAGGATCCCAGGGGATAAAATCAAACCCAAAAATGGCAAGACTTACAGAACAGGAACTCTCTCTATATATTCAAGTAGGAACACTCGTTGGAAATAAAAGCCAGTAATTTATTTATTCTCTGTAGACAAAATGTCCCACGCAAGGTTTAAAATTATGCTCTTTTATGTTCTGACTGCTGAAGCAATTTCTCAAAGCAGCTTTAAAGAATAGAAAGGCTACAATAAAATAAATATAAGCTGTTAGAAGATGCTTGGATTTACTACAGTAAATGTACTTGGAGTATCTGGTATCTCTGCTTCCAAAGTTCTTGTTACACTCTTTTAACTGTCATGGACTGGTAAGAAAACAGAAACACCTTAGATATCAAGACACAGAAGAGATAAAACGAAGCACAGTTGTTGTCACTGAGCCAAAGTCCACTGATTTTTGAAGAGCAGAGCCTGAACTGTGCATCCAGATCCTGGTCTCCTGCATACCACTGGTTGTGTTTTAAAAGAGTCTTTTGCACTTATAGGATGAAAGGATCCATCCTGTCAAGATGTTCACCCAGACAGAATCCATTGAAGGTAAGGAGGTTAGTCATATGGCACCACCAGCTTAAAAAAATTAAATCAATTCTCCTAGAAACAATAGAAAAGCAGACAAAATGCCTCTGATAAATATCTTCTTTCCCTGATGGGAAGGGACTGTATGGAAAGAGTGCCTTCTGAAATTCACCTGAAACACCAGATAAAACACTTCAGTTTTTCTCTCACTGTCTGATTAAGAAATATTGTTGCTATCATCATTATGTAAAATTTTAAAGCTCTTCATTGCAAAACTCTTCTTTCCCTGTGGCACACTGAAACAATAGCTCTAATGATCCCAGCATCCTGTGTCAATATGCATTTGAAGGTGTCCAAAGGTCAGAGACAGAATACAATAGCCATTGTGGGGCTCTGGAGAAACGGCTCTTGTGCAGCAGTGAGCACTTTGAGCCTCTCTAATTGGCAGTCTTGCAAATGCAAAGTAACTATGTGAACTAAAGCCCTGTATAACGAACAATTAATATTCCTGTGTGGTAGCAGCTTTTCTATTTTTTGCTTCTAATTTAAATACCTTGGCAAATTTTCATTAGAAAAACCTTGTACAACTTAGACCATTTAAGGCACAGAAGCAAGAATATTTGGAATGAAGGAGGTGCTCACACCCATCTGCACATTAAAAAGCAGATGAGTCTGACAGTCATTCAGTTTTGTTTACAAGAACGGCTTCCACTCTACAGGGTTAGCCCTGGCATAAATTTCTACTCTTAAGCTACTATCCCTTAGAAAACAGAAAGCTATAATGAACTTGCTGATTTATCCTTTGTTCTACTTTAATAAAAGGAGAAACAAAGAATTGATTTTTAGCCCCCGCTAAAAATTTACTATTTTTACTGAGCATTTTACTAAACTTTTGAAACTAAAATCTGTGGTCTCAGAAGACAGAAGATGACTTAGTTTAATTGCTAAGCCTAGTCAAAACCTGAGCAGTACCATCCTTCAAGTCGTGGCCTCGGGCAAGATATTTGGAGGTGACCTGATACCAACCACTTTGTGTGTGTGGAGATTAGACAATATGCCCAGCTCTTTCTCCCTTTGAGTCTGGGTCTCAGACTTCTGGTATCACATGGCCAGATCCTCTGCTGACACTGCTGAGAGCATTTCAAGGAAAAGGAGGACTGTCAGGAACTGATAATTTACCGCCATGTCTCTCATGAGAAACAGATTGGGTTTGAACCTTCAGTGATCAGCAGTTCAACCTAAACCACTACATGCCTCCCTCGATCTGTAAAATGGGACTAAGTTGAAACTCCTCCTTGTGCTATGGGAATTCATTAATGATTCTAGTGTTACAAAGCTCTACATTTCTTTGGGAGCAACCAGCTCTTTTCCATGCTTTAATATTATTTAAAAAAAAAAAAAAAAAAAGGAATGGGATGTTAGTATGCAGTCCCAGTAGTGATTTATTGCAAATGTCCAAGTATTATGAATTCATTTAATATTTCGTGTAATAGCAGCCATCCTTCACATGAAATTAATATTTATATGTCTATTCAAGACAGTCCTTCAGCAGTTTCACTGTAAATCAATGAAGCATTAATGGGCATAAATGCTGTAGAGAAATCTACACCGATTGGTTACAGACTCTGTTGCTTTTGAAAAGAGATAAGAAGTTTACAGGGGACATATCTGATGACTTTCAGAAATGTTTTTGAATTAAAAAAAAAGATAGTTTACTTTTTTCCATTCACAGATGGTTGTTTTATTATTTTCTAGGAAATCTGTAATCTACTGAAACAGCTGTGTAATTATTGAGTTTTCTTTGTCTAGTAGCTACATTTCCAACTGACTGCAAACTGTGTTTGACATCCCTACCCCTTGAATCTGCCAAGGTCAGACCTTCACATCTGTGTTGATGGATGGATTCACAGTGTGGACAGCACTTCTCCCATCTCCTAGTTACTGTCCACATGTCTACATGAATTTAAATCATCACCTTTGTGTTGCCCAGGTTTTATTCTAGGACATTCAGAGTCAAAACTTCCAAACCATTAATTTCAAAAGGATTCAAAGGAAAGCAAAAGAACAAAATTAACCCTTACAAATAAAGTCCAGGCTGATTCTAGTTAAGAAAAAAAACCACTCTGTGAACACAGACAGTAGAGACAACTCAGATTTTTTTCTCTGGCACAGCTGACAGTGGAGGCTCTGTTCCTATGGTGCAGCATGGAGGAATCTCAGAGGAAATCAGTCTCTAGCAGCACAAGGATGGGATGGGCAGCACTCCTGTGACCCTGCAGCACACCCTTAGGGAAGCCAGCACTTGGACAGGTGTTCCTCTCAATATGCCATGGTGAGAATGTTTGGAGAAATGAATACTGTCTGAGCTTAAGGACTCATGAAGGATTAGAACAAAATTAAAGTCTGAGATACGTAAATGTTGAAATATTTTGCTTCACGGTAATTGGGGATGATTTTTCCCCTCATTAATAACTCACTTGAAGATAATAACTAGCTCTTCTTTCAGCTTCAGAGATGAGATGAGCACAGAATGCAGCTACTTCATTGATGACTGAGTGATAACGGAGTCCCCTGTCTGCAAAGCAATAATCATGCCATAATCTAAATACCAATTACCTGTACTGGTTATATTAACACAGTCATATTTTTTTAACCACCCAAATACACAGAACATTCTGGTTTAGTTTTCTTCCTCTGCAGCTCCTAATACTTAATTTTCTACCTATCCAGGTTCATTAAACAAATGAGGAAACCTTACTGCAGCTGATAGAAAAGCTGTCTCCAGTCATTGAAATGAGGTAATTTCTCATGCAACACCAGTTACATCAATAGATAAGAGAGCCAGAGGGAGAAGAAGAGGTTTCATTTAAAAATGAAGAAAAAAGAAACAAAACTGCTTAAATGCTGCCCTGAGCCCTACGAGGGCTCAAATGCCCTCACAAATCAGGAACTCATCTATCAGTCAGTACCCCCAAAACACCACTTTTTATTGCTTGTTAAACTTGGTCAGTGCCTGTTTGAGTAAATGTAAATTAGTGGCTGAAGAACATTTTTATTCTGATTCCAACATGGCTTCTGGTGATTGATGCTTGCATTGAAATAGTAGGTCATATTTTGGATTATGTCTCTGAGGAAAAAAAGCTATCTGGGTTTTTAAAATCTGTGAAATTATTTGACTTGAGATTTTGATAATCATTCAAAAAGCCCTGCCAAAACCCCCCAAACCAATATCATCTGAAAAGAAAGCTTCAGGTCTGGAATACCTTTGGATATGTATTTATCATGTGCAATTTGCCACTATTTCTCATGAGACATTGATGACATACTGAACAAGACAACAGCAATTACTTACTACACAATTTCTTCTGATTTTAGGGAAAGACTAATCTGGTGTCATATATTGTATGGAAATACTTGCCAAAGATTTAGTTTATAATGGAGACAGCTGCTCCTGGCCACAAATCTACTATTATAATCTCAGTATACATGTTATATGCCAAGAAACAAAAAGGATCTTAGGATCACAGTATCTTTAGCTTTTAAATTCCAGTGACAGTAACATGCATACAGATGTGCACAAAATATTATATTTATTTATTATTAATTTGAAGATAGATACTACTGAAAACAGGGGAAAATAAGTAAAATGTATTGCTAGACCTGACTGGGAATTCTAAATATTTTGAAAACAAAACTGAGAATAAGAAATTAGTGTTCAGGTCCCAATACAGCAAAGCACATAGGCACTTCATCATGTGGTTTTGTTGAACTGAGGTGGATGCAAGGCTCTAGAGACTACAAAAAGAGATTAAGAGGGAATCTAAAAATATATTTCAACATTCAATTTATATGGAATATTAGATCTTTCAAACACTGGAGCAAAGTCAAAGGCTAGCTCAAAGGAAAAAAAAGAAAAAAAAACAAACAGAAGAGTAAGAGAGAGTCTCAGCTGTTGTTAAGCTTCCTGGAGACTGCCGAATTCGGAAGAGGTAGAAGGTAAAACAGACTCCAACAGAGTCACTGGTGAATGAGGTACAGATGACCTGGTCCACTGATACTGTAGCAGTTTTAGTGCTACTTTTTCACAGGAACAAATGAAACACAGCATAGGGAGTTGAAAACTACTGCTGTGATGGAGTAACTCAAAATTGTGTACAGATAAACTGAAATGCAAGAGCACCACCAAAGAAGTGATGAAACCATGGTTCTCAAGAAGACTGTGTGACATTTCCACTTACTTCCAAGCAGCCACTCTCTCTAGAACTAAGGTCAGATGGATGTGTTTTAGTCTTAATTTTAGTCCACCTCTTCCTTTGAAGTGTGAGCAACCTCTTTGGTACACAAAAGAAAGGAGTAGGCCTGATATCCTTGTACATTTGATATTCAGCTTCTTTCTTTGCTCAGCAATCCACAGGATTTCAATTATCTGACAAGTAAGGGAAGTTCAGCTCAAAGCACTGAGTTCTCCCCTCTCTGCTCCAGTCTCCTGCCCACCACACCGCCTACATAGAGAAACATACAGTATAAACTTTGGGCATGACAGGAAATACCTACAAAATCCCTTCCTGTGGAGACAGTACTTGGGAAATGGATTGTTTTTTTCCCACAGTACAGGAATTAGGGGGAACCTAAATGAGATTATCAGGCATATGTTTGAAACTAAAAAATAGGAAGCATGTTTTCACACAACACATAATTAAATGGAGACTTCATGCACATAGTATTGTGGAAGCCAAAAGTATGAAGAGGTTCAAAGGGGATTAGACAAATTAATGGAGAACAGACCTAGCAAGAGCTATTAAAACAGTGGTATGAATCCAAACTCTGCTTCAGTAAATCCCAACAGGTAAATTAAACAGTACTTAGAGCAAACACGGGGTAACTCCACCTCGCTATAAAGAGACTGTAAAAACAGTAACATTCTCAGAATTATTGCTATGGTAAAAATTTTGGGTATTTTGGCAAAATCTTAGGAAACAGGACAAAGACAGGAATGAGCCCTCCCCTGTGCCCTCTCAGCTTTGGGAAATCAGCTGTTCAGAGACTTCCTCAGCTGCAAGGGTCTGAGAGAGGGCAAAAGACAGCCATCAGGATGCAGTGTCAGCCAAGGAAGAGACACAAAGGGTTGGGAACTGCAACCCCAGAGCACTTTCACAGCCCTGCAACTGCTATTTAGATTCCTCAGCTCCATCTCTGCTGTGCAAACCACAAGGGTTGCTGCACTCACACTGCACCAAGGAGCCACAAAAGTACTGCTGACAGGGCTGACAGGGTCCTATTCCTTCTTGGATACCAGTTTGCTTCCTAACCTGACATTGCACTGCCTTTGTACATGCCAAGGGCTTCCTTGCAGCTACCATGAGGGTCTCCTACACTATGATACACTGTGTCCTGAGGACCTAACCTAATCTGAAGCCTAGAAATGTTACACCTTTGTTTTAATACAAATCAAGGTGCCTAAATGATTTAGGCAACTGTGGTAGACTAATTGTACTTTCTAGAGAATTGAAGCAAAACAGCTGGATAGACCATGAGTGTTCCTGTGAAACTTTAGTCTCATTTATTCAAACTAGAGGATAATCTATCACAACTTGACTGACAGCACAGAATTCTGAAATGGGAAAAAGATGTACAAATAAATTAAATGCTAGATAAACTACTTAAAATTAAAGTTCCTAAATAAGATGATTTAGACTGACTGGTTAGCTTGCTGCTCCTTATCTCTCATAAGGAAGTGAAAATGATTTCTTGATCTTGGAAAGCATTGGGAACAACACTCACATTTTGTAGAAAGCCAGAGCAACCTCACTCACTGAACACCTGAATGAAAGAGAATCAATGACAGAAGTCACAATATGCTTCAACATAATTTAGTCTTACACGTAGTTGGCTCTGGCTCCACCCATTCATGAGGGATAGACTGTTTCAGAAGCAAACAGTTAAAACTGCTTGGCCTTCCTTTGTAATCTTGTCAAATGACAGCCACATGATACTTGTACTTTTATGGAAAGCAGATACCTGAGGGTAAATGGTTTGGATTAGTGGAGACCATCTTGTGCTTTATCCCTGATGTATTTATTCCTGCTTGGCTGATCTTGTTCCAGCAGCTGTGCCACCTCAGGCTGTAATTTCAGCACTTCCAACAAACTACACGTTATTGCGCTGGCCTGCACTCAGAGGGAAGATTGCTTGTGGAAAAATCAGGTATCACAGGAGGTATATTCTCCTCTCAAGATCCATTCCCCATTGGAAGAAAAAAGATCTGTCCGTGAACAGTGAAAATTTTCCAGAATTTGTGTGTATACTGTCCTGGGTTATGTAACCAAAAAAATGTTTATTCTATTTTTCCATCTGTTGAAACCGGTTAGGAAGTTGTTTTCTTTATCTCTTGTGTAACCCAGTCCTCATAACTCCAGGGGGAAGGAGGCAGGGGCCTTCTGATAATGGGCCAGCTGTTAAAACCAGGTGGAGTATTGTTCCTTACCTCTTCCACAACCCATCTTCCCTCCAAGGGGATATCTTCTGTTAATGGGCCATTAAGGCTCACCAATGACATGACACATCATCCCATTGTGAGATGCTCCGCACACTGGGGGGAGTCCTACCTAGATAAAAACTGATGCCCAGGAACACCAGGGACCATGGTTTTCCACTGGATTCCCTGAGGAAGACTGGACCCATCTCACCATCACTGGACCTTTTTCTACAGGATCATCTCTACTCCAACAGAACTACATTTGCCACTCCAGGAGGACTTACTTTGGACTGCTTCCAACATCCTGACCAACAGGGTGTCAGGTTGTATGTCTGACTCTGTCAGGGTTTCTAGGATTTTTGTTTGTTTGCTTGGTTTTTTTGTACTACTACATTTGTGTTCTTAATATTCCTAGTAAAGAACTGTTACTCCTATTCCCAAATCTTTGCCTGAAAGCCCTTAATTGCAAAATTATAATAATTTGGAGGGAGGGGTTTTACATTCTCCATTCCAAGGAAAACTCCAGTTTTCCCTGGCAGCTATCACAGCATCAAATCTGAGCATTCCCCAAAAACCTCTGATTTATTTCATGCATTAAAAACATCAGGCCTTGTCCCTGCTCCCTCCTACCATCATGACAGTGTATCTCAAACAAAGCAAGTGATATTACTAACATACTCACGCTGATGGCTTCTTTTCTGGGTGTAAGAGAAGCCCCTTAGCACACGGGGGTGTGCAGGGAGTCACAGGTGCTATTTTTCCATGGGCATCACAGACCCTGCTGGGATGTCTACTGCACAGTGACAGAACATTTGACCTGAACACTGATGAGTGATCAATTACTGAAGTGCATAAGCTTTGCAGGCAAAGCAGCTGAGGTTTCTGTACCCTCCCCTGTCAGCTGTGCTACAGGCATTTTCACTCCTACTATATTTTCAAGCAGCCCTGCGAATTACTCCTAGGACACACTAAGATGGCTGAAGTAGATTTCTCTCATGATGATCAACTGATCAAGTTTACTCCTCAGAAGAAACTGAAGAAAGACACCCAGAATAATTTTAAAGTATTGCAAAGAAAGTGGCTGTCAGTGTCAGAGGAATGACCAGGCATGTAAATGACAATTTCTTTGGTAAAGTCACCAAGGAACTGTCACTTTCCAAATGCCATAACACTTGGGTTGTAATTACTTGAGAGGCTTGCCACGGCAAGAAGCTTGCTTTCTCAAGTCTTGGCAGCCCATGTCCTAAGAGCATCCTCTCTTCAGTAAAAACTAATATTTCATCTTTTTTCCTAGTTTCATCTTTTTTCTGCTTAAAAAAAATACACACATGCCCCCCGCCATTTGCTTAAAATACCCTATATTAAAGACTGGTCTTTAGGAATATAAAATTCCTCTTAGTTAAATTGAAGTGCAGCGCAAGAAGGATCAGCAATGAGAAACAGAGCTAACCAAAGGGAATAACTAGGACATAAGAGGGGAAGGGCAGCCAATAGCACTGTGGCATTTTTTTTTCCACTTCTGTACTAACCCTGGTTTTACTCTGCTATCCTGTCCCTCCATTCTACCTTTCCTTCATTTGTCTGTTTAGCCCTCTTCTTTTTCCCTGCCACATGACCTGTCGATATGACCACGTAATGAAATGCAACTGAGACACTGACTTAACTAATTACTGCTTGTCATGTAAGCCCACGTTCTCCATTGCCTCATTCTATTCCAACTGTGAGAAAAAACATGTTAGGTTCAAATGTCAGGCTTGAAGGGATTTGGGTAACCCAAGATGTGTGAGGATATGCTTTATGCCAGCACTGACAGTAGGGTAATATCAGTGATGCAGCCAGTGACAAGCATCTCACATAGGCTACACACAGACTCACATCTGTAACCTCAAGTGCTCTCTGAACAAAAATTTGTTGCATGTCTGGATTGTGCTATGCAATAAGGCAGTGACATCTGGTTGGTGTTTTCATTTGCAGCTACTACAGAAATAATTACCAATGACAGCACATATACAACATATTCATCTTCACTCTGCCAGCTAGTTGACTGATGCAGAAGAGGCCAGTGTGACCTGAAATAAATGGTGAATCCTGCCAACCAATGGAAAGAAATGGTCAATTTTAACTCATAAGTTTAAAATGCTTCTGTGAGGACGTTGGGCAAATATATCTCACATCTGAAAATGATGGAAACTATATAAAGATAAAATTACTACTGCACTGGAGCAGAAATGACAGCTTTGTCATTCCATCTCTGAGCCTGCCTACCACAGATGAAGATGAAAAACCCTTTACACAAGTCAGATAATGGTGCAAAACTTCCAGGGTTGATTGACAGACTGGCAGGCTTTCTTATTTTCATTTTAGCAAAACAGAGTGAGCAAACATTAACTTAGAATTGTCCCATCCTCAATTTGATCCTAGTTGATTGGAATGTCTCTGCCTATAAAGATAACAGAATTAGTAGCCCATTAGTTAAGCAATCATGACTTCTATTCAAGGTCCTGTACTATGATTACTTTGCCGAATCCGACAATGTTCCCAGAGCAGAGTAGGCAATATGATGAATATCTTGCACAGGTTTGTTCTTTCAACTTCTTCCTGCCAGAACAGCAATGTGTGCATTTGAGGAGCACCTTCCAGTCTCCCTCTTTTTAACTCAGCAGTATTCATGCAAGAATTCCAACTACAGATAACCAGATGCTACCAGTTGCTTTGCAATGTTTTCAAGTTAATGATTTTCTGTCAAACCATGAGGACATTTCAAGTATGTACGATCAGGGCTTGTCTTGGTCCCAGTGCTAGTCAATCTTTCCATTAATTACTTGCTGTGTGAGCTCCTGAGTGTACTTCTAAAACTAGCAGTGGGTACTGAGCTGCTTGAGTTCACAAGGAGTGTCCTGGTTTTACCTGGGACAGAGTTAATTTTCTTCATAGTAGCTTATATGGTGCTATATTTTGGATTTGTGACCACACAAGGTTAATAACACACCCTGGTTTAGTTAGCAAGCAGCCCTTGCACTTTGTTAAGGCTTTTTCTGCCTCTCACCCACCCCACCCACAAGGGAGCTGGGGGTGCACAATGAGTTGGGAAGGGACACAGCCAGGACAGCTGACCCCAAGTGACCAAACAGATACACCAGACCATATGGTGTCATGGTCAGCAACTGAAAGCCTGGGGAAGAGGTAGCAAGTAGGGCACATTCAGGGTGATGGTTTGTCATCCCAAGCCACCATTACTGTAACAGAGCTGAAGATCAGCCTGTCAGTAGGAAATGGTGAGTGAATTCCTTGTTTTGCTTTGCTTGTGTGCACAGTTTTTGCTTTACCTAATAAAGTGTCTTTATCCCATCCCATGAATTGTCTCACTTCTACTGATTCTTTCCCCCGTTCCCACTGTGGCAGGGAGCGAGTGAGTGGCTCTGTAAATCTAAGATGCCTGCCAGGATTAATCCACAACAGTAGGATTAACAGGGGAAGAACTCAAAACTATTTTCCTAAAATGGAGAAATCATCCCAAATCACCATCATGAAATCTGCAAAGACAAGCATGATATACAACAGTTAGGAACGAGAAATCAAATGCTGCAATATGAGGAGTGACTGGCCAGGCAGCAGCTCTGGAAAGGGACACAGAAGTTACACTGGGTCACAAAGTGGGAGTGAGTCAAGACGCTGTTGTGAAAAAGACAAGCTTTATCTGTAAACAACTTCTATGTAAGTAATGGAAAGTGCTTATTCCACCCTAATTTGCACTAATCAAGATCTCAGCACAATTCCACTATGGAACACTGCTCTTTAAGACTCCAGCAAACTGAAGACTGCCCAGAGGAGAGATGAAAACGTAATCGTAGGTCTAGAGAACGTTACCGTGAAGAAAGGCTGAGAACTGGGCTCAGTGAGGTTGAAAGAAGAGAATTCTCAAGGACCAAACACATTATTAGTTCTCTAACATGTGAAAGGCTGTCAAGACGAAACTGATCAGCAGTTTCATCTGGTGCAAGACATGAAGAAGCAAGACTGAATTATAACCATGAAAGATTTGCAAGGGATAATCAGGAAATTTCTGACCCAAGGAATATGAAAGGAGGGAATGGATTGTTCAGGGAAGTTGCAGAATTGTCTGAATGGAGCAATTTCCAGAAAAGTTAGGCATCTCTGTTGGGTAGTTGGCATCCACCTGACTTTCTCACAGCGGATTAACATAAATCCATTCCAGGCTTCAGGGGCAGCATGCTTACTACCTCCCCTGTGCCACTGTCTCTGTTGGCCAGTTGTATCTCTCAGCCAGGTTTACTCTAAGTCTCCCAACCAGGAATATCTGGCTTAGATCTAAAACCTGTCCAGAAAAATTTTAGAAGTTGGAAAATCAGTTCCCTCTTTTATGTCCTGATCAAAGCCTAGCTTATGCATTTCCTTTGCCACAGCAGGCAACATTGTGTTGATAGGATCTGCCTGCCTGACCTCCTCCCTTTTCTGTCTCAAAACTAAAGATATAAAAAACCCCATGACATTGTACAGGAGGGAATAGAGATCTCTGAGGTCATAAAAAAAGCCACCTAGTTCCATTTAAAAATATACTAGTTCTGGACTGATCATGAATTGGGACAAAAAACTACAGCACAGGAAATCTACTTTACTGCAAAATAAGTTGGCCATGGACTTGCATTAAATTACTTCTTCTCTCCCTGAGGCATGTGGTGGTGAAGCCCAATGTCAGTCTGCTTCTACTGTGTTGAATACAGTGATCTGGGACTGAAGGTTAGTATTACAGCTTCTGTAGTCTTAACTTACAGAAGCATGTCAGTGAATATGAATCAAACAAAATATATGCAAAAAAAGGGCAAAGCAAGAGGATGAGTTCTGCCTTTATAATAAATTGTTTTTTAGAAGGTTGACTGCTTAACACACCATATTAATTGAATGCAGGCAGCCTGCAGATGTAGTGTCAGAAAAGTGACTTTTGCATGGTGTACTTTTTGAATTCCTGAGACTAATCTTTTCTCCAGAGGGCAAAATAGTAACATCTTTTTTCAGTCCTTCAGAGACGAGCAGTGACTCCATGTCTTCACTTGGTCCAAAGAGAATTATTAGATGCTTGAGACATTCAGTAAAAAAAAAAATAACAACCCAGACGGACTCTAAAGTGGCTTTACCATTTGGCAAAAGAAAGGTGGAGGGCTTGTAAATTTTTATGCTGCTTCTGCAATATGAATAATAAACAAAAGTGTACAAAATATGATAAATATCCCTTTGCTATAACTTGATTATGCCCTCAAGTTACATAAGAAAAATAGAAACATGCCACAGATATTTGTTGACTGTTTTAACATGCTATTCCTACAGTATTGATGTTTTGTCAGAAACTGCAATTTCTTTCAGTTTATGTAATTCTTCTAGCAGAGCTTGCTGAAAGATTTCTACATTGATTGTAGATATTTTAACCCACCTAGGAAAAAGAAACATGGGCACTGAAAAGTTGATTAGAGACAATTCTCACAGGAAAGCTCAGGCTTTGTCTCCATAAAAAAACTGCATTGGCACTTTAAATTCTTGTAGCTCAGTGAGTAATCTCTGTTGCCTTTTGGTTGTTTAATACTTACTGGCTTGTGAATTCACAGTTGGAAAACCACTGAAGAAAACAAATGAGTCCTGAATGTGTGGGATGCCAAGATGCCACCAACTCTGACACACTGCAAGTTGTTTCATTGTTTTCAAGGCATTCAGCTTCCTACTATGTTTTTCTGCTGGAATGGTTTCATCCTGAATATCTTCCTTCCTGGGAGTGGTGGGGTAGTGTCAGCTCATGCCAGCTCTGTGTGTTACTGCTTCAGGCAGAAAGGAGAACTACAGGGACAGGAAAAGCATTCACACTCTGGGTTTTTTAACACACATGAGGACTGGGACACATGAGGGAATGAGAGATCAAGACATGTTCTTCAGGAACAGGGCAGGGAGAGGGCAGAAGCCACGAGAGGATGCTCAGCTGCAGAGCTGTGTGGTCTGGGGATTGGCCCCTATGATCCCACAACAGGCGGAATGTGTCAGTGTCTCCCATTGATAGCACAAGTGCACTTACATTTCACCCGACTAATCCAAGGACGTACTTGCCATCCCCACCCACAGCCTGGCCCCATCCAGCCATCTGGTCCTGCATGATTTCTTCTGCAGGCAGGGGAATGCCATGGGAACGCCAGTGCCGGGATGCTCACACACAGACACACACTCGCGCACACATACGCCTCCAGCCTTCTGCTTCCAGTGCTCCCTTGCATGCTCTTTCTTTTGTCAGTTCTACTTTCTTCCTCAAGCCGTGCTAAGGATTTAGCAAAAGCTTGTGGCTCCTCTGTGCTATAAAATTAGGTCTCTACAGGTGCCAGGAGAATTCTGTGCCTTGGCATCCAAACAGCTTCATCTCCAGTTAGTAGATAAACTGAATTTCCTCTTGAAGTTAAAGCGCTCTCCATCTTCTCTTCCCCAGGATCTGCTTCCCCTCAAGGCCGTAGAATGCAGCACAGAACCACTCAAAAGAGTGTTAGAGAAATCCACTGCGGACACTTGAGAAATCCTGTGACAGCACTGTGAGGCAGATAAGCAGAGGCGGGGGGAGAGGAGAGAAAAAAGGAATAGCTTTCGGAGACTGCTTGGCAGCAAAGTCAGCGCTCGAAATATCTGTGGGGAGTTTGAAAGCATTTCCTAACATCAAAAATGTGAAGAAGAAAAAGAAATTTTGATCAATGACTTATTGCCCTTGATCTAAGCAAAAGAATCCTAGCCAGTCAGAAATAACAGAAATCTGTTTTATTGTAAAGCTTAAGTTTTCTATGTTTTGACAGCTGGGGCTCATGCTTTCAGCTGGGTAATTTGCCAGCCTTAAAATATTCATTGCTGAGTTGCCAGGTTTTTGTCCTTTCAAACTGAGCTCTAACGATGAAGGAGAAGGTGCTGGAGAGATTTTAAGCATGAGTTTTATGCCCTAAAACAGAACTTTGTGGCCTGAGTTCACATGACCAGAAAAAGAGGTTTCCAATCCCTGGCCAAGTTTCTGGTGAATCACTTGCTGGTCACTGAGCCAAGATTCACTTTCTGGAGCATGGGAAGCAGTGGCTCATTTGTGATGAAGACAGCCCTCTTGCCTTTGTTGAGAGGAAATGGATTAACAGTATGTATTCTGTGTACAAATCTTGAGAGAACTGAACTAAAACATTCCAGACTAAAGCATCCTTACCAAGAAACAAACTGGAACACGTTACACTGAAAAGTCATAGCTATTTCTGAAAATGATCAGTGAAATGCTAGTGTTGGTGGCTCTTGGATCAACTCAGACGTCTTACAGAGTACTCAGGAAAATTAGTGTCACAGAATTTATTCTTTTTGATGCAAACCTTTAGATTACTATTCCAATGTTGGTCCCTCTTAATGCATCCTGCACCTACCCTAAGAATTCAAGTCAGCCTCTTCTGGTTTTATGCAAATTTTTATTGTTCTGTCTTGCACTGTTTTCATTTGATCAGTTGGTTGTTATCGTTCCATTTCACACCTGTGCAACTTAGTGGGCTTTCTTAGTTGAACATAAGGGAAATGTTCTCCACAAATTGAAAAATGTTAAATAATTTCATATCTGCTAGGAAGACTGAATTCCTCTTCCAGAAACTCAGGGTCAGCCTTATTGACTTGGTATCTGAAAAACCTGCTTGCATCAACTCTGTCCTTAGCTTCTTGTACTCATCACAGGTGATGACTATTTTTGTCACATCATTCTATATCTACAAAGTCCTTGCAAGTGCTCAACACTTCATTTTTGAGACTGATCTTTCATTTTCTGGATAAGAAACTAAAATTTCTTTGGGGATATGAAGTGATAACAAATCCCTTTCACTCAGGGACAAGTTAATATGAGATGAAGTTGCAATGCAGAAACTAACAGTAAGTAAAAATTGAAAGTGTGTAACTGTGTAGGATCTGGTTCTTCAGACAGTTTCAGGTTGACCATCTGATAGCTTAATTGGACAGCTGTAGTAACTCAGGTCAAAGAGCATCTCAAGATTTTATGAAGACAAATTCCTAAAGCGCCTTTGATCTAGTCTCCAACTCTACATAAAGCCAGGGTGGGTGAGGTGACTAAGGGTGCAGGCAGGAGGCCTGCACTGAGGGATGCTGGCAGGTAGGACTGGGCACTGGGCTGCAATTTAGGAGAAGGAAGAGACAGGCACCAACAGGAACAGGGAGTGGTGGAGAGGGAAGTCTTTCTGGTCATGTCTATTCTGGCATAAAAGACAAGGTCAGGATTTAGCAACAAACCTATGTCTGCATCCATTAATCTTTGCAGGTCTGGCTTATATCAGCTTCTTGCTCTACTCTGCACTGGGGCAGCCTCACCTCAAGTCCTGTGTGCAGTTTTGGGCCCACGGTATAAGAAACATATAAAGCTATTAGAGAGCATCCAAAGAAGGACTATGAAGATGGTGAAGAGCCTTGAGGGGAAGTCATGTGAGGAGCTTCTGAGGTAACTTATCTCATCCTGGAGAATGAGAGGAGACCTCAGAGCAATCTACAACTTCCTCATGAGGAGCAGTGCAGGGGCAGGCACTGATCTCTTCTCTCTGGTGCCCAGTGACAGGACCCGAGGCAATGGCCTGAAGTTGTGCCAGGGGAGGTCTAGGCTGGATATCACGAAAAGTTTCTTCACTCAGAGTAGCTGGGCACTGGAACAGACTCCCCAGGGAAGTGGTCACAGCACCAGCACCAGTCCAACAGAGTTCAAGAAGCATTTGGACAATGCTCCTGAATACAGGGTGTGCCTCTTGGGGCTGTCCTGTGCAGGACCAGGAGTGGAACTTGATGATTCTTGTGGGTCCCTTCCAACTCAGGGTATTTTATGATTCTATGAACTAGCACCCTCCCAGGACAACACAGGAACATGGTTTGTGTCACACCACTTACCAGGACTGTTTCTTGATGAGCAGTCTAGATGTAGCCATCCTATTTTGGGCAGAAAAAGAAGCTCAGAAGCATGGATACAAGTCATGCAGGGACATTTGCAGGGCCAGAAAATAGGCCTTGGCTTGTTCTATTTTGCAATGTAGTTCTCACACCAGCATCATGCCAAACATACTGTATCATTTGAGGAATGCATTTATTTTGAGCAGGACTGATACTTGAGAAAGTGAGTGACGGTGAAAACAGACAGATGTTTACTGATTCAGTCTTCACGTGCAAAACTGTTGGGGTGTGTTCAAAGTAATTTTCTGAAGATTTTTCTCTTCTTATCTTAACATCAGGAAACAGCAGCCTAGTGTATGTGCCCATTTGTTGTGACTCGTTAATTTAGACCCTCTATATATTCCAGGGACAGTTCTTAAATTTAAAGCTGCAAACAGACTTGTTCTCTCAGCATACTTGCAAGAAGTATTTAATTTTACGTTGCCAATTTTCAAATATTTCAATATACTCTGGCTAGGTAAAATGGTAAAGAATTGCTGTAACACAGTGATGAATTAATGACTTGCTTGATAGTGCAAGCTCTTATTTTCCTCTCTGTCAGTTCTTGGGCCAGACATTTTGGAAGAGTTTAATCAAAATCTTCATCAAAAGCCAAGTGAGTGGATTTTAAAGAAAGTTTAATTACAGTGGTCAAACCACCCAGCATGATTTGCTTGATTTGATTAACATAATGAGGAGCTCATTTAATGAGAAATGCATTAATTCATTCAAACAAGTGGTTTTATCAGTGGTATTAAGCATCAACCCAGATTATGTACAGCAGAAACTATTATAGCAAAAATTGAGCAAGGTCAAAGCAGTAGTCATACTATAATTACAAGCTCTCAGCTGTTATCTACCAGTTGAACTTGGGTAGTATTCACCCTGCCCATAAAAGCAGAATCCCTATTTTAAAAAGCCCCCAAACCATACAGTTTTGCTCCAAATCCACAGCTGAGATCTCCATCTCTTTCAGATGTTCAGAAGATTTGGGAACTGGGACTGAATTTTTTGACTTTCAGATGGCTACACATGCAGATATTAATAACAAATGACAAAGAGCTCAAAGGAACCCTGCTACCACTCCACACCCTTAAAGGAAATGGATGTTGTCCATTTGCTCTTTGTTTTATCTCTCTCCTGATCCTGTGATGTCTTAGGGATGCTCCCATCCCTAACTTGGCATAGAGTGACCCTGGGGAAAAGTTAGTATTTTACTTCTGGGGAAAGGAACCTCCTTTTTGGAAAAAAAAAAAAAAAAAAGCCTCAAGTGCAAAGTTTTTGAGAAAAAGAAGAGTCTCCTTCACACTTTCCTCTCTTCCACTGCCTTCTTCAGATACATTTCATACCCTGAATTTCAACTTCCCTGTTTCAGGACCCCTTTCTGTGGGCTTTGCACAGCACCCTTCACCTGGAGCCCCCACTGGCACCCCTTCTCTGGTGCTCCCTGCTCTATCTCCCAGCAGCTTCCAATGCTCTTCTCTCTCCTGTGCTGCCCTGACCACATTACCTCTTTAGTTTGTGCCATGCTCCCTCACCTTTGCTCAGGCCACTTGTTATTCCTGCAGTGTCTGCGCTGCCCCTGCGGGAGCCACCTTTCCTGCTGCTCCCTACTGTGCCCGTACAGCACTGAAACTTCTTTGATTTTCAAGTGCTCTACTTCTCAGCCTGCTTGGCTGCCAGACTACTTTCCAAGTACGGTTGCACAGTGGACTTAAGCACTGTCTATGGCACAGTTTTTCATCAGCTAGCATCAGCAGCTGGTAAAGGAGACCACGCTCAAAACTGCTCCCTATGGAGACAGGAGGCTGGGCAAGGAGCTGAGATGTGGAGCACAAGCCCAGTTGCAGATGGGATCCTCCAGGATTAGATGCATACCAACAAGTGAAGACTGGCATGGAGGCAGAATTTTACCTCCTGATTAAGTCAGTAGGAATATGACAGTAAGACACTATTATTAGGGTACCTAAATGAATATAAGTACCAAGGTTCACCTGCAGCTTTGGAAATTTGGATCAAGATCTTCAAAAAATAAGCTGAAGTAGAGAACTAGAGATGTCAAAAAATAGACCTAAGGATTTATTTGCTATATTACTAGAAAATGAGCAATAAAATCATTCATGTTGATTTGAAAACCATAATTCTTAGGATTCTTTCTGCCAGTTGCCTTTAAACCACAAGGAAATGAGTAAAAGTTGGAATTGGAGTCCCTTGATTTTAGACAAGTCTTGGGATTTGCCTATATGCGACTGCTGCACATCAGCAGGAACCCGTGATATTGGCATATAAATGTTTCCACAGAGGAAAGCATTTACAGTGATGACTGCATCATACACTCAGCAAGGCTATTCCTGAGGTGAGGTTGATTCCATCTTGGAACAAGCAACACAAACAGCATACATGGACTCATTGCAGAAGCTGCCCCTTGGTGTCACATTTAGTATCCCTGAGTGGAATCAATGTGGGAAATCATAAAACATAAATTTTTAAAAGATCATATCTTAAAACACTTTTCCCCACTATCTCCGAGTCCAGCCTTCAAGCAGACAATCAACATTACTAAAGTTATAATCTAAAGAAAATTCCCCAAGGACCAATACATCTCACCACACTAGAGTGATAAATTCAAAAATTTCAATTTATCTCCACAGCCCTCAAAAGAATCATGAAAAACAATGGATCCTTGTCATGTCCATCCCTGAATGCAAACTACTTCTTTTTATGTACTATGTGCCATTTGTACCATAGTGAACTCACACTGACAACTCCTTCATAAAATAAAATCATGGTTGATAACAAGAAAATGTCTCCTAAACCATTTATTCTCTGATCATTCAGCCTTTTTCTTCAATGGTATCCTACAAAAGACACGGAAAAGGCTAAGCCAGGATTAAAGTTAACAATTTCATGGGACACCAAAAATTGTTGATTCTATCAACAACAACATTGCTAATTTTATGGCACATTACAATTTACATCACATATGACTTGCTAATCTCAGTTTCTCAGGAGATAATTACCTGTGCATTTCTTCCATCCTGTGTTCAACAGAGCTGAAGACCTTATTACCTCTCCTCTTACTAACTTCCCCTGTTCCTTTCATCTCAAAATACCTGACTGATTAACATAATGAAACTGAACTCAGAAAAATTGCTTCTGATCTTTGCTTATCTGAGAGCTTGCTTGCTATGTTCCTCCTTCTGTTTTTTGCTTCTCGATTTTGTCTGATTTTTTCTTATAACATGCACTGATAAGAGATACTGCCTTTCTCCACTGATATTCCCTCTGAGTGTTATGACACCTTCCTATTTACCAAAAACCTGCCCAATCAGCCTTCACTTTAAAAATATCAAGCCCTGATACAGATATGATTCCAGTTCTGACTCACAGATACCTTTCTGAGTAGCTATATGGCTTTCATTCTGGCATTATCCAAGCTCTCAACTGCTTCAAAGAAATATTTGGGCTTAGCAAAGAGTAATAACACAACTTATCTGGCCCAAACATCAGTCACTATTTTTAAAAGGGAAGGAAACATTGCTAATTCAGATCTTTCTAAAATGAAAGTGAACTATAACATGGACAAGATTCAGGAATATGTTGTTCAGGCAGGGCAGTTATGTATTACCCAATCGAGTCAGAAATGACAATTTTTACTGTCACTCCTCTCTGATACTTCCCAGATAGTGAATAGGTCTTTGTTAACACCATTGCAATGGTGTTGTATATTATTTTCTTCTCCCTTTCATGTATGGAGTTCAAAAACCTCTTAACTTTAATTCTCTGCATCCCAGTTCAGCAACTTTAAGATGAAACAGCTTGGGAAAGATTAACCAGTATCTTAGGACTGTGCTCGATATAATTTTGCCTACAGACTTCCAGTGTGCAGTATCACATAAATGAAAATATATGGACCTATCACTTAAAGTGATTTAGGAAGTAATAAATAAGACAGTACACAATGCTCTGAGGCAATGTGCAGCTCCACCACCTCCTGCCAAATGCTATTCCCTCCCTTGGACTTGCAGAAGTAGCAGGTGTTGTTCTGCTTCCACCACATGCAGTCAGTCCTTGACACACACCTGAGAGCTGTTCTTTGTAAGCAAGTACCTCATTGTCACATCCCGGGCAGAATTTCTACACCCTTCTTCTTTCACCAAAATGCATTCAGAGAAAATTCAAGACAGGATTAAGGAAAGCATTTTAAAACCTGTATTCCTCATTTTGTGCAACTAGGGGTTATCTGTGGCCCTGAGGACGCATGAGACCTGCCACCTCAGCATTACCATGTACAAAGAAACTGTTTACTCCATACGTGTCTGTCACCATGGAAAAGCTCAGGGAACAAACATATGGAAAGGATTTTTTTTCAGGTTCAAAGGAAAAGCAGGCCCCCACATCTCTTCCTCCTACTCAGATACAAACGAGGATCTTGCTCTGCTAGCCAGTACAGAGATAATCTTCAGCATTGATATATGGAAACTGCTGACACAATGTAAACATTTAGTAAAAGCAAAGTAATTGCCAAGAACCTAAAAAGCTGGGAGCTTAAAGCAGCTCTCCTCGCTGGCTTTCCTTAGCAAGGTGTGTCAGGGAACATGTACTCAGCAATCGTTCCCACTGCTGGCTCCTAAGATATTGACCCTACAGTACACGGTACCTACAATCCCATTGAGCACTATCCGATTACCTTCTTCTCTTTTGGCTGTGCCACTGCAATGAAAGTTTCTTGAAGAAATTGAGATGTTCCTAGAAGAGCAAAAACAGCTCCTACCACCCACGAGCCAATGTTCTTTTGTGCCTGAGGCACCTGCTGCGTGGCTGGTGCCGCCATCAGCCTCTTTGATGTAGGGAGGCAGACGGATTCTGACTTGGCCATCCGGTTCTGATGGCCAAGAACCCGCTACAACATCTCGCTGCACCACTGCAAATTTGCAGATCTCGGCGCTGATCATTGCAAGAAACACACAAATTCAGCCCATTCAACCTTGTTTCCCATCTGCGAGCAGGTAACACGAGAGCAGTGTTGAGGATGGTGGCGGGGGGAAAGATGAAGTGTGGAAATAGTGTGAGATGAGGATGGCCAAGCCGTCTGGCGAAGGAAACCAGTTTTCGCAGGGCGCCTCCTCAAGAGCCGTGTGGGAGGGCGATGCGGCAGCAACAGGAGGCACAGCAGAGGCACGGCGGCCCTTACCTTCTCGTTTTTCCTCTCCTCGGGTTTGCCGGCCGGCCCGGGCGCGGCGGGGCCGCCCAGGGGCCCGCCGCCCACGTCCCCGTTGAGGTGCGCGGCGCTGACGTTGGGCGGGGTGATGGCGGCGGCGGCGGAGGTGAGCGGGATGAGGGGCCGGGCCCCCGGGGCGGGCGGCTGGTGGCCGTGCTGCGGGGACACGGCGGGGTGAGGCCGGATGGCCGCCGCGGGCAGGCGGGAGGGAGAGCTGGGAGTCCGCAGAGGCGACACCGTGGCCGTGGGTCGCTCCGGGGCCGGCACGGCCGGGTGCGCTGCGGGAGGAGCACAAAACACGGTTAAATTCTCCTCTCATGGCCTCGATGGGCGCTTCTTCAGTGGCCAGAGCCCACTTGGTCAGAGCACGGTGTCAACAGCACCGTGGGTTCCATCCCCTTAGGGACCATTCACCTAAAGAGTTGGCGTCGATGATCCTTGTGAGTCCCTTCCAACTCATAATGTTCTGTGATTCTGTCTGTGAAGGTGCCAAGGGCCCGATGGGGACATAAGCTCTGAGCCTTTGCCCAGGATATCTCACCCTGCAAGTGTTTTTGGCTAATTCCCCTCCTGGCTGCAAAGCCCTGTCTGAAGTCACCAAAATTGGCTTGTTCCTCCCAGTGATGCTACTGGGGAATGGCATGCACTATCCCTGCCCATGCCTGGAAATAAATACTTAACCTGCTGCCTTTTTAAAATACATTATCTCGTTCCAGCTGAGCTGTTTTCTGCACCCCCCCGGACCCCTCTCCTAACGTGATCGGTTTTGGAGCAATGCAACACGGCACCTAAGGGGTTAACCCAGATGATCCACGCTGACCCTGCAGACAGCAATTACAAAAGGAGGTCTCTTGTTTCAGCCCTAACAAAATGATCAACATCACATCACTGTGCTGCAGGAGATAAATTAAGCAGAAATCCACCGGAGGATTTCTGAGCTCAGCCTCGTCTCTGCCAATAAAGTCCCAAAGGGACTATGCAGTGCCTTTTAGTCTGGCTGCTCCTGCTAAGCAAACCCTGCCTGCAAGCAGTGGGAACCAGGAATTAGAGCTCGCCCATTTAACGGTGACTGTGACACACTGATGAGGTCAGCTCCCCAGGGATTCCAGAGCGTGTTGCATGCTTCAGGATGCAAAAAATGTGTCAAAATTCTGGGTCCATTTCCACAATGATATTGTGTATGACTTCCAGCTTGGTTGATTGCTTAGGTGTTACCTAAATGCAACTCCACTTTAAGTATGTACAGCCTAGAAGCTGAGTCCATATCAGACATTCCCTCACATAAATGATTCAATAATAGGACTGGATGAAAAGTGCCCTTTCATAAATGCTTTCAAGGTTTCATAATCTTGTTTAGTTCTGTCTCAGTGCAAAATTTGAATCTCTGAACACTTTTCTGAGCACAACATGCTCACTCACCCCACAATAGCCTTTATTTTGGTCACGTTATTTACCTGGGATGTGAAAACATGGAATGTGATCATTGCACTGTTCTCTTATGTGGAGAACAGCTCTGGAAAGCTGTCAATTCCCTTGGGGAGCAACATGAGCCAGTACAGCTTCATGGTTGATCTGGTTGAACTACATCCATTCCTGACAGAAAACTTTGAGTCCAGCAAATCAGCTTTTCTTTGACCAAGATGCATTTTACTGGAAAATTTCTGACCCACTTCGATCTGTCATTTTCTGACAAATTCATCTGAAGGACAAACTTTTATGCAGCTGGAGTTTACTCAATCTGTAACTAAACAAAAATGCTAGAACAACTCAAACCACTAGTTTCTATTTCTATGGTTATCAGTGGCACCCATTAGCAGGGATTAGATTGATAGAGTGCCATTAATCATACTCACTACACCAGCTGAGCACTCCTGTCAGGAGAGAATTTCATCTCCCAGCCTTCCACCCTATCTGATGTGATACTGAACATGATGGGCCAGTCATCATCAGATTAGCACCTCCAAAGTTTATATGATTCTCCCTCACAGTAGCTCCTTGACTCTATTACATCTTTTTTTACTAATGTTTATAGCAAATCAACTACACTATTTAGCCAGTCTGTAACTTGATACCACTTTACCATGTAGCATGAGGAAGGCCCTAAAAGTTGTTACTACAGACACATTCAAGACTGTTTTTACTATTAGTTATCATCTTCCCCTTCCAGGACTACCAAGAACACGCACTGAAAGTGCAATTCACTTCCAGAAAGCCAGGCAAGGTACCCGGTAGTTCTCTGGAAGTGATTCCCTCCTGATTTTCCCATTTGGAACCTGAGCGATGAGTAACATTGCTATGAGAAATCTAATTTTTGGGGATGGTTAAGCTTGTAGGATCTAAGTTTTGAACTGTTTGTAGGGAGCAATGGCTTTCCTAAATTTAGAGAGAAGGCATACTAATGGTATTTCTCTGCATGTACCTGGATGCAGAACATTGATTTGGTAATCATATTAGGTACATCACCTCTTTCATGTGTTTCTAGACACAAAGGAAACATAAACCACAAGAAACAGTAAAAGAAATGGCCTGAGAAAAATCAACTCTGAGCAGAGCTCTCACATTTTATTCTGTAGTTTCATCTACTTACTGTTACAGTGTATGCCTTTGCTCTGGGATCTCTGGATCTGGGCTGTGCTGCATCAAACATGCTATTAATTAGCAATGCTCACTGAAGGCTATTTTTGTTCTACACCACTCATATTTCGTTTTGGGTGTATTCCTACATTAGTGGCCTTGTAGGAAATTGATTTGTTACTCATGTACATTGCAAGCCAATAGAAACGTGATTTGAATACTGTGCCAGCTTGTCTCTCTTGGAAAGCTTTTCCAAAAGTCAGTGCATTGACCTGTCCTGCAGGGGCTCTGGTCCACAGGATGCTGGTGAGGGCAGCCATTATGGAGACAATTCTGATAATCATGAAAACTTCCTTTATTTATCCTGGCAAAGGTTTATTTAATTAAAACAACAGTCTCATGAACCTTCTGGAAAGGCTGGAAAACTCTCTGCTTAGGAGGTTTTGGAACAGCTCTGTGGTCCCTGGATCACCCTGCCTGCCAATGCTTTGGCACTTCAGAGATGTTAGAGTGACCCAGTGGAGCAGTCTTAAATCAGGGAAACTGCTGGAGGTGTGGAAAGGTGTGGGGCATGTCAGGCCTGTGGGGCAGAGCAATCTGTCACCTTGGTTTCAGGGGAGTCACCTGCCTGTTGACATGGGCACGGGGAGCACCAGGAGCACCCGAACACTTCCTGAGCACTTCAACCAAAAGGGGACATTTTTGCCTTTGCCCTGTGGCAGCTGGAGACCTTTTGGAAGAGTGTGACTTGAGAGGAAAGCAGCACTTTCTGAAGTAGACAAAAAGAGGATAAATGGATTATTCCCCAGTGTGACATGGATACCATGTAAAGCCCTGCACTGTTTGTTGAGCAGAGGAGTCTCCACTGTTCAAGACTGAGATTCTCAAGTATTTGATTATATTTTCTTCCCTTTGGTCTAGACTGTGTAGGAGGCAAGATTAGATGGTCATAATGGTGCCTTCTGGCTTCAAAAGATATGAATTCATGACTTACTCTGCAGGGCATTTCTCATTTGTGTTTGCTCTGTTTTGTATCTAAGACCTCAGTTTTCAGCAGTCACAGTCGTTACTGACCTGCCTTTGTAAATACAATGGCTCACATTGCTATAAAATATCAGAAACAAAATGTTTTAAATTTTACTATAAAGTTCCACCACAGGATTTACTTTTACTTTATTCGACATCAGAAGCTGTTTAACATCAGGGAAAGGGGAATAAATTGTACTCTAGAAAATTCTGCTGTACATCAGAAAGGGAACCTAGAAAGAACAGAGGCCCCCTGGTGCAAGAAGCTCTTATTCTCACTTCAAAAAGGTGGCAGCATTTTTCAGATCTTTTGCTTTCCCACTAACACAGGGTCCCGTTCTGCCTAATAAATGCCTTTCATCCCTGAAGCCCAATGAAATGCTTCTTAATTTCAAGGCATGTATTACTTGCTCTGCTATAAGGGCAGTATTTTTTTATCAGCAAGCCAGCCGGACTCAGAACTGTTAATCTCCTCAGTATACAGAGCGCTTGCTTTCACTCAGATAAATTGTATAAATATTTGTAAACACTACAGTCTATTTCAGCTGTAGCAACAGAACAATCTGATAAACACAAAGTGATTCCCAGAGATCAATAGAAACCCATAAATATTACAAGCAAAGAAAAGATACTCTGTCACCAATGGACAAACTCCACACTGACTGGGCTAAAGCGAGAAAGCAAGCTGTGGGGATGGGCACATTCTCGAGGGTTGCACTCGAGGGGTCCCACATCCACCCTGCCGGTGCAGGAGGCCCAGGGTGAGCACTTACCCATCTGCAGGGCGCTGCGGGGCTGGCTGCCTGGCGGCTGAGCCGAGTACCGCAGGCAGTTGTTGAGCTGTGGAGAGGCCGCCTGCAGCTGGGGATGTGTCTGGGGGGCAGTGATGGGAACAACTGGTCTGACAGCCGTGCTGGCGTTGCTGTGACCAGCCACAATGGGGTGGATGGCTCCTGGGGCTACTTTTGTTGTTGGAGCTCCTCCAGCTCCGCTGTTCCTGGGCTGCCCAGCTCCCACTGGCACCCTGCATGGAGATAAGTGCACAGTGTAAGCATGCTGCAGAGACCCCAACACCCAGCTACAGTGCTGGTAAGTATTCCCAGTTACTTAGGGGGTTTAACATGATACTCTATCAGGTAAAGTAAACTGAGGTATTGATATATACTTATCTGTCTCCCTGATTTTACAGCCTTCTGATGTTTTACATTTCTGTACTGGAGTTTCTCATGCATTGTAGCATAAACAGAGAACGATGTTTTGTAAATAATGCATTCCTTCTTGTGGGAAGGACAAATTGATAAACTTCTGGCTTGACCAATGGGGTCAGAGAGGTGTCAACCTCATCCCCCAGTCGCTGGTCAAAGTCCAAACCCTATTTAAACCCAAAACCAAAATAAACTTCTCTCTTTCTTTCTTGTCTCACAACTGGAGTGTGTGAGTGTCCTTCTTTTGTGTCCGTCAGGTGACACTTATCTTTATAGAACCCATTTATAAGCATGCTAGGGGGTATTTTCACCCCTTTATTCTAGAGGAAGAAGTGCAGGGTAAAAATAGAAAAGATTATTTTTCTCATTATGTCTTTTATTACCCTGCATTTCTGTCTGAATAGTTTCTAGTAAAATCACAAATCTTAATTCAGAGGAAATGGGTATCTCCCAGATGTCATTTTGTGTGCCAGAGGCTATTTCATGGAGTGATAATTAAAACAGACTCAGATCTTTTCTTTGGACCAAACCTGCATACAGCCCTACAGGGAGAAACAAAGATGGATAACACCAGATCTGTGTGTGGCTATGGAAGGAGACTGAGGAGCTGTAGACTTGACTGGGTTTGGCTTAGCTGAACACTCCACTATTGATGTAACCAGCTGGAGCTTAGACTTGCTAAGGGAATGCAACAGGGACAGGAATGCAGCTGACCTGAATGAAAAAGAAGTCCAAACAGTTGTTGACACCTCTATCGCTCCTCCCTTTTAACTGCATGCATAATTTGTATTTCACCTGAGTGGCCAAGTAGACCTCAGAGAGAAGGGATGAGGCTTTTTCTCCTATGAATTGAATTCAGACTACAGCATGTCTTGAGCCTCTTACCACTGAGCTAAAAACTCTGACTAGGACAGAAGGACACTTAGGAAGACAGGAAGGCATCAATGGACAAACTCAGCTGCTGCTGAGCAGTTCTTTCTCTGTGTTTCTTACTCAAGTTCCTGAATAATTTCCTTCCCCAGCTGTAGATGCCATGAAACAGATAGATCATTTTGTGCTGTTTTCTTCTCCTGGGCTGCTTCTTGTGCCAAGGTCCTCTTCCAGGAAAGGACAACACAGGGGATATGAGGCAGAACAAAGTAAGGTGGAGGAAATGGAAATGAGACAGTGCAAGGGTTTAGCAAGAGAGGAAAGAATAAAAAAAAAAAAGTGTAGGAGTCAACTATGGGGTATGGAACTGGGAGAAAGTCTGGGTCCCCAAGATTGAAGATGGAGAGGAGAAGAGCAGAAAGGAGTATATTGAACAGTCTGGTCTGGTTCAGAGGACATGGGTCACAGAAGAAATAACCCTAAGAAGAGGGTGGAAAGCCAAAAGAGTGGAATTCTGATGGAAAAAGACCAAAGCACAGGCTGGAAGATATGGTCCAAAAGGGCAAAAGATAGCTATGCCTTCTGCCCAATCCTCCCTCCCCCTAAAGTCACAAGAGGAAAGACAACACTGTGGTGTCATTGACTTGACTCATCTCACAGTGCAAGGTCTGACTGGATTACATTTTGATAAATAAATCTGATTTTTTTATTTTATTCAGTTTTTTTTGATAAGTGCCCAGGTTGGGAAGAGCTGGGAATCCCACCAGATGGAAATCTTGACTGTCTGTTATCTGCTGTGAAGAGCTGGCAGGGTGACAGGAAGGTTCAGCTGGAGCTGGCTTGGCCATCTGCACTAGATGGAGTTTGCCAGAAAAGCACATCTAACATTAGTCCTCTGAGAGCTGTGTTCAGGCAAACATGCACACCAACAAGTACAGAAACTATCTGTGACTCCAGCAGAGATTGATAGATGTTGGATGTGGCAAATTTTCTCTCCTGCCCTGTGCCTGTCTGTCCATCTAAAGTGTTTTGTTCTTTTTCCTTAATGCTCCACTCACACATGTTTTGGCAGCCTATTAATGTAGTTCAGTGTTAATAGATTCACAACTTCTTTTCCTTGGTTTTTGTAGGGAGTAGCAGAAAAACATGTATGAATCTAATCCTCTGCTTTTCTGTCAAAGGGGAACAAAGTATGTTGAAAGTAGTGCAAATAGGAGATTTTGTTGCTATCAGATTTTTATTGCTGTTCTCACTGAGGGTGATTTATACAGGAACTTAATTAGCCCACAGGATCATAAATATAATCATAGTGGTGCTTTCAGGTTTTGTGAAAAGCTCTTTTGCCCTTTAGCACTCCTTTGTCTTGTTCTAGCTGTGACATGCTACATTTAATAAAGTCTTGCTGATTCAGAAAACCAACCCTTCAGCACAAACTTCCTTACTAATTAAGAGCTGAAGAGGCAAGGAGTGAAAGCAGCCAAGGGGCTCTGTAAAATAAGGTAAATGCATTTAGGCTGATGAACACTGAAGAACCACTGAATTAATATTTGGGGTTTCCTTACTGAAATGCAATATTAGGACTGTCAGCAGGCTTAGTTGTTGCCTTCTGATCTGTTCTTAAGTTTTGGTGTTACTCAGAACATGCTACAGACTTGACATAAACTTCAGATGCCACAAAGCTGGATCAGTTTTTCAAGATCAACAGTGTCTGAGTTGTGAGGTGACCTTCTCTGGAGAGGAGTCAAAGATAGAGACAGTGTGCATGTGGGAGGAGAGACTGAGAGCACATGAGAAGGAACGAGTACAGTTTGCAAATCCACAGTTGCTCTAAAGGAGATATGGGCATACATATGCCAGCATCCACCTGCAAGGAACATGTAGGGCAAACAGTCTGGGACACAGAGATGGACCTTCTTCTCAGCTTCTCAGATTTGATTTGGTATTGTCCAATACTGAACTCTGACAAATGACATTCCTCCCCAAAAATGCCATTCTTTCCTTTTCTCATCTGCTGCAACTGAGGCGGGGGTTGGTAAAATCAGACTATTTATTTAACTCTCCTACCACTTTGGAATTTGAACTGTTCAAACATTAGTCCAGATCCAGACTGTCTCAGATCTTTGCTTTAACAAGAACAAAATCGACATGAAGAGCTACTGAAAAGCAAGACACAAGCATTTCTTATTTTGTTACATGTCCAGTAGTTTTTTAACGACAAAATCATTAGCCAACAGATTCTTTACAATAGTCAAACCTGGGTCTATCAGAGGTTATAAATGCCATCATCTAATACAACTAGTGCAATCTCCTGAGGACATGGATAATTCAAATGCTACAATCAGCAAGACTCATTACTGAAATCTGCAGCACCACCAGAGAATTTCTGGAAGGGGAATGTGATTTAAAAGCAGACCTACATTGTTTTCAGTGTCATGCAGAATCCCTCTCAGCCCCAGTAGGGGCCAGTGGTCCTCACCTTGAAACAGGTGTCACGTAGTTGCCTGGGAAGACACCGGACATGCCACTCCTCAGAGACGTGCCCTTGAACCAGCCGTCCTGGCACTTCTCAATGACCCGGTACATCTCCCCTTTGCGCAGCTCCAGCTCATCGTTCTTCTGAGGCTTGTAGGCATACAGGGCTAGGTAGCTGTGGGGAGAGGTCACAAAGGGGAAAGCAACAGATGACATCAACCACCAGCTGTCCTGCTCCAACTCCAGCCTCACAGAGCAGAAAGTGACCAGAAGCACTGTTCAGAAGTTGTAGTTAAAAAGGGACATCATTACAGGCTGCTTCACAAACAAGGAAGGGCAGAGACTGGATTCTAAGACAATAAGGGAAAAACTAATCAGAGTAAAAGGTAATTTAGAAGTTGATGAGATGTGCTTCTCACTCAGGGCACAACTAAAGCAAAACAGTGCCATAAAGCAGCACCAAAGTGAAGGACTTAGGAACAGTTTCAGAAAAACACGACTTTTACAGTGACAATCTGAGTAACACGGGCTCCAGTAAGAGGGCTTTGCAAATCCTGACATCTGGAAGAAGTATACATTCATATGCTTCAGGGTGAGATCCACCTCTGTTATGGAGTTTAGGAAGAAAATTTTCTTACAGGTAGGCTATTTCAAAAGCTCTTCTTGCCGCTTTCTCAATGCTATTTATGCTGGCTATGTTTAGAAACAGCACACCAAACTGTTCTGATCTGGCACACTAATTCTCGTACTATGTTGGTAAAACAAAAAGTGAGAAAGGGCCACATTCTGCAAGGGGTTTTTTACTTAAGTAAGTGAAGTAGAATTTGGTTTTGGATGTTTTGCATGCAAGTATTCTCATAAATCTTTAATATAGGATCCAATATGTAGAACTTTTTATTTATTTAATTGCAGCTTTTATTTCTTCCCTTTGTTTAGAATCTTTCTATTTATCTCTCTTTTGTTCTTCTGTTACTACTTCAGGAATGTGTCTAGTGTTGTGAAATGACTACAGCTCAAATTCCCTACAGATACTCTCTCTGTTTAGAGAGATTCTTGTTGAAAATTAAGAATGATTGCTTGCACTTTGGGAAATAATGGAAAGTCAGGATAGAATAGCAAGAGCGCACACACAGAACAACACTTTCTTTGTAAATACCAGATTTTTTTGTACTGTCACTTATCTACAGATGCAAAAAGGGATGTCTGGTAATTCTTGATCAAGGTTGTGCCTCTTGAGTTTTTTTATTTATTTGTGATTTACAGGCAGTGAAGATAGATTAAGAGAAATGGGAAAACAGAGAAAGTACATTTACACTACAAAGTGCAGCAGAATGCTCTTAGGCTCAGGGGTGGGTGAGAAGAGGTTTATGGCCCACCTTATAGCAGTGAACCAGAAAAAAACCACAAACTATAGCAGTTGTGATTGTAGATTTTCAGCCAATAAACATGATACATGACTTTTTACTTCTGCTCTCCAGGAAATATAATTGGGGAATAAATCCTATTTTTTTTTTGATTCTACTTCTTTATTGTACTGTAGATTTCCTTATTTTTGTTCTGAAGGTAGTAAATAAACAGTAGTAATGAGCAGAATATGAAATATTTGGTAACAGCTCCTTGGGGAATCTTAGGCTGATGTGCCTGTCTCTGTTTACCATGTGCATGGGGTACAAAGACCTAATCAGAAACTGTATTTCATTAGTCAACAGATGGGAGAAACCACCCTGCGCATCCTTTTTCAGCCTATATAATCTGGTGGTCTTAAGCAGGTTTGTAGCTGTTCACCTGACAGAAAACATGAGGCTGCATATGATCTGAAGGACATTAAAATGTGTCACCCTGACCAGAAATAAGGTTGCATGCTTCAGTGCTAATCCTTCAGCACTGTGCTCTGCAAGGACATAACAGAAAGTGCCAGACTGCACTCAGTTGAGGGAGCAGAAAATGTGGCTTTGACTGTCCCTTTTGAAATTGCTGCTTACACAGGGCTCAGATTCAGAAGCTATGAGTAAAGCAGGGGGTCAGGGATAGAGCATTTTAGATAGACTCACTTAGCCTTTTCTCCCAAGGGGCTACGTGTGATGTAATTTACAGGTGGAGATTCTGGAAGAAGGTGCAAGGAAAATTACCCTAAGTGGATTATAGGCTGTTGTGCCTTGCAGCCATCTCCAGATCTCTGTTAATTTCTTTTTGTTCTCTCCTACTAACTTCCATCCAGTAAATTCCCCCAAATCAGCTACCTGTAAGTCTGAATATCCAATATCACAATGAGACTAAACATCCTCTGTATAGAGTATTGAAATCCTTGCAGAGACTAAAAGTGTACAACAGCCCAGCACAGACACCACACCAAAACAGACCAACCTCTGTTTGGCTAAAGTGATGGAAGCTTGTGTGTGACAACCATATAGGGTGACCCTGGGACAACATAAGTGATCAGCACTTTCTTTGTGGACCATCAATCTCACCTCCTGTGTGGGGGAGTAGTGAGGATGCCCATCCCTGGGGATCTCTGCTTTAGTTGAAGAGGCACAGGGTCCTCCAAACCTAGTGACAGGCCCAGCCTGGGTCTGCAGCCCCACCCTGTGAGCAGGCACAGACTCCATTCCTGGCAGGGAGGTGGCTCTAGGAGAGCTGGGGGGATGCCTGCTCTCATCCATGGCTAAAAACAGTTTGATTGCAGGCAGCTTTCCTCTCCAGAATTTGTTTCTGGGTTTTTCCTCTGGCAGGAAATCAGGCCTAGTGGTCCCATTTGCTTAAGATGATTTTGCCTTAAGCCAAAGTCTTTGGATTTGGACACATTTCACTGTTCTCTAGATTTTAGGTGTGAAACTTCACCGGCTAACTCTGTACAGCCTAGAAGAAAGTGTTAAAACAACAATCTGAAATCTTGCAAAATGTAGTATCAGATTATTCTGGGCTGTGTGAAACAGTGAGGCTAAGGGTTGGGAGTGGGATCTAGAAGAACCCAAAATGTTTATTAGAAGTTCCCTGAAAAAAGGTCTAAGTGTGAAGTGTTCTTGGCCTTGGGTAGCTGCCTGTGACTCTGCTTACAATGCAGAAGCCCCAGGGCTTTGTCTAGAGTTGCACTTCCCCACTACTGCTACAGCTTTCAAATAATGCATCCTGTTTGACTGGAACTTGGCTCGCAAATGCAGAATGACAGACTGGATTACAGGGCTGCTTCACAAGGGAGATGACAGGAGAAGCATGGGAGGGAGAAGGGGAGGCTTGCTGAGACATGGAGTCAGGGGCATTGCCAGAGAGCTGGAAAATGTCCTGATTCAGCAACTAGGTACTTCAAATATTGCCAGTTACCACTTCCTAGTCAGGGCAAATATACATGTACCCCACTATATGCCACACAGGCCATGCAGGGTGACCACAGGGTGATGGTGAGACCTCTTTGTGGGGCATTCAGTGATGGGTGGCATCCCTCAGGTACAAAGATCTCAAATAAGTAGCTAAGAAGAAATTTGTTTCATTCTGATCCAACACCCCTATTGTTCTTAGAGAAGATCTCCTCTATTATTTTTAGGATTTTGTGGCTTCAGACCTTGTTTTAGCTATATCATAAAACTCAAAAATATGGATGTGCGTGCATGCATGTGTGTGTGTGTAGTTGTCCTGCTTTTACAAGGTATATCTTTGAGAGTAAAGGATTCTGTAGTTAGTTACACAAGTATCAGATAAACCAACCAGGCTGCAAGAGACTTGCTATAATGAAGTTTACCTCTTTTTGTTCTGTGAACCTTCTGTTATTCTACACACTATTTGACAAGACCATATGCCAAAGATGTGAAGTTCATTCATTGTCTTTGTTCATTCATTGTTGATGGCACCAAAAAGTGCAACCAGGCCATTTTTTCTGGTTAATCATTAATATATCAGGTGTTTGATTGCATAGGACTACATCTTTTTAAGAGCTTTAAATGAAAGAAGATTTTTCTCTAGCTCAGAGGTATACAGTTTTCTTCACAGTGATCCATACAGCTATAATAAAAGGGCTCTCACAAGAAAGGGGGAAGTCTTGCCCTTCTCTATTAATTTTTCAATTTCAGCAGGGGCTGCCTCATGTTTGAAATTGCAATCTCTCTCTTCTCAGGATGCACCTGAGCTGAGATTTGGGCATTCAGGTGTCAAGCACACACATGCACACACACACATGATTGGAAACAAAGAGTACACAGTGACTGAGATGAGCTGCTTACATATTGAGGGGGAGCTGGACCTTCGGTGGTGTTCCCTGATCTCCAATTATTGCACTTGTCCTGGGACCAGCCACTGTGGCTGTTCCAAGCAAAGAGGAATCCTGAAAATACACAAAGAAGAACACACAAGGATTTAAGATGAAGCCCATCATTTCCTAAATTGCTATGGGGTGAAGGCATAGAAGAATAAACCACATATTTTATAAATTCCTAGATTTTCTAACTTCATGATATTGCATGAAAAAGGGCACATTCTAGCCTTAGACATTCCAGACATACATTTCTGACACAAAGGATTAGCAGAATTTCCATGTACCTGTCAGAGAAATTTTAGTTGTATGCACATCTTAAAAGTTTTACAATGTAAAACTACTTAATTGCTTTGTAAAGTCAGCTCAGCATGTGCATCTCTGCAATAGTACCTTCTCTGATAAAAGTAACCTTTTCCCCTCAAAAACTTGTTTTTAAATTGGTATTTTTTTGGTTAATAGTTATGAATCTTTGGAGAATAAGATACTATTCAACTTCCAAAATGCAGTCTCATTTCTATATACTCTTTTTATCATCAGGAATATTCTTCTCCTTCAAAAAAAGGTGACTACCCAACCCAAAACTTTCTCTAAATGGAGAAAGTAGTTCACTCCACTTTTACCCCAGAAAATAAATCTCCACTCTCCTATAGACAGCTGGACAGATCTTCTCCAGCTATTAATGAGAAAGGCAATTCTAAATGTAATCATTCATTTCTCTCAGCCAAATTATGTAGGGCAATCTCTTTTTGATTTGTCTCACCAAAGTCCTCATTTATCTATGTCAAAAATGAATCCTGACTGGAAACATCTCCTGAACTAATGCCAAGGCCTGTAGCAGCAGATCTTCACTGCAGCATGGGAGAGCTGGGCTGATGGGACTTGTAGTGGTTTACTTGAGCAAGAAGTTTTTTTAGTAAGTCTAACCATATGCTGTATGCATGTCCATATGCAAAATGGCTCTACAAAGTAAGAACCAGTACCCACAAATTGCAGGTTCAAGCAGAGTCTGTTATACACAGCAAAGATTCTGAGCTGTTCACAGGCCTCCACTACAGCTTTTCTGTTTCAAAATTCTATCTAACAAACAGCAAATATTGATTTTTGGAACACAAACATAGAGACAATTTATGCACTTAAAAATTACACTGAATTAAATCAAGACAATGAGTTAAACCAAGACACACATTGCTGCTTAATTACTGGATTTCAAGGTTATATCATTCCAAAGAAGCCACATAATTACTAGTGTTCTGTCCTGACAGTGCATTGCTGAGCTATATTGCATTGCTGTGTATGAACGTGGTATCACCAGGAAATCGTGCAGCAAAACATGGAAACACTGCACTGTGATTCCATAGCTTTTGGCAAAAAGCAGCAAGATGTCTCATCTCTCACCAACATCTACACTCAGTCATGAAATTGTATTGACAAGTACACCTCCTTTTTCTCATTATTTCATCTAACTTTCTGGCTGCTTGCTCAAACAAAGAAGGATCCAGGCAGCTCTTGGTCCTCTGTGTAAAAAGCATTCTTTCCAGCTTTGTGACTAAGGTTTATTAATACTGGCTGTCACGTCAGTGAGCTAGTATCAACTTACAGAAAAAACACACCAACCCACTAAGAAATTTAGGGATAGGTGGAGAATGATCCCTCAATTGTTATGTTGAGGTGGTTAATGGGGCTAGGGATTGCAGAAGATGTTGGGCTGAGACACCTGGCAGCTGCCTCATCCAAGAGGTAAATGAGAAATCAACTAGTTCAAACTTCTTCATGTTGTTCTACCACTTTATGTCTGCTCTGGACTAGAGAAACTGTCTCTAAGACAACAGAAAATGCATCAGTGCCCACCCTTCCTTGCTAGGAAAAAAAATTTAGATTTTATGTCATAAAAAAAAAGACCTGAATGAACAGCCTCAGGGAGCAACTGTAAAGGCAGAGAAGATCACAGAAAGAAAGGATAGAATAGGACAGAATGGAATAGAGTAGAATAGAATATTTATATTGAAAGTGACGTGCAACAAGTATCTAATCTAACTGCCTAAGCACTTCAAGGTTGACCAATTAAGAACATTGTCAAAATGCCTCTTAAACACTGACAGGTCTGGGGCATCAACCACTGTTCTAGGAAGCCTGTTCCAGAGTTTGACCACTCACTCAGTAGAGGAATACTTCCTGGTGTCCAGTCTGAATGTTCTGTGGAGTGTTCCCCACAGGACCACCCCCACGCATCCTGTCAGTGGACACCAGGGAGAAGCGCTCAGCACCTCCCTGTCTGTTCCCCCTCCTCAGCAAGCTGTAGAGAGCAATGAGGTCACCCCTCAGCCTCCTTCTCTCCAAATTAGATAAGCACAGTGTCCTCAGCTGCTCCTCTTAGAACATTCCTCGCAGTCCTTTCAAAAGATTTGTTGTCCTGCTCTGGATGCATTCGAGGACCTTCACAATCCTCCTTCCATGGTGGGGCCCAGAACTGCCCACAGTGCTCCAGGTGAGGCCACACCAACACTGAATACAGTAGGATAATTTTGAGTGACTGGTGATGCTCTGTTGGATGCACCCCAGGACAGGGTTTGCCCTCTGGGCTGCCAGAGCTCTCTGCTGACTCACACTGAGCCTGCTGTCCACCAGCATCCCCAGATCCCTTTCTGCAGGGCTGTTCTTCAGCCACTCCTCTCCTAATCCGTACTTGTGCCTGGCCTTACCCCATCCTAGGGGGATCAAAATACAGCATTTTGAATTGTTACATTTCCTCCTGCTAATCATTGGCCAATGCTCCAGTGGATCTACATCCCTCTGCAAGGCATCTTGTCCCTCAAGAGAGTCAAAAGCACCTCCCACTTTGGTATCATCAGCAAATTTGCTAGTGGTGCATTCAACTTCTGCATCCTGATCATTGATACATATGTATATGTGTGTATATATATAGAGAGACAGAGACAACAGAACTGGCCCTAAAACTGGATCCCAAAGAACACCATTGGTGACCTGTCAACAGCCAGCTGTAGCCTCATTCACTGCAATCCTTTGAGATCTGGCCTTTGGCTAGTTCTTCACCCAGTGCATCACAAGTCCACTCATTCCATGGCTGAACAACCTGTCCGTATCAAAAGCCTACTAAAATCCTGAAAAACTGTGTCCACTGTTTTCCCTTCATCCACTAGGCAGATGACCCTATTATAGAAGGATATCAAATCAGTTAAATGGCACTTCCCTTTTGTGAACCCATATTGACTATTCCTTATCACTGTATCAGTCTTCAAATGCCTTTCTTTCAGTAGTACCCAGTATAATTATCTCCATCATTTTTCCAGCAACTGAGGCTAAATTAACAGGTCTGTAATTCCCTGGGTCTTCCCTCATGCCTTTTTTGTAGACTAGAGTAACACTGTAGAGCTTCCAGTCAGCAGGACCTCCCTAAACCTCCAAGATCTTTGACAGATGATTGAGAGGGGTCCTGCCATAACATTCAGTGGCTCCTTCAGAACACTTGGATGGATCCCATGAGAACCCATGGACTTGTGAACATTCAGCTGATACAGCTGGTCCCTTACAATTCCAATGTCCACAGATAGAAAGTCACTGTCCCACATTTGTGGACCTCCAACTCAGGGGACTGGGAAGCTGAAGGTCTAATAAAGACTGAGACAGAAAGTGCATAGAATGCATCTGCTTTTTCTTCATTCTTGTTGGTCAGATTGACCAAGTATTATCAAGTATTCACCACCTTCACCAAGTATCAGCCCAATATTTTCTTCAGACCTCATCTGAAAAAACAGCCCTTCTTGATATTTGAAACAACACTGGCCAGTTTCAACTCTAATTCAGCTTTGGCCTTTCATGTCTTCTCCCTGTATAAATGAACCACAGCTCTGTACTCAGGTTCCTCAGAATACTAATCTTGCTTACAGAGGTCATACACTTTCTTTCTCCTACCCAAGGAGTTCTCTGTTCAAACAAGCTGGTCTTCTGCTCTGGTTGCTTGACTCACAGCATGGTGAAGTTGTCTGCTCCTGTGCTTCTGAAAGGTGAATCCTAAAGGCTGGCCAGCACACGTGGACTCTGAAGTCCTTAAAAACAGATTCCCAGGGCACGCTGGGAACAGCATAAAGTTTGCTCTCATTAAGTCCAGGGAAGCAACTCTGCCATCCTTTTTTGTCTTTACAGTGAAAATCCTAAACTCAGCCATTTCATGTAGCCAAGACAGCCACCTACTGTCACATCCCTCATGAGTCCCTCTCTATTCACAAATAGCAAGTCCTGGAGGGCCTCTTTCCTAGCTGGCTTTACTAAGTATGACAACCAGTTTTCTCCTATAAGCCTCAAGAATTTCCAAGACTTGTCACAGAAGTATGATATTTCCAGTTGATGTCTGGGAATTTTAAATCTCCCATAAGGACAAGGGCTACTGATCCAGAGAGTTCTCCTAATTGCCTACAGAATAACTCACTGGTGCTTACATCCTGACTGGGCAATCAGTAGTAAACACCCTCTACAATACCTGCTTTGTTTTCTGTCTCCCCAGTCTTCACCCAGAGGCTCTTCACCATATCATCATTAACCTGAGGGCTGTGCAAACTTCTCCCTTACTTACAGTGCCACACCTCCCCCTCACCTGTCCTGCCGACTCCTGAAGCCTGGAGCCCTCGGTGCCAGCACTCCAATCACAGGACTCATTCCACTAGTAGCAATGATATCCAGCTCTGGGAGCTGACCAATGCTTCATCTTTCTTGTAAGACACATGCTAACCCTTCTTTAGCTCCTATGATCCTCCCTCTGCACAACTGCAGTAAAGTCAGAGGTGCAGCTACCCCAGCCTGGAGTGGCCACTGCAGGCACCCTAGGCTGAGCCTGACTGAATCTGCAGAGTGAGTTCTCTGAGTTCAAGCCAAGAGAGCAGACCAGCAGTCAAAGCATCATCTACTTGCCTGTTTGCACTGACTATGGGGCCTTCTGTGTCTTCTTTATTACTGAAAGAATGATCTCAAGTGCTTTCTATTATGCTTGTACTAACGTATAGTGCAAGGGATTAAGAAATCATGTAACTGCTATTCATTGTTGCTGGATGACAATTTTGCTTTCTTCCCTTGAATAATCCCAAAGATGTCTCCACAGTTCTATATTTACCTATCTACCTGACATTCAGTTTCTTTCCTATATCTGGTTACTCCAACATTACTGCATCTGGTGCTGGCTTGGAACTTACAAACCATTCTTTTTTGCCACTTGTACAGCCTAGTATCCTATACACCCAAACTCTAAATCAGTGCCTGCTTCCTGATTGTGCTCTGGTTTTTCTTTAGCTGCTCTCCCTACAGACTTTGAGATGACTGTGTACTTTCGTCTGTCTATGACCCTGCTTTTCATGATCAGGTTTTACTCCACAGGACCTGCTGGCCTTCCACACATTGAATTCAGCTCCTCTGTTCACATCTTGATGTTTAGTGTCACAGAAGTATTCTGCTCTGCAGCTTCATGTGTCTCTGTGCTCCTTGCTGTATTCTCTTGGTGGCTGCTTGATTGCTACTATGCATCTGAATGTTCACCAGCTTTGCATTTAAACTACAGTCCCTGACACAGTTGGTGAAGGCTTTCTAAGTTGTCTCTTTCAAGGTCCTGTTGTCTCCTGTATGTATCACTAATCAGCTCATATTATAAAATACAATATTGCTAGATTATTTTGCAAGATAGTGTTTACAACAAGATTTTGAAGAGACTGGTTATCGCAAAAGAATAATCTCCTATTTCTTTATACTTCTAATTACCTGTGTTAGAAGTTTACCTTCCTACTCTTCACAAAATTTTATTTGTATCTCTCCAGTTAGCAGTAATCCTCCTGGAGAACACAGCAGGCCTTTCTCCATCACAGCTGGTAGCAGAACTTTGTTTTCTTTGTTTCTTTATTTAGCCCTGGAGCCAGGTTGTACTTTTGCTACTGTGATCTAAGGAACAAGGTACTAAACATGTCCTCCTTTCCTCTTCATCTGCTCAGGGGAATGGGAATCCAAGACAATGCTCTGATTTTCTTGTTCTGTGCTTTGATACCTTTTAGGAAGTCTGCATGCCACATCCTTGCTTTCTGATGGCATGTCCCTACGTGATCCATCTTCCTGGGGTGGCATGAGACACACAAATAGAGCCATACACAGACATTACACAGGGAGGGCTCAAACACTGCAGCATTTGTGTCTTAATCCTTCTTCAATCTCTGCTATTCAGCACTGCTAAAGCCTTATGGGTAGGAGATGTCTCTGACAGTCAGGATTTTAAGAGGCACGTAGGCACTTACTGATAAAAACAGGCACGTTGCAGTTTTCTCAGGGTGGCATTAAGTACTTCACTGCCTGATTCCCACAGATTTTATTGCAATTTAAGTAAGAGGAGTCACTTCTGAAAATGCCATTAGGTGCTTCTCGCTATCCTTATGAGCCTCTAATGCCTTTAAACATTTGGCCATTGGGTGATCTCCTGGGTGCACACCTCTTGATTAGGAGGCCCTTTACTCTAATGGTGGCATGCAGTTTTCTGAACCAGACACTGTCAACTCTGATCCCATTTACTCAGGCCAGTGAACAGCCAAATCCGACTTCTTCATGCTCCCACTTCAAACTGGCATCCTTCAAGCATCACTTACCACTATTTCAGCTCAATGGCACCAACTCTTTTCCTCTGGACACTACAGACCCGGGTGCCCACTAGCTGGGAAAAGCAGCTGCACAACGGCGTGCCGAAAGCCATCTCCAGATCCTTCTGCACTAATTTCTGCTTCTTTGTGACCACTGGTAGCACAGCAGCACCACCTGTACTGTGCAAGGCTAAATCTTGAGTAAAACTCACCGACTATACACACAGGCACAATGGTGCTGCATGACAGGTATTTCACTCCCAGCTCATGCTGTGCCCTCTGTTTGTATCCCCAGCTACTCTGGTGTAGTAAGTGATTACATACTCATGGACTGGAGAGTAATATTAAAAGGACTTTCTTTTAACACAACAGCTTCCTTATGACCACTGAAACATAACTCTGCCCCCATATATTACTGACAAGCCCAGAGACACCAGGAAATTAAAGGTAACAACTACTCATCTGGGCTGAAACATCTCAAATTCATTCCCTTTCTCTTTTCCCATTCACACCTTTATGGAAGCATAAGAATTACTAGTTCGGACTTCCAGCATAAATTCTATTTTGCTTTCCTTTACAGATTTACTTTATATTTTCACCAGTACTTTAAGGCCACATTTGTGGTTTAATTTGAAAAGACATGGTGCCTGTAGGGATTAGTGAAGTGCCTTGCAAGCAAGGGACTCAGTCTTCGAGTGGAATACAAGTCAAAAAGACAGTGATAAAATTAGGAACAGAGTACAATGATATTGCAGGTTGCAGTAGCCTTCACTGAAAAATAATTGTTGCTATCAGACGAATGTTCTTATCATCTAGAAAATCACCAACCAGAATTCTCAGTTTTGACTTCAAAGAAAATCCAGCATGCTCTCTCACCACAGGGCACTTATCACATTCATTAATTCTCAGGAAAAAAATTCTTTTAATGTCTTGAATGCATATTTACAGCTTACTTTAAATTTCTCTTTAATATTACTTTAAAATAAGAGAAAAACACCCATTCAACTCGCATAAGTTGACATATCATCCTCTAGAAATATCATAAAAACAGGCTAATGGTCTTTAGATTCCTGTGACTTGTTTCTCTAATTTGCTGACTCCATAAAACAATGACTGTGGCAATCATTCTGAACCTTAATGTTCCTAGAAATAATGTATTAGTACTTAATGCATTGTAGTGACACCAAGTATTGATGAAAAGTGTTACATGCAAGACCAAATAGCCTCATCAAATGCTAATTATTGAAGTGGGGGCTGAAATGGACTTATCAATTCTAGAGGAAGCTTTTTTTTTCCAAAACGGTGTGTGTGAAAAACAAACAAATGTGCAGGATAACAGCTGCAGCTGCAAAAATAGCTGCATAAATACCCAGTTCCTTCCTGCAAAAGCTAGAGCTAAATTTATATGATTTACTGAGGCGTTCTTACAACCTGCAAGTATCTGTGGGTGTAGATGAAGGTGAGGCAGAGTATTATGCCAGCTTGTTCTCGGACCAGGTTTGTAATAGACCAAAAACTCTAGACCATGTCTTCTCTCAGTAGCTCATTGAGCTATGCAGAGAGCTGGAGAAGTCAAGTAAATTAATTTCCTGAGCTCCCATTTCCCCTATCCTGCAATCTAATGATGTCTGAAAATCAGAAGAAAAAAACCAGAATATTTTTATCATTTTCTTCTGAAAATTCATCTGACATTAGAATCCATAAAATCACTGATTATTCTGGCTTGCAGCTTCTCAGCTCCCCCAAATGAGGACTGATTAAGCAACATGTGGATGAGCATCATGAAAATTATATTGTATTCAGCCTTGTTTCTCTCAGACTATATTACAGGTGTAGCTCTCCACCACAAGGTTTTAAATAGGTTTGTAGTAAATAGTTTTTTCCAATTCTGGGATCAAAGAACATGAAAAATCAAACAAGGCTTCAAGCGAAAACTTGACCTGTAAAAATATTAATTTAATCCCACACTCATAATTGTCCTTTTGATAACTGTACAACAAACTCATCAGAATCCTGTGCAATGCCTCCTGGAAAAGTCCCCCTCCAGGGAGAAAATAGTGGTAAACAAATAAACAAACCCTCCAAGTAAAAAAAAAAGAGGAAAATATAGACTTTAGTAAAAAAAAAAAGAGGAAAATATACACCTTAGTAATTTCTGCTCAAATGTCATACATGTACACTTAGAGTCTGCTGGATGAACAGGATTTTACAGTATGGGGTAAATACCAAGACAGTGTCTCACTTGCTCTTGAGACTTCCAAAGCAGTAATTGACTGGCAGGTACTGTAAAGCCTCAAGATTAACTGTGTGCAAAAATTATTTCAGTGAAAGAATGTTTTTGGGTTACTACCCTGAGGAGCATCTGGAAAAAAAAAATGTTTTGCTTGTACAGGCAATGGGATTTCATACACAGTTGAATAACCCTTCTAAAGCACAACTTTCTCTTCCTAGTTCCTGTAAAAAATTAGGTTTTGTGTGGTTCTTGCAAAATCTTTCAAAATATATCTGTGATAAGGCATATTGGAAAAAGAGAAGACACTCTCTCTAACCTGGTAGTTCCCTAAAGACAATTTTGCTTTGACCTGGATTCCTGGTATCTTATGTAATCAGTCCATAGACTGAGTCAGATCATGAGCCTCATTTGCAACAGTTTTGACAAATAATGTAATATATCCCAATATGCACAGAGTATATTCAGAGACCTATTGGTAGCACAAAAAAAAAAAAAAAAAGCTGTTTTCATTCCTGTCTAAAACTTTCTTAGTGGGAACAAGTTAACTCCTTCCCACCTACAACCATGCTCCCCCTCAACAAGATAATGTTATTTAGAATAGGCAATATCTGGAATCCATTACAAATAACTATGAATAGAACTGGAAGTGACAAAGACAAATAATTACTTTATGTTAGACCTTATTAGTTTATGTTAGACCTTAGCAAAAGCTTTTATGCATTTTTTGTAACATATTTTGATCTAAATTACAGAAAGACAGGTTAGACCAATATTTCCTTTCTTTTGCCCTTTTGACTGGTGGCACCTCCTGAAATAGCTGCCCTTGGTTTCACCTATGTCACTCTTGTATCCAGTCAGTTGTCATTCATAGTCAGCAACAGAGCAGGTTGGATAGAATTTGCACTCCCAGCCAAAGCTGAAAAATACCTGAATTTGACTTATTTTCTCAGAGCTTGTTGTGCACTTGAAAATTCAACGTTCATTTTTAGTTTCTGGATTTTAGGTGTAATCTGTATGCCTCTCATGGTCAGCACATTTAGGTTATCAGCCAAGGCTCAACCAGAGTTCTGCTATTACATTTTCTCAGCTAAAATTCAGCACTTCTAAATAACTGATAAGGACACACTTCCAAATGATTTATATAGCAAGACACTTCAAGGAACCTTTTTCATTTCAAATACTGTCACTCTTTGGGACTGGGAGCATGCAAGACATTGTTCTCAGCTTTTCCGGAACATGTGTCCTCTGGTTAGGAGCTTGTACTAATACTTGCAGATACAAATTGACTTCTTGTGCATGGTGATGAGTTGTTCAAAACACACACAGAAGTTCCTTCTGTGGGGAGGATCCTTTCTTCCTCATTCAGCCGTTACCCTGGTGTGCACAAAGCCATGCTTCATTATTCATGAGATGCTTTTTCCATCAAAATCCAGGGGATTTGGAGCAGTACTGACCCATGACCTTTTCAACTAGCAGGGACGAATAATTCATAAGGGGTGAAAATGGAAGCAAGACAAGCCATCTGAGGCCTCAGAATGATTACTTTCCAAGGGGACCTTTCCCACTCCCCAAGGAGTCTCAGTTACGAGCTGCTCCTCTGCACCCGTAACCTAATTCAGCTTCAGCTCCATCACAGGCCTGCAGCACTACTTACATCTTCAATAAAAACCCATTTTGCCATTATGATAGGACATTCTGCATGATGAACAGACACTATTACCTTTCAGATGGAGATCTTACATTTAATGAGTGATGCCCAGCATGCTGCAGAAAGCATACAAGTAAATTTAGTTGCAGGCAAAATTAGGATGCCAACATTGCCTCTTTTAAATTAAATGCTTTATATCTTGGCTGTTGTGGAATTCCAGTCACCATTTTATCCAGCTGAGGTGACTTCATGTTGATTCTTCTACCTTTCAAGCATCCTGAAATTTGTAGTCAGTGAAGATGTTTTTTAAGACCATCATTCATTTCAAAATACGTTTGCTTCGGAAAACAGCTGAGTTCGTTCTGCTTAAAGAGCAACGAACACATTATGGAAGACCAGCAGTCTTTGATTATTCAATTAATGATATGCAGAACTGCTTTCAAAACATGTGATTTCATAGTCTGGTCTGCATGTCAGTGCACAATACGTAGAAATCTGTGCCCTCCTGGAGGCTTATAACAGTCTAACGACTCATAAAAACAAAAAAAACATGTCAGCTCAGTGTGGAAGTCTGGTTTCAATTCACAGGAATTGACAAAAGCCACAAGAATAAAGCATTACACATGAAAAAACTTCTAAGGGGTGGAATATATGCTACATTTACTGAATCATGTAAAATTTGCACCTAAAATTTAAGTTCCTGCAGTAACTTAGGCAATAAGCCCTAGATGTCTCTGTTTCTTCTCATGTCAGCAGAGAGAAAGCAGGTGCTCCAGATGTAGGTGCCTCAGGTCTACAGGGAAAACTGATGCTTGTTTTGAGGAGATGGTTTTGCTGGGCACCAGCTGGTTGCCTTGCGGTAGGGGACTGGATGCCATTCAAGAACTCCTGTAATTGAATTCTGCTTGTTCAAAGGACAGGCTATAAGAAAACTGTGTTGAACTTTTTCAAAGTGTAGAATCCCTTGCAAGGTAAATACTAATCCTGAGACATTCCAGAGAAACTCATACCTACTAAACAGAAAAAAAATTCTTTCTTTGTTTTTATGAAGAGATCTACTAAATAGGCAATGAAAAAGTACCTGGAAATTTCAAGGACAGGATATAATGACACAATAAACCAAATTGACATTCTAGTTAAAAAAAAAAGGCATAAATTTGCTAAGTACTTAAACTGTAAATTTGTTGTTCCCCTTATAAGAAATAACCTTTGGCTGAATTTGCTGTTGCCAACCAGCAAGGGTCTGAGATGGTTACAGAGAGAACCACTCAAAGGCTGTGACAATGACATACAGGACAGAGAGGTTCCTCTTCAAGTGAGGAAAGAAAAGGTGAGACACCTTCCTGCAGCAGGGCTCACTGGTGAGTTTGGCAGCTACATGTACAGCCTTCCTACAATGTGCCCACGCTCTCTGCAATGCCCCTGAGCACTTCTGAAGCAGCAGTAGAATCAGTTTGCAGATTTGTCAAGATGTCAAACCCTGAACAAGACATACAGGGCATTTACCTTAGAAAGCCAAATGCATTTTAGAGCAAAAGTCTGAAGACAAGATTCTCACTGCCCTGAATGCCTTGATGTAAGAGCTCATGGGGCCCATTGTTTATGCTACTCTGGCTGGCATTCAGCCATGTGAATAAAAGAAAAATGCTGAACTGATATTTTGTCTAAGGCTGAAGCATCATTAATTGCTTCAGAGCCATGTCAGGTCTTAGCAGATGGCAGAGAAAAGACTGAATTTTTTACATTTTTAATTAAAATGTAACCCCTATTATTATGGGATTAATAGTTATATAAATATAACTGTGCAGTTTTAATGTACATTTGGAAAGAGCCAAATTCTGTATTTTTTGTAGATCTAACTAACAAGGCTTAAAAGCCAGTGAATTAATGTTTGTAGCTCTTGAGATTTTATTGCTAATCTTACAAGCATTTTTCTGAAGGCTGTTCCTACAGTCAAGAGAACAGAGTGAAAGCTTCAGCCCCACTTTTTTTCCCCCTATATATCCACATTCATTGCAAAGTTTTCACAGGAAAATGTCTAAATCCCCTAAATTAGAAAGCAAGGTTCCCAAAAGCAGAGATATGTATTAATATATGTAAATGCCACACTTGGGGTGACAGGGTGCAATGACACTTTTTGACAGAGGGGAAGCCTCTTTTCACTAAGGCTGATCTGAGCCACCAAGACTCTTCTTCCCCTCCTGGATTTTGGCCAAGTTTCGACCAGCAGTGTTAGAGGCATGTGCTCAGCTGCCTTGTCTGCAAACTGGCCCTATGCCCTGAGGCAGAACCCCTCCCCAAACCTGTTCCCACCATGGGCTTCATTACACCCCAGACTCAGATGAGCTTTTGACCACGGCACCAATTACTTCTTCCCATCTGCTGCAAAGGACCCAACTAAGCTTCCTGTGGGCTGGATTTTGATAATCGTAACTTGTCACTGGGAACATCAGGCCCTTCTTGTCCTCTACCATTTGTGTGCAAATGACTAAATTGCTTGAGAAATGAGTGGGGTTTCGCATACCAGTTGTTCTGTTAAAGCAGGGGAGAATAATCAAGGCATTTTTTGTTTAATGGTATAACTTTTGTGGTTTACTAGCTCAGAATGAGTCTTCAACATGACTCTAACAAGAGAGGGTGTATGTTGTGTTTCTCTTGACTAGCACAGGAAGAGAAAAGCCACTGTCTATCACGTCTCTGTAAAGTCCAAATGTGTCACTCTCAGTGCCAAAAACCTGGGTGTCATTTACTTGACAAGTTTGGGACCCTCCCACATGTGTAGTGCTTGTGCAGCTTCACAGATGTCCCAGTACATCTTGGCACCCATGCTGCTTTTTGTGGGGACCATATCTTCACCTTCATCCTCCTGCTGGGGGCTGAAAGGGGGGAAGACCTTACTTCACACAAACCCTTCCTGGAAAAGTCATGTGGAAGAAAATAAGTGCTATTACAGTTGGACTGAGCTGCCTCACTGGCTCTTACATGTGGGTGGGCAGTGGGGGAAAGTGAGAAGGAGCAGAGAGTACTGCTCCACTATGGCAGTGTCCTCTCAGTACAGTTTTGGCTAGCCCTGCATCACATGTGGTGTGCATGCAGGCACCCTACCTCCTCCTACCTAACAGTGTCCTTGCAAACCTCTGCTGCAGGGGCCTGGGGCTCATGTCATGGGTCACAGCAGGGCACAGCTATCAGGAGTGACCCCATGGTCTGGTGCAACACACTGGCCTCACAGGGGAGACCCACCAGCACTACAGATGGACATAAACAGGCATTTCTGCCCAAGGCAGCCCCTACAGTTTGCTGCTTGTCCCTCTCTCTGCCATCTACATGCATACCAGCATGGGCAGTGGCTGTAACATGGATTGCTTCCTGCTCCGGGCCACAACGGGGTTGGCAAGTGATCCATATTTGTCCCTGTATGGGGACATGGATGTGAGGGGCCAGAACGCATGTCCAGGGAGAGGAAAAGGGAAAGGATGGCTTTTTTTAAGGAGAGACAGGATGTGTGGGAAGACCCTGTCATGCTGAAGTTATCTTGGCACTAACAAGCAGCACAGACTATGAGGAACTGGTCTATAAACCACCTGTGGGTGCTAACCTGCACACACACTGTGTAGATGACTGGGGAGGAAGGCTGAGGCAGAAGAGCTTTGGGACTGTGACTATTCTCTCCTCTCTTCTACACCTTCAAACTGCAAATTGCCAGTTGGATTTCCCTACCCACAGAAACAGTGGGTAGTTGCAAAGGGTTTCAGTGCACCCCTAGTGAGTTTGACTCCTGTTTCTGCAGGGCCCCAGAAGCAGCCTCTTGGAAGCTCCTTTTGGGACCTGTGGGGATGTCTGGGAAGATGCTCTTCTGCATCCTTCTTTGAGAGGGGGAAGGATGGAGAGGGCTGCACTCTCAGCATGAGTGATGGTTTAAAAACTCTTTGGGTTTTTCTGAACAGCAGCTACTTGCTGGGTACAACACTTGTCAAAGTACAGCACATTTGCTCATCTTCCAGTGATCTGTACAGAAATAATTATTCCAAAATTCTTTTTTTATCCCCAGTGTGTGAATTTCATATTCACATTGCTACCCTGCAGAGTAACAGATACATTCAGGGTAATGGGATCACTCAAAATGACTCCTTTCTACAGCAGAAACTGGTGCAACAGTTATATTACTTCTAAAAAATTGCAGGATTATTTTTTGTTTTTTAAAATGTTGCAGTATTGTGAGTCCAATTTGGCCTTATCCTCTGGCTTCTCACGCCTGCCCACTGATTAGCCCAAGGATAGGAATGGCAGATGCCAAGTACTGTCACACCAGGATGACAGCATCGTGTGACTGCTTCATGCGAGGGTGAGCCATTTTGGAAGAGGTGACACAAGGGCATGCCACGTGCTAAGGATGCCCAAATCCCCCTGCACACCACCTTACCTGGGCTGGGGCACTGGAGGAGAGGTGGCTCAGGTCCCCGATCCTGGCAGCCGCCCGTGGGTCGCTGGAGCTGATGAGGACAGGGGCGCTGATCTCCATGGAGTGCCGGTTGCTGGCGGCCTGGGAGGACTTGTGTGTCATGCTGAGGGCGGTGAAGGAGTGGCGCTTCTTGGCGTTCTTCTTGCCTTCCACCTGGCGCTGGGCCGCTCCAGCAGCCCCCGCGCCGGCCAGCGTGGAGCACGGTGCCAGACCCACTGCCGCCGCCGCCGCCGCCACTGCCACCGTCTCCGTGGCCAGTGGCACGTCACAGCCGGGGGCGGCCGCCGAGCACGTCTTGTCCATCTCCATGAGCTGCTTGGCAGATTCATTCAGCTGTGTGGAGACAAAAAGGGAAAGATAAAAAAAGGAGTTGTAGAGAGTGATAAGGTTCCATCCACTGCAGAAAGGGAGGCTCAGGGGGTGCCTATCTCTCTCTCCAACCACCTGAAATGAGGTTGTAGCATGGTGAGGATTGGCCTCTTCTCTCAGGTACCAACTGACAGGATGAGAGGAAATGTTCTCATGTTGGGCCAGGGGATGTTTAGAATGTGATATTAGGAAAAATTTATTAATTGAAAGGATTGTCAAGCAGTGGAACAGGCTGCCCAGGAAAGTGGTGCAATCACTGTCCCTGGAGGTATTTCAAAGACTTAAAAGACATGGGACTACAAGGCCATGGTTTAGGGGTAGGCTTGGCAGTGCTGAATCAGCAGTTGGACTGGATGGCCTTAGAGGTCTTTTCCAACCTAAATGATTCTATGATTCTATGAATTTATTTGATTTATGGGGCCAGGTGAATTATTTCCATCCACTTGTTAATGCCAGGAAGATCAAAAGAGGCAAAGTAAGCATCCAGAAGAGTTAAGCTAGAACCAGGCACCATAACTTGGTCTACATTAAGCTACAAGATTTAAAAACACATCATTCCCCAAAACAGCTTGTCCCAGGCTGCTGAGTCAGAGCCTGGGGAAGAAGGCAGGAGCCTCTTCATCAATGTTTTGCTATTCTCAGTTCCATCACAGGCCTGTGCTTGACGTTTGCCACACACGGTTTTGATCAAGGGTACAGCTTCCAAATCTTCCCAGTTTCATCTCCCTGCCTCCCACCTAACATAGGATATCCAAATGCAGATGCAAACTGAAGGCATTTTGCCTAGCTGCATCACCTAAACTTTGGAAGAGCTTGATGGCCACTGGAAGACTTGCTCAGGGTTCAGCTTGAAAAAGTGGTCTCATCAGTTCTCTTGAAGGGTTTAACACTTGACCTACAGCCCATGAACACTACCCTAGGAGGCTCAGGCCAGCTTTCAGCCCACTGTTCCTCATCCAATCCACACTCACAGATAACCTCATGTCTATGCAGGCCAGAGGCATGCTGGTTGGCACAACCTTGTCACTGAAGGCTGTTACCTCCCAGCCTTCATAACTCATCCAGGAAAGCTACATTGTACACAGCTGGAGAAATTTTAGGCACACAGGGATGCTACCGTCACTAATGACACATGAAGTGCACTCTGAAGTCAGCAATGCTTTCTGCACAGCACTCATTGCCAATATATCTTCCCTCAAGGGGTGTTAACAGCTGATGGAAAATGTCACATTTTGCCAACAGACCTTTATATTAAACTAGGATGCACTTCAGTATGTTTGTATTTAATGAATAAAAACATATGAAAAAGGGAGCCACAGCTAATGCAAAAGTGCTTTTGCATTCACTGCTATTCTGAGACCCACATAAACCAGAGGTGTATGTAATACTATTCTGGACCAAAACTAGGCCATTTTTTTCTATAACTACTTTTATGAATTATGGCAGCATCCAAGAAACAGATGAGGACAAGGTCGTCCAAGGCTCTATTAAAAAAAAAAGAATAATTTCTGTTCCAAGCCAAGCCAATTTTGAAACCTAACATAACTGAAAATAAAAGGGAAAGAGAGAGGGAAGGGAAAGATAACAACAGAAACGTGCAGTTAAACAAATGTGTAATTGCATAGCTTTTATAACTCCCAACCACTGTCACCATGCTGTAAATGAAATAATAGATGTTGCTAGCCTTGGGCCAGTCCTCCTCAGTTTGAAAGCACTTCTGACTCCACGAGGACTCATTCAGTGTAACAAGCAAAAACAACACTAACATCTAGAAAGTAAACCTCAACTTGCAGGATCCTTCTTTCTGTGACACCTTCCACTAAGTCAACAAAGAGCCTCCAATTAATGATGCTCCACCACTTTCAGAACTGCTGGGAGTCCTGCAACCATTCAATTAGCAAGTAATTTTCCCAGCTGCACTCTCCAACTTGAGACCATGCTTACAGCCAGCATAGTGCACTGCACCTGCCAATTTTTGCCGATAACAGCTGATCCTATTTCAGATTCTTAAGAAATGTCCATTATTTCCCACTTCATCATGCTCTAAATTGGTACAACCTAATATTTGCCAGCAGGCTCCAAGTTGCAAGGAAACCAGATGGCTCCCCTCCCTTAAGTAGGTGTTACAGCTCCGCTTACCCCATTGATGAAGATAGTCTAGCTGAATTACTTGAAAAAATTAAGAAGAAAAGGATAAAGCCATCAAATATGTATGACTCTCTGACAGCAGAGGATGAGGAAATTTTTGCTAATCAACAGCAAGAAGAAAAAGAATATATTTTAACTCTTTGAGACAGGAAAAAATACAGTTAAAAAAAAAGAATTTAGAACTTTTGATTTTACAATGTGCTACATGTGCACAATGAAGTGCTCCAGCTCTTGATATCAAGCTCTGAATCTCTTGTAAGAATTAGATTATAAATCCCACTGTCTGGAATCCAATTTAACACTGAAGCTGTTATTTTTAAAACAACAAAATCCCTTACTTTTTTGCTCAAAGCAGCACCTAGTTGAAATGTCAATAAGAGAGCAAGCATGTAAACATGAAGTGATACAAAATAGTCCTTTCCTGATATAAACCAAAGTAAATCTCAGTATCAGAAGAAGATTAAAGACAGAAAGAAAACTTCTCCCCAAACAGCCAAGCTAATGAACTTTGAGAATGTCAGAGGCTTCTTGAAATACTGGGAAAAAATTACTTTGGCCTGCCAAGATAAAAAATGCTTTATAGCCTTACACTTTATTTTTTTGTAGAGAACTGTTTTTAAACAGCTTTGCCCACAGATGCTGGAAAGTACTTCCCAAATAGGCTATGAATACCAGAGAAAAGTCTGCTTACTACTTTGTAAAAGCAAACAGTTCTTCCTCTTCACAAAAAAACTTTTAGAAACCTTTTTTTAAACATAAACATGATTGCAAAATTCTTATTTTAAACTCTGAATATGTAAACAAGCATTGCTTTCTGGTGTCTGTCATCTAATCTTAAGGGAGATTTGCTTCCAGATGAGGAGCTTAATGGAAAGTTTTGACCCACAGTCAGTGTCAGGAATTTGACATTTGTGGAAGCTTGTAGCTCTTATGACAATCTCTAATATCAGAACTCAACTTTCTCCCTCAGTTTTGATCCCTTCTCTAGAAAGATTCTGTATTTGAATTTCTGGTCCTGCTAAGCCCAAAGTGACTTGAGACTTATGCCCTTGAGACTGCAGTGAGACTGATTTTACCCCAAATATGTTCTTTATAAAGGGGATGTCCTAGAAAAGTTGATATAGGATTTAGAGGGATAAAGCTTGGATTTGAATGCCAAACCAGTCAAACATTCCCAGCAGCCCTGCAATCCTGTCTTAGAAATGTAAAATCTTGCAACAGCAAGCCTTATATTATCTGAGGGACTTTATCATGCAAGAGATGTGATGAGATGGTGCAGTAAAACTGTTCACAGGGTCTCAATGACTATTGGCTGTGAGTCCTGCATGCTGAGATAAGGATGCACCAGTCTCAGTTCTTGGAGCTACTGTGCCTGTTTCTCAGGAAGACCTTCCCCATCTGTGAGCAATTGTACTGGAGACAGCTCTAGCTCATCTGGTTTTGGGAGTGAAAAAGGGTGGGAGTGGAACACCTCTGTGCACAGAACCTTGTTCACCTCCAAACAATCTTTTCCTACAATGGGAGCAGTAATCAAGTGTTCATTAAAAATTTAGTGACCTTGATCATACTTGATCATACTCTCCACCCTGCCACAATGCAAGCTGTCATGACTTTAGCATCCAGGCAGAGAGCCCATGTGATATGAAGTAATGGAAAGGTTTTTTTCCTTCTTCTGGCTTTTAGATATGACTGTCTTAGATACTCCACTTGTGACTTTACCACACAGGTGACAAATATTAAGCTACATCACTCAGGACTTCTCCACTGCCAAAATTATTTTTTATAAGTCTCTACATAAATCTCATTTATTTTTCTGCAGAATGTATCATGGTGAGTCTCTGTTACATGTGCTTGGACGCACAGATATACACGCACACTTCTAATTTCTAATACATGTGGGTTTAAAAGGGACCACCTGTAAATGGTTTCAACATATTTCTCTTTTAAGGATGAGCAGATAGATGAGAGAAACTGTCATCTACACTGATAGTCCCATGTGGAACCAAATATGTTCTTTATATCCTGATATGACTTAATGAACTACAGTTTCAATGGGCAACATTATGCACCTACTTACACACTCCAGATGGAATGAAGGGTAAGGAAAATCTACTTCTTATCTGGTGTGGGTGACAATTAACTCTAGGTTTACTTCAAATAGCGAATTATTACTTTGGAATTTATTGTTGTTATTATTACAGAACAGGTGAGAAACATGAGAAATTTAAGTCAGATTTAAATAATTAATCCTTACTACACCTCCCTTGACAAATATGCCGGTGCATTTATTAATCCATGTTAGTGGCAAAATTATTCTATACCAGTTCATGCTTCCAAGGGACACTTTGATACACCGTGGTCACAACAGCAGCTCCTGGGTTGTGGTGTCTCACTGATAGTGCTGTTTTCAGTAAGAAGGAGGACAATTCTGATATTGAATACTCTTACTTTCTAGTCATTTAGGTCTGGGTAAGGGATTAATTTCTGACTGATATCTGCCCTATCAAAGAGAGGACCTCATTGTGTGGCTTACAAATATGTTTCAGCATGTACTTGACACTGTGCAGACCGAAGTGTTACTAATGTGTGACTAAAATGTCATTCTTTTCTAAATAAGAAAAGATTGCTTAAATTCTCAGTTTTACATATGTGATTCAGTATTTTGATAAATTGGAGCCAATTTGGACCAGAAAGTATTACTTTATTAAGACTTTCATTTGCTACAAAATCTTTTTTTTTTCTGTCTTTATGGAAACTATTAGCTAAAGAATGATGCTGTTCAAATACAGGTATAAGATCAGAACATATAGAAAAGAAATACAGGCATAAGACTCAAACCAGTTTTAAAAGCAAAAAGTTGCAAATCCCCTCAAATCTCTACATACCTAATACAAAAGAACAAATTGGAAAGAAAAAATATCATGCTCAAGTTTTTACAAAGGAGCTACTGAGCAAAGCAGGAAACAAAATTAAAATTATTAATAAAACATCTTCACTATGTCCCCCTGAAAGATTGAAAATATTTTCACCTAGGGACTGCTGATTTTTATACTTTACAGTTCATAAATATTGAGAAGATCATGCACATCCCTATTTTATGCCTTGAGGAGACTTTGGCAACTTGCAGTTCCATATCTGATTTTTTGATTAAAATAAACAGCCTGAATTTATTACTGCATTTTCACTTCAGAGTAGGTACTTTCAGGAAATATTAAGTTCATATGCCCTCATTAAACTAGTTTGCTAATATTATAATTTATGTTCTGAAGCACAGTGAGATTATTAAGTAACTAAGAGCATAACTATACAAGATTCTTCTGTCTCTGCTGGGTTCCTGAGAGGACTGCATCTGTAAAAGCATTTTCAGACCCAAAAAGTAGTCTTTCAGAAAGCTAAAACAGCTTTTCCTTACTATTATCCCTACTGGCAAATGCAGGATACAATCTTTCTTCTGCTATAGCCAAGTAACAAAACAGCCTTTGACTCAAATGGACATTAGGAGGAAGTATATAATACTTTCTTTACCTAATATTTTACAAGTTCTTTGGTAGGTTAGTATAGAGGACACACAGCAATTCCAAGAGCTTACTAGTGGGATATTGGCAGACAAATTTGTGCCAAAGGCTCCTCGACCAAGTCATATTGAATGTATCTATAATTTTAATCTTTTATATGTTTTGTTAATTTGGATTTAGAAGTGTTTAGAGAAAGGCTCCAAAGTTTTCCATGGAAAATTTAAATTCATTCGGCAAAACCTACAAACTCCTGTCTCAATTATTCATTTAGGCACCATCTTATGAAGAGTAATTAGTGAGGCACAGTTTAAGAGAAAATATTATAGCTAAACCAAAGCACGATTTAATGGCCTTGTGTTAATCTCTAACAATCCACTATTGCCTTTTCTAATTTATTGCCAGGGAGGAACAAGCAAATATGGAACAGATTTTCTGCAAGTAGTTTATCCATCATGGAAGATAGATTTCTGAAACCCACACTGTGATTGAGAGCAGAGTTATTCCATGCACCCAGAAAATATAAGAAGCACAGTACATGTGCTTGCTTGAACAAATTCAAACTAAATGATAGTTGCAGAAATACTTTCCTAGGACACATCTCAAACTTCAAGTGTTCTGTTCCTCCAGTCATAGGTTGAGGCATACGTCCATTCTCTTTTCCAAAAGCCTGCTAAATAAGTCAGCATGTTCTCAAGGAACAAAGTCCCTAAAAACCTACAGCAGATAGCCTTCCTAACCAGGGTCATCCACATACAGAACAATGTATAGTCCAGAAAAAGCAAGCCAATAATTTTTTGTTTACAGCATGGGTCTTTGAAAGGCAGCAGTACTTAGCAATCTATTTGCCTGTAATACAAGATCTTTCTCATTTAGCAGCAATGTCACTTCTAATGCACTGAGAAGCTGAAGGAATGTAGCATATTAGAACAGCATGTGCTTGGACGAGTGTGTCATCATGATCTTGCAGAATGAAAATAAATGATGCGTGCAGCAGAAGTAAACACTAAGCTCTGGGTGGTGAACTGGTAATTTTTTTTTCCCCTTTTTTCCAAATAGTTTTAAGAAGGAAAATGGTTTGCAGTGGTGGAGAACAAGTTTGGTGTATCCCAGAGAAATGCAAAGTCTGCTGCAAAGTCTGTTCAGGAGTTAAGCACAGCAAGAAATGTTATGGAAACTAATGTCAAAAGAACTGAGAAGAAAGAAAATAAAACTAAATGCAATATCATTAAAAATAGATGAACTCACCAAAAAGAAGTATGCTTTCTAGATTGCCCTCCACTTCCTGAAACAATGCTAGCTATTTAGCCTTCAGCTCCAAGTATGAGGACTCTCTTGCTCTGATCTGTCATCTCTGAATCTGTGATCTGTTGTGTGCCTTCGATATGCCTAAGGATTTCCTTTTTCTTTCTATCTGTCCCCTATGGACACTCTTTCCCATAATGAGACACTCATGACTGCACCAAAGCTCCTTTGAAAGCAAGAAATGTAACCAAATACAGCTTTATTCAACATCAGAAAGAGTGGGAGAATACAGCCTATTTTTACTTATAAATTATTCAGAAAGCTAAATAAAAAGTGCAGTCATGAATTCATGGGCTTGATTCTAACTCCTTTGAAGTCAGTGGCAAAAGTCCAGCTGCCTTCAACTGTAGAAGGACTGGTGCCCATCTGGCACCAATTTCAGTACCAGAAGAGTCCCCGTTGAAGCTTGTGTAGATTTTACTGACAAACTATTTTTTCATCAAAACATTAAACTCATTGGAACTTAAGTACTTCCCAGGAACTTTCTTGTTTTGACAAGATGTCCATCAGGAAATTGTTTTGCAGATGATGTTTCTCAGCTAAGACAAGAAATTACCAAAGCCACAGTGTTTTAGGAGTTCAACTTGGACCCCTGGCTGAAAGCCCCCGTGTGGGGGAATGGCCATGGGAGACCTGAAACAACACTAACACTTTCTAAATAGAAAGCCACTTTCTGGCTATGCTGAGTATTCTTCACTCCTGTTCTGTAAACTGGAAAACCTTTGTGACTCCCCTCCTGAGTCCAGGTGTCCACCTGCACCATGAGGGAAGAGGTTGGTGCCAGCACAAATGTGAGCAGCCTTAGGCTGAGACCTGGATGAATCAGGAGGCTTTCAGAAGCAGTTCAGATGATGTCCTCATGCCTCACAGAAACCTGGCAGCTGTATGAGCCCTGTATCATTACAGCCAGTCACTGCAAGGATGGGAAGCCCTCTGAAGCAGCTTTGTGCTGAACCTAGAAAGCCCTTCGCTTGTGAAAACTTTCACTGTGAGCCAGCTGTACCTAAAAACTTCAGCACAGGCTAGGAAAGATTGTTTAGATTCTGGAGCAGAGCTGTATGGATCACATGTAAACTCTACACAATATCTTTAAAAAGAGCCCAATTTTGTGTTTTCAGAGTTTTCAGGCAACTTTCTACCTCCTTCCTTCCTTAATGTTTCATAAGGCTCCTGGTGCTATTGTTTCCTCAAGTGATCAACAATACCCATAAAATGATGAATTAACTGAAAACTGACAAGTTAAATACCACCAACTAAGGGCAGAGGATGTTATACATCAAGCCTGGGAGTCTTAAAGCAAATGGCTTCCAAATTATGGTGTGTGACCCCAAGTAATTATAAATGGGATTGTGAACCAGGAACATCATGCTCATGTTGCAGAGACCCTTCTCTTTCTGATAGCTGCACTGTGCACACATGCTACCCAACATGACATTGTGCCCTTTTGCTCATACTCTCAGATATGTTTCTGGAAATATAGTTCTTGAGAATGCTGGTTTTGGAAAGATCAGGTTTCTGTGAAAGAAGCAACAATACCACATCATTTTTTTTAAGGAAAACACTTGCTTCCAGCTTAATGAGACAAAAGATAAGGATGAAAGAAAAACATGTATTTGCTGAAGTCCTTTATAAATTTGATAAGAGAAGTGTTCTGGTGCGTAATAAGAAAAAGACCTACACCATCACCTCACACCATCAATGTTACCTGCAGAAAGCATGAAGTTGGATAAATCTTTGGAGCTCTTGGAAGCTCTTAGAATTGCAGCACAAGGAGCATATGGGAAAGCCAAAGTAATTTTTCAAGTAATGCAAGGCTTTGCCTACACTAAGCAAGCAAGGAGTCTTTGTTGCAGTGATTTACAACTTTGTATAGAATAAGAAATCTTGTGCAATCAGGGAAAATTAAGTTTTATGTGCTGCAACTGAAGATCACCTGTGGGGAACTGCATACAAATAAATGCACTGTACTCTATCTCTGATAAAAAAGAAATAAAGAATGAAAGCAAATACCAAGAAAATGTTTTGGTTCAATTGCTTGTAAAAGGACCAAGGTATATACAATTCAAGCAGATATCAGCACTAAAGAGTTGTGATAAACAGTCTTTGCCCTGTGTGTACTATATTTGGAGACATTTTTTACTACATAGTGTTCTGGCTTCTGCTTCCCAAATACAAGACAGTAAAGGATTGCTGGATGTGGTACAGAGCATTTGCAATAGTGTGATGTCTCACGGGGCTGTATAGTTAGATTCTGTGTGCATGGAGCTCCTGCTACTGCTGGCTATAAAGCAGGCTTGCTGGTTGTGGTGGAGGGCTCCTGCACCAGCTCCAGGGTCACACTGCATATTTTTCTGGAAGCAGCCAACACCAATGGATGTCAGCTATCTGTCACAAAACTGCTGTGTCTTTGGAGAGATGCATCTAGCCTTGAGATTTACTATTTGCCAGTTGGGGTGAAAGTATGAGTCAGGACATATTGTGCTGCTGTTTCACCAAACCACTGGATGACTCCCTAGAGGGAGAGAGCTGAGATGTTCCTTTGAAATGGGAGATGAACTGTGTGTGTTTGAAATGGGCAGCTGCACCAGGATACATGAATCGTTTGTGTGACAGGGAGACTGGTCTTCTTAACTATGCACACAGATGAAAAAAAGAAATTGTGCTGAGAGAGACATGACTTGGCAGCCTGAATTTGTGTCTACTGTGTTATTACAGTGCAAACTCTGCTTTGAATTGCCTGCATATTTCAAGCACCTTCTTCCCGCATAGATGTGCTGATGCCTGGTACAGTAGCATGGTTCTTTTTTCTCAGTGGGAACATTAATTTGCATCTTATTTTTTGCTCTATGCAGTGACCAGTTATTTTAAAACAATTTTTACATAACCCTGTCTTACCCTGGAGACCTCTATACTTCTGTCATACTGCTAAAAGGTGGACAAAGGGTTGGGATGGCATTATGGGGCAGGGGCTAGGGCACATGGCATATTACACACTGCACAACAGGCACATCTCAGTTTTTTTGGAAGCCTGACCAGTAACTGAATGCCAGTCTGTAAGACATGAAAATAAGTTTTCTGTGCTATATGATGAAGCAATTGGGTTCACAACCCTCCCCCCTCACCTTGTGGAAGAAGAATCTGACAAGGGTGAACTGTGATAAACTCCCTAAACTCTGCAGATTCTTGACTGGAAATGGCAGCACTCAACCTCACACTCATAGCATGACTCACTGCCTCTCACCTCAAATAACCATTTCTAGACCTCTTTGGAGAATCCGAGATGTTAAAATATGATTGGGGGCAAGGTTGAGTTCAGAGTGAGAGGTCTCTTCATTGACTTGCCAACAGCTGCAGTCAAAAGTACATTGAATTCTCTGGCTATCAAACTAGAAATGTTACTTGTTCAATTTTTTGAGTTTAATTTCTGGTTCCGGGTAAAGGACCCATACCCAGTGCAGTGGAATCATGCAGTGAAGCACCTAGTGCCCTTGCCTGCTGCACACTTATCTGGAGCTGGATCAGTGTTCTGGTTTCTGTCCTGCTCTGCCACAGGTGTCACTGCTACATAAGAGGTGTGCCATTTCTTCAGCCCCAGTGAGCTTGGAGCAGATCGTTTAGGATGCTCAGGCACATGTGTCACATTACTGCAATAAAGTATGATGATTGTCAGCCTTAGTCACTTTTATGACATCCATATGCAAATGCTGTTTATGCTAGTATGCTGCAAGTGGAAGGAATTTGGAAAACCACTGCTCTAGGCCATGCTGTTTGAGCTCTGAGATGGCAAAAGGAATGGCCTAGAAAAAAATCTGCACAGTAGGAAATCTTTCTGAAACTGCAGAACACTGGGGTTTTTTTTCCCTGTTTGTGGATTTACTCAAGCTCAAATATTTTCCTAATGCATTCCTTTCTGAAAACAGAGTGACCTGCACTGCACCTACATTCTGTAGGCAGAGAGACAAGTTGTCCCAAGGAAACTGAAATTTTGCAGACTATGACCACATCATGTGATGCAGTCACATAGAGACATTTATTCTTACTTTTATTATTTTTGCCATTAAATGCTGAAAACCTCCCACCACACATCAGAATTCCATCGTGAGAAACATTATGTAAACGTAGAACAACAAGACAGCTCTTGGCCCAAAGAAAGTACAATTTAGGATGGGGACAAGAGACAATGTATAGTCATAGACAAAGTATACAATGCAACGATCATATCAGCAAGATGGACAAAGGATTTTGGACAACATACATCTTCTCTAGCCATCACAGCCAAGAACAATTTTAGAGAAGAATCTGGAGGAGCAATGCTGATGCACATGTTTGAAACATTCATCACAACAGTGAAGAACAGAGCACTATGGAAGACAATTGGGATTTAAAAAAAACTGACAAAGTGATTGTTATAGCTGGCATTCAGTAATAAATAAAAGACAATAGGCAGAGAGAATAATGAGTAAGCAAAGGCTTGCAAGTAAGGGCAAGCTGTATGGGCTCTAGAGGACAGAAAAAGGCTCCACAGAGAAAGAAAGCAGTAGCAGCAGATGACCACATCAGATTGTCAAGAATGAGGCACATCTGCATTTGCTAAGGATGTAAAAAGGATGTAGCCATAATCAGGGTATGACCTGATAAGAGTTTGATCTTTGCAAATGCTCAGTAATCAGGTTGGACAAAGACTGGTAGAACTGCCAGCCAAATGAATGAATGAAACCACTCACGAGGATGTGATTCCCACTGCCAATGTCTTTATTACTTGCCATGGAGGTACATTGCTCCCTCTTTAACCAGTGGCCAAAGGGAAAGTAACACACTTAACTGTGTACTGTGTATTGCACTGAAAACTCAGGTATGTGCTTAGTGAGAGCTCCTCTGTGCAAGGGCAGACCTGTGTGTCACTGAAATGGTGTGGAACTGTCTTTAATTTGATCTTAAACTCAGCCCTCAGGAGCGCTTTTGTGCCTTCAAGGACCTCCATATGACGAAACTTTGTGCTTGAGACAGAGCCTAACCCTAAGCAGCAACCAGTAAGGGTTAAATTATGACAGGCCCCCAGGTGCTGGAGGGCAGAGAAGCTCAGTGCCAAGAGCTACCAGATCTCACCTGTCCTGGGAGGTTTCCAGGAACTCAGCATTAATCATCCCTATAGCTCTTCTTCCCCTCCCATAGTTCATATATTGAGGGATACTAAAACCTTGGATCCACCAAATCAATATAACCACACACATCTCTTTCCTGAGCAATGCACCTATGGAAGCAAAAGGCTTTGGCTGGGAACAGGCAAGTCTAAGCACTAGACTGGAGCAAGGCGGGAAGATGCTGAGGAAATAATTTCTCAAAGATTAGAGTTATAGTCCTTCCTCCTGGGCTAGGAAAAAAAAAAAAAGAATACAAGAGGAAGTCATGACTGTAAATTCCTTACTATGCTGTTGAAGCTGAAGATCAGAGAAAAGTGATCAAGGAGATGACCATCAGGGAGTGCTCTCCCTCCTTCTGCACGGTTGCTTTCTTCTTGAGAACCAGAGCTGCCACTTTCCTCAATGCCATCCCTTTAGCCATGTGGTAAGAGGAGAATATCTCCAGAATAAGTCTATCACTGTCTGAATGCTCTGGCAGCTCTGTTGCTTTGTCCCAAGGTTTCAAAAAAATTCTGTTACAGAAAAATTCTATTATAGAAAGCTCTCTCATGAAATTTCCTGTCAATTTGATTCAATTGTGTCTAAACAGATCGGAAGACTTCAAAGTCAGATTTAGAGCAGGACACTCCCTCCACCCTCACTTAAACAAAAATTAATATTATTAACCTGGTTTATGGAGTATCTAGTATGCTTTGTCATAAAATTTTAACTTAATAAAATAATTAGATAAGTCAAGGAACAACTGGGAGGTGGAAGAGGTTGCTTGCACAAAATCCCACATTCCTCACCTCACCATTTTGTCATGATGGCTTAGAGCACAGTGCAATGGCATCAATCATTGCAGGATAACTGTGGGTGGGAGCTGCTGCCCTCATAGACATGTTTTTCTGCAGTGTGAAATACCACAAGGCCTCCTTTCCCATCTCCCCTCTTTCTGCCCTGCCTCAGCATGGATGTTCACATGACTATGCAGTAAATGGGATGATGAAACAGATATGACTGGAAACTAAAACAACAACTCCAACTTAAATGAACAACTTCCAGCAGGGAGACTTCCCTGATTCATCTCAGCAGGCAGATATGTCCGGTAGTTCTGGAACATGGAGGGCAGAAGGAAAGAATTGTCACACATGAGGTAAAAGCAGGACAATCCCTTTGGCAGCAGCCCTTGCTTTTGTCAGAATAAAATAATGCCAGTATTACACTCAAAAACAATGCAGCAAGAGATAAAATAAACAATGGCTGGTCTACTTCGTAAAGGAATAAAGTAAGCAAAAGCAATGCAATTTCTTCTACAGGATAGACTAAACACAAAGGGGTCAGCCTTCAAGAGTCCTGTGTGTTCTAGAGAAAATCTGGAAAAGATAGAGATTCCTAAATTAATTCCAACTATCTTCCCCTGTTTCTGATTTTTGTTTTTAATTTGCAGATTCTTCCTCTAGTCATTTGAATTTGGTTTTTTCAATGTTCAGCTCTAACACCTAACAAAATGTCAGAAGATTTCAGACTTTAACATCTGGTTTTGGCACAGCTAATGACATTCTTAGGCAAAAAACCCCCAACTTTATCTGTTATTTTTATTATTTGAAGCATGCATTCAGCATACACACACACTCCTAGATCTCTTTATGCCTAGAATAAAAACAGTTTGACCATTCCAGCATTTGCGGCAATAAGAAGTAAAAAAAGAGGTAAAAATGATTCATTGCTACATCCTATCAGGAAACTGTTATTCTTAAAACTACTCTTCTTTGTAAGTTCAAAAGGTCAAGCTCAGACACATTTGTGACTGTTTACCATGGTAGAATAAGCATAAAATCATAGAGTGGTTTGGGTTAGAAAGGATGTTAAAGATCGTCTACTTCCAGCCCCGCTGTCACTGGAGAGGTTCTCCAGCCCTCTGATCAACTTTGTGGCCCTTCTCTGGACTTGTTCCAACAGGTTCACATCTTCCATATGTTGGTGTCCCCAGAGCTGGATGCAGCACTGCAGGTGGGGTCTCATGAGAGCAGAGTAGAGAGGGAGAATCATCTTCCTTGTCCCAGTGGCCATGCTGCTTTGGATGCAGCCCAGGATGTGGCTGGATTTCTGGGCTGCGATTGTGCACTGCAGGGTCGTGTTGAGCTTCTCACCCACCAGCACCTCCAAGACTCTCAATCCATTCTCCATGCAATCTGTACTTTTGCTTGGGATTGCTCTGACCCAGGTGCAGGACCTTGCACTTGGCCTTGTTGAACTTCATGAGTTTCACATAGTCCCACCTTTCAGGCCTGTCCACGTCCCTCTGGATGCCATCCCTTCCCTCCAGCATGTTGACCACACCACAGAGCTTGCTGTCACCAGCAAACCTACTGAGGCTGCACTTGATCCCACTCTCCATGTCACTGACAAAGGTTTTAAACAGCACTGGTCCCAATACTGACCCCTAAGGAAGGCCACTTGTCACTGCTCTCCACTTGGACATCAAGATGTTGACTGCCAATCTTTGAATGTGACCACCCAGACCATTCCTTATCCACTGAGTGCTTCATCTGTCAAATCCATGTCTCTCCATCATACTTACGCAGCATGCTATCTTCTGAAAACAGATCAGAGGGGAGTCTAACAGGCATTCCTTGGCAATTCTGTTTTGGTGTCACTCTCATCAACTGTCCCTTCTTCCCTCTGATGGAGAGCATCTTACCCACCACTGGGAGAGCAAAGGATAAAAGCATGGGCTTTCACCTCTGCCAGGTCCTTCCACAGTCTGGGATTTTAATATTGGACCCACTTTTTTCTTCATCACTCCCAGCATCAGTGCTGTGGCAGACACTTGGAAACATTTTGCTCTTTGCTCATGGGGCTGTGGCCACCAGCAAAGGGGCAGAGAAAGCAGCCAGTTTGCCAGGGGCATCTCCCAAAACCCTCCTACTGACCGTCCATATATATCTGGATTTAAGATTCCCACTCACAATTTTAAGGCATCAGGAAACCTCCCCAAGAAGGAAGCTAATTAAGATGTGCAACGTGCACTAGCAAGGACACTAGGAAACAAGATGAAGAATGGTGGTGTGAGAAATAATGAAATCCTCTAGGATTTTATGTTTAATTAACTGCTAGACAGTGTATCTGTTGACATATAGCTTCTTAATATATGTTCATGCATTAGCTCCAGGTAAGTGAGATTGAAATACACTTTCTTTTCAAAGGAAAAAGATCCCAGAAAGTCATCAGTGCTGAAACCATCTTTAGAAGCTGTCAGAGGTGATCAAAGGCTGGAAAAGAGAAAAGATCTCTTCAGTACCTTCTCTAGAGAGCATGGACTACTGATGGTATGCTCTAGACCCCACTCAGAGCCCTGGGACAGTGGGTATGCTCAATTGGGAATGCTGATTTCTAGTGCTTGGAAACCTGGACCATTGCTGGAGTTTGTCACTGTAATGGCTGCATGCTGTGAGGCTTCTGGGCACCACTAGCAAGTCCAACACATTTGTTGCACAGGCAGAAGTTATCTCTAAGAGATGTGCTATCTATTTACTTGGTCCTTCTGAGATCATCACTAGTGCTTGCTTTGTAACACAAGCAACTCTGCAACTGTAACAGAAGAACAAAAACTTTGAGGCAGAACTCAAAACTCAGTGTAGAAATAACAGAAATGAGATAGAATTGCACCCAGCACCAGAAAACATGTCTTAAAGCACAAGCATGGTTCAGGTGATCTGGAGGTGAAGGGAAGGGCTGATGTGCTGAGAGCACAGGGAAGTGGCAGCAGATGCAAAACACAGTAGGCCAGACCCCAGTCAGTTTGCACCAGGCAGGATGACAAACAAGATTTTGCATGGGAAGTGCTGGAAGTCCCTCAGTGGATCATGGCTATAAACCAAAGTCTTGTTATCAGATCAACTTAGATACCTAGGAACCTAATTCTTGGCATCTAGGAAGCAGCACTTCAAAAATGCCCTATATATAGATATAGAATATATATATAGATATAGAATTGTTTTATATGACTTTGAAAGATTCAGGAAATGGGCTTATTTGCAAAGGTTTTATGCTTAAGTTGGTTGTGCTGGAAATCTTTTTTTTTGCTATAAATTGCTCCAGAGAGTTATTTTTACAAAACACAGTCTAGGAAATTCAGATGTTACTCATAATTAGGAGGGGTGGGTGGGAAAGATATTTTTGGATATGACAGCTGGCAAATTTCTGGTTTAACAAGCCCTGAAACAATAAGAGGTGATAACAACCTGGATCTGGTTTTGATGAATAGAAATATTGGTCATAACATATAAATCCGAATAATTTTGAGTTCATTCAAATGAAAGTAGGCAAGAGTAAAATCAAGAGAAGACCTGTAACTAAAACTGTCAGTTCTCAAAAGGCAAATGTTCACAACCTACAGCTGTGTCTAAATTTACATGCTGGCTCTCACCACGGCTCACACAGATCTCATAATTGTCTGGGTGGAGGATGACTCAAATATGACAGTACTCCTACCTACCTCTGTATGCAGGCTTCCCCGCTGTGGCACCCACCTGAGATGAACTTCAGTGTAAATGTGGTGTTCCCTGACAAGGAAAGCAGAAAGCTGCCCTGCTTTGACTTGTCCAGACACAGCCTGAAGGGAATGAGTGACTCAAAAAGGTCTACAGAGCAGAGGTGCTCAGCTAGTCCAGGGAAAACCTGATATTTAAGTCAAAAGGTGACAGTGCAGCTCAGTTTTGTATCCTGAAGATGAAGGAAAGTGTTAGAGAATCTGTATAAATGACCACTTTATGCAGGGTGCTAGAAATCAACAGAGAACTTAAAAGAAACCAGTCAAATTTAAAAAAAACCCCAAATTTTCTGCCCAAAGTCATGCTAATTTACAGTTTACATACGAAATTAAATCAAAGAGCACAAGGTTCTTCATTTACAGAAGCAAAAGGGAACATAAGAAGTCAAGCTGTTATGCAGAAAAGATGTGCTGCAGATTAAAAATAATGTGTATATACATAAATAATATATACATAATAGACAAATATATATTTATGTATTGTAATATGTTGTATATTTAATCTTCTTCTCACCTCTGACAGCTAATACTCTTACTTTTCCCAACTAACATAATCTTTATTTGAACTTCCATGGATTATTTTACTTTGTATGCATGTAAGAGTACTTTAAATCAATGCGTTTTATTCATGGATTGATGTGAAAATAGAGGTTCCTCTTGCAGCCTACAAACAAATTCTGCATGTTTTAGTCTGAATGTGAAACATGAGAACTATATTTTGTACTCCATTCACATAGAATACTGATACCAAGAAGTATCTTGGAGTATTCTATAATATTCTATACAGGAGAAAAACAAGTGGGACCACCTTTTTTGAAGCTATGAAGGTGCAGGAATGAAATTCTTAGAACAATATATGTACAAAACTTGAAAATACATATCAATAAAGCTTTTCAACAGAAATTGGCTGAACATCTTTTAGAGCTTACATTATTGTCAGCTTTACAAGGTTCTTATTCCATTTTTATCTGACATGCAAAGGAGAGAACAGAAAAAAATCAATTGTGATGTTAATGGGTATAATTCTTAACTCATTAGTGTTACACCTACTTACTACTGGGATGAATTTGTTCCTCTGAGATTTAGTAAGTCAGCTTTTCTAAAATCATCTACATTAGTTTCCATCTACCCACCTTTCAAAAGCTTCCATTTTTATTCACATTAAATGATATTTGCAAGGCTAAAATGAACCATTTTACAGTCCTTAAAAACAGAGGTTGCGCATTCCTTTTGAAAAGGACACCAAACAAATGTTACTATTTAATGAACATCTAATGCTTCAGGTTTTTTAGAAGGCTTTCATAAAAAATACTCAGAAAGATTCAGAGTGTGCTGCCACCAAGACCACACAAAAATAAATGATGGGTCAGACATCAAGGTTGAATTAATTATGGGAGTCCCATAGGAACCCATCTGTCCTGCAGCTGAAAGGAGAAACCAGACAGACTGAGGAGAGAAAAAACATAGACAAGAAGTGGACAGGGCAACAATTATTTGTTGAAAATGGTCAAAATAACTATTAGAGCTGGAAATACACACACGGACACGTCTGAGTTTTCAATAATATAACTGTGATGACTGCCACTGGGGACACCAGCATAGTGGGAAAGGGCCGATGGGAATCTGTATATAGAGAAAAAAAGGACAAAATCTGCCATCCAGACTGAAAGTGTAAACCATCTGCATTCATTTGCAAGCTCACTAAAGGCTACTCCCAGTAAAGTACACAGTTATACAACTAAGGACCTTCTTCTGCTGGGAAGATGAGTCTCTGTGACACTACTCAACAACCTCAGTTGGGCTCCTGGTAAATGTGCTTGGGTTCCCATGTATGGGTTAAACTGTTTTAGGATGAGTGCTAGAACCTGTAGTACAGTACAAAACTTAAATGGATGGTCTGCTCTGCAAAGATAATTTTGGAATGAAAAATCATTGTTTTCTTTAAGAAATACATTTGCCTTTGGATTTTGTTTTATTTTCACTTCTGGTTGAGCTCTTTTTAAACACTGACTTATAAGAATTATTTTCCCTGGGGAGTCCTCTGGATCTATGCTGCAGGGCACTAAAAGCATCAGCTCTGCCCATTCTCCTCCTCCCTCTTTCTCCCAGACCTCCTTTCTACTTTTTTCTTTCTTTTTTGACTGTGAAGAATAGGAGAAGATCCTCATTACCCTGCTTCGATGCTCTGTAAAAAGAATTTTAAAGCTCCTAATATTACTTAATCACAGCTTTCAGTGCTCCTGCTGCCATAAAACATTATAACAATGGGTTGGCACTTCATCAGTTGTAATTTGCTGATATTACAGTCACAGTAGTGCCCAACATAATTGCCTTTCTCTACCACTGACTCATAAGGCTTCTTGATCTTGGTCAATCTTCTTCTTTGCTCTGGGGGTTGCAGGCAGAAATTTTGCTCTAACAACTCAGATTTTTTTTAATTTCCACTTCCTGCCCATCCGAGCAGGATGAGTCCCTCCAAATACTTGGCACACCTCTGCCCTCAAATTTCACTCCCAGATACTTAAATCTATTAGGACACACTTTATTCTTAATTATTCTCAATTTTACATATAGCAGCAGAACACAACTTTCAAACAGAGATAACAGCAGCAGTTATTAACAATGAAGGAGCTAGCTTGAAGACAGTAAAATAAAAGAAATGTTGTCAGGGCTTTGAATTCCTTGCAGGTCCAAAACTCCTAGCAAGAATATGACTTCAAACCATACAGATTATTAAGAAAATGTTTATTTCAGGCAGAAGGCACATTGATGATCAAATTCATTATGTTGAGGGGGTTTTTTCCTGTAGACAAATTAAAACATAAATTATCAGCCCAAATGACTTCTATTTAAGATGGAGGACACCAACAAAGTAAGAAGAAACAATAGCCCCAACTCTCCCTGACAGAACATATTGTTTGTGACTCATGCTGTAAAAGTAATCATTGTGAGCTGTGAATACTTGTTCCTGATCCACTTGTAGCTTCTCTGAGGTTGGGACAGAGATGATACTACAGAGGCAGGAAAAAGCCTTTAGCAAGGGTTCTGCATACATGCAAGCACCCTTGCTAAACACTTGTAAGGAAAAAAGAATAAGATCCATGCCGTGTTACACTCATGTGACTGTATAGACAACCAAACATAATGCTGATACAGAGACTTTTTAAAACACGGCAGGGGCAAGGTATATTTTGATGTCTGCTGGGTTTTTGAACCTCTTTCTGTCACCATAGTGTGGCTCTAAAAGCTGTCTTTCTGGGCTTCCTTTACAGAAGTCGTGATCCTGGTGAGGAATTTGCTAACTATCCCTCCTCAGCACGCATTGCAAAAGCTTTGTAAGCACCTGCAATAGCCTTTTGTGCAAGCACCTGTGTGAAGAGCACGGCAGCACATTGCCAGGACAAAGTGTTACCACAGGGGGCCACAACAAGGATTATATCCAATGTTTGTAGCCCTGGCATGCTAAACCCTGAGATCCTCAAAGTGACAGACTTGTTTTCTAATGCTCTGGCTTGCATAGCAAGGGTAAGAGCTCTCGTCTGGGCCGTGGGAGCAGCTGGGGACACCAGAGCCTGCCAAGCTGGAATTCACTCCATCCAGAGTGCAGGATGCCATGTGAAAATCCCACACACTTCAGCCAATCGACTGACACAAATGGAAGGCTACTGTGAGAACTAAACTTTGCTTATTCTACACATTTTGCCAAGATTTTGAAAACCACTTAATGGACTTGGACAGACTTGAGGAGTGTTTTCAGATTCAAGTACTACTTGTTTAATGGATTTTTTTAATAAATATCAGCACTAGATTTTCAAAACTTCTTTGGCACTTGACCTGCTGATTCCTTTTAATTTTTAATGAATAGCAACATGATTGTATAACTTGAATACTTGCATAAGCTCATTTCATATTCAGAACAAGGCCTTCATCCACTATGTGGATGAAATAGGTGGCTGATATTGTAGCCTGGAGGATCACTTACCTTTGGTTTTACAAACCACTGCACAAATATCATGGCCATAGCACCCAAATATCTCATTTGAATAGGCCTTTCAAGTCTCCAGATTTCAAATTTACACAGATGAAACACATGTGTGTATACATGTGTATATACACATAAGTGTATTGGACTTATTTTATTCAATTTTATTCAATTTTATTCAATTGGACTTATTTTACCTACTCTGTGTGTGTGTCTGGTATGAATATATATGCATGCAGACATTCCTACATGTGTTCTTGGGCCTTGGTGCTGGCTACCTGGCTGTTTGCATCACTTTAGAATCTCCAAGCATCACTGTTCTGACTCTGCACAGTGCTACCTCCTGCTCCTCCATGGCCACCCAGGATGTGCCAGTGCTTGGAGAACTTCAGCAAGACATTGCACATGTTCCCTACAGGCTGTTCTTCTGAGGTTATGAGCCCTTTGCCCTCCAGGTGCAGTAATTATGGAGAACAGATACCTAGGAGTGGGAGAAGGATCAGGATGCTGCACAGTGTGTGGGCAGTGCCAGCCTACAGATGAAACTCGAGCTGGGGAAAGGTGGTGAGGTGCAATGGTGGCTGGCTGTGCAGAGGTCCCCAGTTCACTCCTTCTGCAGCAAAATTCAGGACAGTAACACTGCACTTTCCCAGGACAAGAAAAAGAAGAGGAGAAGGATGAAATCTGGGAGAAACCCAGCTTTCTCATTTAGTCACAACAAACTGAACATGTCTTAAACATTCAGAATAGAAGAAAGCTAGTCATTAACTTATGTGAGGCAGCTGGTTTCCCAATAACAGTTCCTATACATTCTGGTTTTAATATTATTGTTCTTGTCAACTGCAGGAATGGAGTGTATATTAATGATTGTTTATTCCAAATTGGTCATTGTCAGAGTTAATAATTAGGTAGTCAGGCACTAATTATCTCTATTTTGTCTCCAATCACTAACTAAGAAATCTGGAGAAGTAATTTTGGAGACAGGCACCAGAGCCACACACAGTAAAGCAGGCTCTGCTGTGGGCACAACAGAAATTCTTCACTACAGAGAGGCATCAGATAATGTCTGGAAGCAGAGACAGGGTGATACTGCTCTGAGTACTGGGGGCAGAGTGGCAGCACCTCAGAAAAATACACATGCATGTGGTGTCCACCTGCTCTTTGCACCCCTGGTTCACCCATGAGGGAGGAAAGCTCCTGAGAGACACTGCCTGACACCTGGACAACAGAGCTGCACTACTGCTGGCTGCAGCTCGTCCCAAGCAACATCTGGCTGGAAGGGCACCACCAGCAGGAGGATGGGCAGCAGTGGGAAGAGGTGGAACCACAGGTCTGCACAGAGGAAGTGAAGTCTCAGCATTTACTCTGAAACAAGAATCCTGTGGAAATTGCAACAGGAAAGAGCTCAGGATAAAGATGGATCTGGCACACATGGAATGAGAGCCCTTGGGCATAGAAGTGGAGGTGCCTGAGCCCCTACTGAGGCAGAGGGCACCTTCAGCACCCCTCTGAACATTTGCTCATTCAGACCACGGCTGAACCTGCACTGCTGCTCTCCACCAGCCCAAAACTCACATCTCTTCTCAGATGTGTGCAAAGTATCCCAACTGCCATCACCCTCCCCTATTGTCCCTATGCACTGTGAAGATTACACCAAAGGGGAAGCCTACAGAAGGAGTTAATGAAACATATTTTGCTGACCACTTTAAATTGAATTGGGTGTACTCCCTTAGTGCCTTAGCAGACAGCAACCAAAAAATTCCCTTTTCAGTAATTCTGTTTTAGTTTATCCATCTCATATAAGAATATTTGAGGTTATCCTGCCCTTGTAGGCACAAAACCCCCGCAAGATTTCCAGACCAGCATCCACCACCATGCGTTATAAACTTACCTCAACATAGAGGATAGGGAAAATGCCAATCTTGTCACCCAGCATTCCTTCTGCCCAGTTGTCATCCACCCTCCTGATGACTGTCAAAATTTCATCCTAAAATCAGAGATGCACAAAATAATAATCAGGTATTTTCAGTAGAAAGATGCCAAATTTTAGTTACCCACATGATAGCTTAGAGAATGAGTACACAGAGGAGGTCATAAGCCAGGTAAAAGTGTTTCCTGAATCCCGGGCTAGCAGCACCCCTGGCCCAGCATTATATCCCAAGTATCCCACTCAAAGTGCACTGAAGCACCCTGCAGACTGGTGCAGGTCATGCTGGCTGTCAGCAGCTCCAAGGGTCTGGGCAGGTGGGAATAGGTAACTCCTGGCTTAATTGAGGGGAGAGAAGAATGTCTCGCCCAAGAGGTCACCTATAAATTATAGGTGAAAACTCCTCAGCATGAAGTTGCCCCTGTGCATCCAAGGGTCTGTTGTGATGCTTGTCTGCTGTGGAAAACAATTCAAAGGGAAGCACCAGTTCAGCAGAGGTAGTCTTGGAAACACCTCCAACAAGGAATAGTACAAGGTGCTCAGCAACAGGCCTACACTGCTGACACACTGAATGTCAATTTTTCTTTAAAAAAAAATTATAAGGTAAAATTGCAAAGCAGATAAAAGCCCAAAGATAACACGGCAAAACCAAATTGCATTCACCTGTTGGATCAGCTACAGTTAAGATACAAGATCATTTCCTAAAACCAATGGCATTTTAATATTATATTTAATATAGGGATATAAGAATTTCAGCAGATGATGAACTTCTTTGTGATTATAAAACAAGAGGTAAAGCAAAGTGCAAACTAAATAGTTCAAACTGAGAATGCACAAGTCATTAGGAAAGCTCAAGTGACTAGAACAAAACCCTGACTTTTCTCAGTTTGATCTACTCAGTTCAATGGATTTCTGCTATAATCCATGTCTTCTGGGGTCATCATACTAAACCCAGGCTTAAACCAGCACCACTTTCTACAACAGCTGTGGAAGGCGACCCTCTCAACAGGGCTTTGCTTGGATGTTCAGATCTCCTACGAGAAAAGGAAGGAGTGGGCTGAGAGAAGCTGGGAATTCAGCTTTGTTCCCTCATGGCACCTGATCTTCTCTGCTCCTGTGCAGAAATTCACAAAAATGAAGAAAATCTCTTCCTCCAGGAAGCTGAGACAGAGTTCCCTGCCGATCTCACTTTATTTCCACTACTCACTCTGTGAAAATAAGAACTACATATGGTCTACCATGCTCCATGTAACAAGATACTGATGTCAAATGGCAGGCAAGGACAGCTGGCTTTTTTGCAGATACTTCTCACATAGAAAAAAACCCCACAAATTCCTGATCCGGGATGTTCAGACCACGGATTTGCATTGATAAAAAAATGACCAGAACAGAGATGTGATGTGATGTACTTTGTAGTTTTTGAACATGTACATTTTGAACACGTGCACTCTGAAATAGTTTAAATGTTTCCTTTGAATTATTCATCTGAATGATCCATTAGAGGAAAGCTCATAGAAACGGCTACAAACTGAGTCCTTCAGCTATTTATTACAGCTGGAAGGATGCAAAAAGAATTTGTGCATTTAATTTCCTGAAGAAACAGATAGCATTCCCTTCCAAAGCCCTGTCTGCACAGACCATTTTTGATCTGTTTAAAGAACTGACAGTAATGCATCTCTGCAAAGCTTCCACACGCTCTTACAAAAGACCGATTAGCATAAATTTAGAATCTAGGTAAAGGGTGTAAACGAGGAAAAGAAACGACTGCATCACTTCAGGGATCTGCTGTGAGTGTTTCTGCTTTTTATATTTGCTCAGTTATTTCCCCAAAAAGAGTTTTTTAAAAACACAGAATGAGATGTAGTCTACACTACAAGCACATATATAATTGTATGTGTGCGTAAGTGCATACATATGGGTATGAATAGAATCATAGATTGTTCAGGTTACAAAGGACCTCTAAGATCATTGAGTCCAACCATTAATCCAGCACTGCATATAAATGTATATATATTTGCATCTATTTACACACGTAAGGAATTAAGGAAAAAAACGTTTAACTCTAAATCCCCAGAAGCTTTTGACCAGATTTTGCTAGAGGCACTGTGCAATCCCATCCCTGGAGCAGGCTGTACAGACACCTGGCAGGAAAGGTGCCTGTGTTGACTTTGCTCAAGGATGGGGTGGGAAATTGCTGACCTTTGAAGATCCCTTTCAACTTTACCTTGCATGGAGGTATGAAATCTGGAAGCATTTCCATACACTGAACTTCATTCGGCTCAGCCAAGTCTGGCTGCTGAATATGGTCATATATGAGAAATGCATCCTGAGATATGCTGACATTCAAAATGAGTATCTTTGTGGGAGAGCAAGGTGCAAGTTCTTGAGAATTCCATTACATAATTAGTTTTAAGAAGGGTGTTGAAAATCTCCAGAATTACAGCAAATCCCAAAAAATCTTTTGAAATTTTTATTACTAGAGAGTTTCTTTGAATTCACAGCCAGCGACATCATTCTATACAGTGAGCTGGTGAAAGCTTCAGCATGAACTATTTTAGAACCTTATATTAGTTGGATAGCCGTGCTACTTATAAATTCCTAGAAAGGTTCCCAAAAGGATCATGAATAGCAAAACGCCACAGATCTCTTGGCATACCACTTCAGCTTTCTGAACTTCACTATTTCACATTGACTAAATTGATTTCCAGGCAGCATAAAGGAATCCAAGCCTCAAATCTCATTTCAAAAGCCAATGATATCCACTGTAGTTTGGACAAAGATATGTCGTTCTCCCTTTATGCCTGTTGCTAGAGCCTTTAATTATTTGCTCTCTCCTTCTTGCTCGAGTTTCTCTCTATTCATCAGGCCTGGATCAGCCTTGTGACAGGCATGTGGGACCTGCAGTTCCAGTTTATAATCATTATCAGAAAAGAAGTCAAAGATAAATCACTTAAAAAGCAATCTGATTGACAGAGAAATGAATCCTTTTGCTGAGAAAACAGCACAAAATTGTGTCCAATAACAGTCATGATTCACAGCCTGATTTTTATTCTAGTCATTAATGGCCATTAACGAAGCAATACAGAGCAGCTGTGCCTGCTATTCTGCAGAGATAACTACTCCATCTAGAGCACTGGGGAGATCTCAGCCATAGCAGGATGGCACCACGTGGTGCTTGGTGAGTCCAGCAACAGTGCCTGCCAGCTGGCACGAGAATCCCCATCACCAGCTATTGCTGGGATGGTCCCTCTGCGAACTGCAAATGCTGCTGGAACTGAATGCTAAGGGGCCACTCCACAGCCAGGAACAAGTATTGCATGTGATGGTTCTAAGATTGGCATGGCTCTTGTTAGACACCACTGTGGGCTGGGAATGAAAGTGTTGGAAAATGAGGGAAACAGTTGATGTTATTAAAAATGTGATGAGCAATGAAGCATGGCGAACAGCTGATGCTACCTTGACAGGTTTGAGACTCATCTACCAGCATCACTCAGTCTTCTGATGGCCATGTGAAGATGCATGCAAAGAGTGGTCGAACACCAAAACAAACGTGTGGGCTGAAACTCGACTCAGTGTAAGGCTAGAGCACCTACATGAAACTATGCAACCTATTGATCACTAATAATTAACTAATAATAAGGAACCATGCAACTACTTTTGATTTGCACTGCTATACCTGAGAGCAGAATCCTCTTGCACATGGTTTGTACCAGCATTCATAGCCCAGAGGAGGACAGATTATTTTTTAAAACAGAGACGGCAGGATCCCATGTCCATACTGTGGCACCACATTAGGAGAGATTAGAAAGCTGAGCCAATAAGTATATCCCAAGAGTATGCAATTAGGCTCTGTAGGCCACAGCATGATCACAACTACACTAGGAAACTTCAGGAGTAAAACTTCTCAAACTACTGGCATTAGATTGGTGCAAAGTTGACACAAGGCTGGAAGCAGTTGTAATAGAGAAAAAATACCTGCCTGGTTTGGCTAATCACTTCCAAACACTGAGGGAGAACATATTGAGTAGGAAATCTGGGATGTTCTACCATCTTACAGACAGCACAGAGGATAGAACAGAGGTGAGACCCTATGCCTGTATGTATGGTTTCTCTGAGAAGAGGACTTGAGGGAGCAGTCCAAATGGTGTAAAAGAATTACATGTGGGAGCTTTGTTTTTTGCACTGGATACTGAAGAGAGATTTTTTGTTGCCTCTCCTGATTTTATTCTTACGCATAAAAATTATTACATTTACATCTTTGGCCTTTTATTTGGAGAGTGTTGTATCTATAGGAAACTAAAATAGGTAAATGGCAGAAGCACCCTGCAGCACTCCTCACGAAGATCCATGTAAAGCAGACTTCATTTCCTTGCAATATACCTCTGGAACAATGGAACATTTTCATTTTGAAAAATGCAGCAAAACAAATTAGTAGGAGGAAACACCAAATATCCTTCCTTTGTTTTCTTTTACTGTACCAGTAGATATTCTGAGTGCATAGTAACAAGGGGGATGGGAAAAAGCAAAGCCCAGCAAAAGAACAACAAAGTAAAATGATACAAAAGATCCCTATGTTTGAGTTTCCTTCTTACAGCTTCTCATATAGAGGAAAACTCTTCTTTATTATATGTTTGTAAGTAAAATCCAATCACAAGTGTCTGGTAGCCTTTAAATGAGTTGCAGTACAGAAATAGGTTATATTAGTCTGAATAAATGTTATGCCAATATAACCCCCCCAACCGAGGAAGGAACAAATAGTGTAAATAGAAACTGAGACGTGGTCCAGCATCTTCAGATGCAAACTGAGGCATTCAAGTGATGCATATTGCTCAGAGTGACAAATCACATCTACAGCACTGCAGTGCTCAGGACTCTGTGCAAAGGAACTGACTGCATCAGCAGATGATCTATAATCAGGGCTAAACAGGAACCTTCATCAGCACAGGTGACAGCTAAAATTAGCATTGAGAAAACTGATGAAAACATGATGGTGAAGTCCCAAGATGAAAAATAGATTATTCACTGTCAGGGAGAACAATAGGCAGGACATAAAAACTGTTACAAGGTGACAGTGTGTTTAGTGGAAGGAGCTAAAGAAGAAAATAGCAGTAGAAGAGAAACCAAGCCCCCTTGGGGAAAACACAGTTATCGGGGATAAAAGGATGCTGACAGTAACACGAGGGGTGAAAACAAGGAAAATTGAGAGATTGAGAGTAGAACCATACAGCAGGAAGAAATGCTCCATGTGAGAATGACATTGGACAGCCGAGAAAATGAGAACTATCACTATACAAAGGCAGTTATTGTAAAGGAGGTTTTCTAATATATGGCACCAAATACATCAAATACAAAAGTGTCTTGGAAAGGACATGTTCTAACAAAAAAGACCACAACTGCCTGGCATACCTATTAAATTTCTTAAGACTGAGCAAGCAAGGAATACTTTAAGCAGACAAGGAAGACTGCATCTCAGAGAAGTCACCACTGCACCTCTGGGCAGGCAGTGAGAAAAACAAAGCACCAGAAAATATATATTTACTACTGAGGTCTCAGAGGTAACTTATGATAACTTTCTGTTAGTGTAGGGCTGTTACTTCTCACTAAGCAGACCACTTTCTCGCAGAGATTCACAGCTCCAGGGAGGCTGGTTAGTGGCAGGGTCTGCAGTGTTTGCAATCAAACACTTCACTTGCTATGGAACAAAAGTGCTTACAAATGCTTTGTTAAATAAATATGAGAAAGTATACAGTCTAGGAAATTGCATTCTGCTGAGAAACACTGCATGAGTGAAAAAGATGTTACATTCGGTGAGAAAATTATATGCTGCAAATAATTCATTCAGCTATAATAGGTAGCTTCAAAAGAGGAGGTCAGTAAAATCCTGGTGAAGGATATTTTTATAATCTATTTCATATTAATTTTCAGCATAACTGTTATTACTTTATGCGATACTATAACAGCCACAGACAGCTGAAATAAAACAGAAAATGACAATGAACAGGTTCTCCATGGCATTCACTGCCATAAACTAACAATAGGGGATATGATTTATTTTACTATGGGTTTTTTGATATCCATGAAACCCATCTAAGGTCAACACAAATTGCTAGGGAGGGGAGTGGGAGGCAAAAAGCAGGTGGGGAGGTGGGGGTGAAAGGGGAAATGTGCCATTTTAAATCCAAAGGAAATTACAATATCTCAGTTTTCTTTCATTCCAGTGGGAATTTATTAAACATTTTGGTTTAAAAAACCCAGAGACTGTTTTTTAAATGTCTGCTTTTAACTGTCTTTATGTTCTTAAAATAGGAAATACTATTACGATGATAGTGCATTTCAACTGCTAATTGGTATATGGTATGATGCAATATACATTTTGAAGATGAATGTAACTTTAAACCACTAGAACATCTGATTCAATAAGGAACATTAAAATACACATTTCCATTAGATTTTTTTTCTGAAATTTGAGTCATTCTTGGGGAACATTTCCATGCAGATGAAATGCGTGCTTTTTAGAGGGAAAAAATGTTCTCAGAAAGCATGTAGCCCGTTCTGCTTGTTGAGCTTCACTAGCTTTATACCAGCCTTGCTATTCATGGCACAAGCTATGTCACAGAGTGTAGGGTAGGCCAGGGAGGCCAGGAAGACCAGGAAGGTGTCCCACTGCTCCCAGCACCTCTGTGCTCCTCAGTCAGCTGCCAGCACCACATGTGCCCCATCACTCCCTACCAAAACAGATTTCTGAACATTTTAAAAAAACCCTACTCCCCTACCTTGGTGAAGGTCAGGCAATCCTTGTCTTGATCTTTATCCTTTATTTCAAAGTCGTAAAGTGCTTTGCCCTGAGGTGGAGCTTGTGGGAGGGGCTTGATGCACTGGATGTAGCTGGCGGGGAAGAAGCCGTGGTTCCCATTGAGCTCCCCATGGTACCAGTTCTCATCCACCTTGCGCCGCAAGATGATGATGTCCCCCTTGTTAAACCTCAGGTCACCAGGTTCTTTTCCCTCATAGGTGTAAAGGGCTTTGCCATAGGGAAGCTGGGAAACACTCTGGGGAAACAAAACAAACACCTTTAAGCAATCTCCAGCCAGCACCAATATTTTTTTAGAGTCATTATTTAGTTAGAAGCAGACTGATCAGCCATGATCATCGACCAAATTACCCCAATGACTGCAGCAGACTGCCACATAATGCTTTATGCTGGATCTCAGGAAAACTAGGATGTACGTGATGGTAAGTGATAATTTCACGTGATGGTACATGATAATTTCATCATAGCAAGCACTGTCCATCTCATGTAGCTCGGCTGAAACCTGCAGTACCTCTTACACCACCAAGCAGCATCACTTAATTTGCAAAATATCCTACGTAAGCAGAACTATATGTTTTAACAACTAAACTTGGACATGTCTAAAGGTAAAATATTAGACATTTTGACTTTCAGGGTTGCTTTGGTTTCTGAAGCTTAGAAGAGAGACAAAACAACACAAGCTTGATGATTCACAGGGTTATAAAAGCTGGCAAATTGGTAATTTTTCATTGTATTTGTTTGAGCAACTCCAAACATTTTTGAGTTTGAAGCTTTCTGTTTAGCTTTTGATTCTGTAACCAAATACTCTTATTTCATTCAAAATCCCCAAGTCTCATGCTACTCACTGAGGGCTACTGTAAACAGTTACAATATTTTTGTTGCTTATGAATTAATGTCCTTGTGGAAAAGTGGAATAGGCAGAATGCCTCAAATCTTTCTTTTAGAGCTCTGAAGCTTTCACTTTCATTAAAAGAATTAAACAAACTGACTAAAAAATCATGGCCCATGAGAAAAAAAAAAAAAAAGCCTAAAAATTCATTGCTTGGTATGATAAAAGTGATGGAAGCCACTTGAGTGTGAAGAATTCTTCCCAGAGTTCATTTTGTCCCAGTGAAAGATAGATTATCTCACCCAGGCTGTGACTGCATGGACAATGTTTTGGTGGAAGTACCGTTTATGCAGCCCCTGTCCTCCCTGTCCACTTGCTCCTCTTCTTGCTGAGTCCCACAGAGCAGGGGGTAACTGTGTTGGACACAGCTTCCTGCTGCTTTGGTCCTGTAACAGTTCTTTAACTCATACTGGAGTAGAAATGGTGTATTGCTGTATTATCCTATACCATTTTCATTTTATTTAATTGGAACTAAGAGTCAGTTTGCAAATATGTAGCAGCACATAACACAAGGGATGTTAGAGGGGTCCTGTAAAGTTAACCTTCTGTAAGAGTATTTTTCAGAGTTGTATTTACAAAAATGACACAGTTTGCTTTGCATACACATGCCTTTGAGTAGTCTGTTCCCTGCTGTGCATCATACTTGTCAAAGGGGTGTCCTGTAGGGACAGTGAAAAAGCAAAGCTATATTTAATAAAACACCCTGGTATTCCCCCAGGTGTTTCTTATGCCTGTACTCCTGGAAGACATTCCTGTGCCTAAAATAACACTCAGATGCTTTCCCCAGGGGGAAAGTGGAGTGGCCTGACAGAAACAGTGCATTTCCAGAAAATGAGATTCTGGCATGACTTTTCACGGTGTTTGTTAAAGCCACAAGAAGAGGCATTTTTCAGTTCCGATGGGCGCATTAAACGGGCCTGCTCTGGTGGGGTGGGTTTTAAGCTCTTACACCTGCATCTTTCGGCGGGAGGAGGGGAGGCACGGCCCGCTGCCTGCGCTGCCTGCCGGCGCCTCCGCCCGCCTCTGGGCGCCAGATGGTCACCGCGGCAGGCAGACACCACACCGATCAAAAAGTAACTTTCTTCATTGCACCTTCACACACAGGCGTTAACTTACTCACTCTTATTAGGAAAGGCTTTAGTAGGTGTGCAGGTCTTGGAAAGCTGTGCGGCAGATCATTTTGCCTACAGCCCACAGTGAAGGAGACAGGCAAACAGGCACAGCTCTTCAGAGCACTATCCATGTTGTCTGGAGGCGGATTCAATTTCATTCAGATGTGTCCCCAGTTCTAACTTTTCTCATTAGCAATTTGCAGTTCCTCTGTTTGCTCTGTACTCTTCTGGATTTTGCTGTATCTGAATGGAGCTACCCACTTAAAGGCCAGTTATTTTGGAATCTCCTTCAAACATAAGTAAAAAAGCATAAAATCAACAGCCACCTAACAAAGCATCAAACAGTCTGTGTCAAATCAGTGGCAGCATCCTACTGATATTTTTCTCTCTGCCAGGACAGTTAATTCCCTTGAAAGCAAAGCTTTCCCCCCATACACAGCATTTTAAAGATTAAGCATACAATACCATCAAACTCCTTAGGTAAGGTATAGATTGCATTACTCATTTGAAACTAGGAAAAAAAACCCACACACACTAAGCTGAAAGACTATAGAGCCTTGTAGCAATTTAGAAATAAAAGAATCATTACTATAATTCATGCTGAGAGAAGACAATTTATCAAGGTAAGAGTAAGACTTCTGCCAGGTGCACACTGCTGATCCAGACACACGCCTGGCAAACACTGTCTGTACCACTTACCCTAGATGAGACCTTCCTATTCCCAAGATCTTTGTAGCAATTCAAGGTCAGATCACTTTCTTTACTTTTTAGATGCTTTCTCTTCCCAAGCCTCACTTTCCTGTGTAAAAAGGCAACAGCCCCCAGTGCTACAGAAGAAGAAAGTGGATTTTACTTCATCTGACACTTCATCAGTGAAATTCTTATGCAACACATGCTGGGCTTTTATTGGTAATTAATTGATCTGGCTAGAAGATGATTCATGTCCCTGTTTTTACCTTCATCTGATGCAAATGAACACTTTTAAGAAAAACAAACCAACTTCTAGACATAAATTTGAAATCTGGCATTGTTTTATTTGGAGACCTTAAAGTGGGAATTCACCGTTTAGGCGCTTGTGTTCCTCTTCTCTTTCATGGGCTTACCTGTGGACCATGTAATCCAGGAACTGTCCTACACAGAGAAGATCTGGGCAACTGACCATGGGAAGGACTTCCAAAGCAAACTGTTCCAATTATCAGCTACAGCTTTTCTAATTCTGAATCACAGCTTTTCAACTAAAAACTCTGTAAAGGCACCTTTTAAGGTGAACATGTAATTTAGTGGAAAAAATATCCTCCTACTGAAAAACTGAGACATATCCCAGCCTTTCTGTAAGGCTCTATGTACCCATTTTGATTTGAGCATCCCACATAAACCTTGCATTTACTGTGGCCCAGGTACCAGTGTCCTCTAACCCTTTTCCTTTTCAAATAAAGCTACTTGTTCTGTTCTAAAGCTTTAAGTGTCTGCTCATTTCAACCAAAGGGAGAAAATTAATATCACAATTTAAAACCCCTCCCCCCCCAAAAAAACAACAAAAAACCCACAAACAAACAAAAAACCCACAAAAAATCCCAAAATATCCCCAACCAACTAACCCCAAACACTCAAGATAAACTCTTGAAGCTTCTTTGATGATGTATTCTGGCCAAAAGATCTAGCTTTCAGTGGACCTTTCATGGTCACATTATATTAATGGTTCCTAAGAAGCATGTTTTTGAAAGTTTCCCTTTATTTTTCCGATTTTTGGTTCATACATAAGTGAGAAGCAGATCAGAGTCAGAAAGTTCCTCTGAACTACCTGTGAAAGGAGGGAGAATTAAGCATCTTTCAGAAATAGAATAAAAACAATCTCTGCTGCTGTTTGCTAGTTGTAATGTGGTTCTTAGAAATCTTCCTCTGATCCTGATTATCTTCCTCACTGGCAATCTTTGTGCAGGCAATTCTGGCCTATCCACCCCGCTCTTTTTCACTTGACTTTCCCAACTCAAAGGAAAAGCAGCCATCCAGGACTCATATCTGACTGACATGCAAATTCCCCAAGCCCTGCTGGTGAGCATGTCCTTCCCATTTTATGTTCAAAATCTCGGCTCATGCCCTGTCCTATTTTCTCTTAGGTCTTTGTTCCATGCAACATCATTTCAGTCAGAAATCATCACCTTCAGAATGCCTAGGTGGTCCTTCCTACAAAACCTTTCAATCTAAAACAGGATATAAAGTATTATCTGAGAGATCAGACTGAAGCAAAGCAGAGACAGGCAAGGTTCAGGTGAGCAAAGCACACAGAGGTGTTTTTCCAGCGACTGCAGGAGGCTCATACCTTCCTCTTGCTCCCTGCTTTGGCAGAGCAAAACTTCCTCATCCTTCTTGTGCCCATTCCATGCATGAGCACTGCCACAGCAACTGCTGGTGGACAACACTGAGCCACTGCACTACACCCTTGCCATGCACTTCATCACCTGCTCCCCCACCTAACTCCCTGCCCACCCATGGAGCCCCATCTTGGCATCTTCTGCCTCACTATGTCCAGGCAGGGAGCTCCCTTTCCAAGCCTGGCCCCAGCAGCATCATGCTGCTCCTCTCCCCATGCCATCCAGCTTCACAATGGCCACTCCTGCATCCAGGGACCAATGTGGTGGCAGCCTGGCTGTCCTGTGAGGAGCTTGGCAGAGACCACCACCCCACTGCCTTCCTCCAAGTCAGCTCTTGACCTGTGCCTAACTGTGAGGAACCCCTGCCATCACCCCCTGCCCAGCTGCCATAAAATCTGGTCAGGCATAATGCAGGTGGCTGCAAAATTAAAGAGCCTCAACATCTGACTGCTTCAAGTAGTTGATTTGCCCTGCTGGTTTATTGTGAGGCTAACTGGCATTTGGCTATGATGTGCATTAAATTTCAAAACTCTGTGTGGGTGTGTACAGAAATAAAAAAAAATTAAGAAAGGAAGAAAGGAAAGGATGAAGTCACAGTCAATGGCAACAGCCAGTTTCCTTTTCCTGCCACTGAATCCGTGCTGGCACAATGCTGAATACTGCCAAAGGTTTCTTTTCTATTTCAGCAATCAATACTGACGTGAAAGCCTGAAGCGTTAATATGCTGAAAATCCCCCTTGCAGAAGACTCAATGATATGTTGGCAACTCAATCATTCTGCATTTGTGTTTCAGCAATGTCAAATGGCAGCAGTTAAGCAGAAACCTGCTGGCAAATTGACAAACAACAGCCATGAAGCAATTAACTGGCAAAGCTGGAGCATTCTTCATTATGTACCCTGAAGAACAAAAGGAATGGGAAAAAACCCAAACATGCTTGCTTCCAGTAAATTCCCCTAGTAGAAAGCTTAGTAGAATATGAGCTGCACAGATAGAGTAGGTCTTCAGTTTTCAAAAGTTACAGAAAATAAACACTTTTCCAATGTGCTCAAAAGCGACCCAGGCTCCAACAGGGGTCAGAGCCTGCCAACTTCTGTGTGCAGGACTTGATGGAGGAGGTCATTACCTTAAAAAAAGGTCTAATGCTTGCCCAAAGTACCATGCGGGTGCTTATAAAACAAGAAATCAAAAATAAAATAAATAGGGAAAGGCATCCAGCTACTAAACCCAGACAGAAATGCTATGATCCAACCTTTCTCTCAAACTAAATTTGTGTTTAAATCCTTGAAACCCAAGAAAACTCTTGAGATTCCAGCTACATCTCCTCTCTACAATAGCAAAGCAGAGGGTTGTTTCTCTGCAGTGTGAAAGCCATGTTAATGCTGAAGGGTAATTTCTCTTGCCCAAGCTCTTGCCTTGTGCACATCTAGCACAAGAACGTGCAAAGAATGGCAACCTCAACCTCTCCATTTCAAGGCCTTCCCTTGCACATCACGCCCCAAGAGGCAGGTGTGATGCTGTCAGCCCCAAGGGTCAGCAGCATCACCTGACCCCTAAGTCAAGAGGATGAAAGAATAAAAGATTTGGAGAAATGCAAAAGATGGAGGAGTATTTAACTCCTCTTTCCCTGTTCTCCATGGGTCTTGATCATCATCTGAACTACAGGTGAACCAGGAGGGGAAAAAGCCAAACAACCTCAGAACACATTACTGGAACAGCCTGATAAGAACACTGCTAGGGACAATAATTTCTTATTTTTTTAAAGTCTGTAAGAAGTCACTTTAGCGAAACACACTGGCACGTTGCTTGTTGCAGTCTTTCAAAATTCTCCAACATCTATCTCCATATCCCCCATATTCCCAATATATTTCTAAAGAGTCTGTTCCTCTGCATGAATGTATATACATTTATCTCTTTCATCAAGCATTATCAAGTTTTAACACAAAAAATAAATTAAAAGTTGATAAAGAAGAAAAGGAAAAAAATAATGAAAAGTAATTAAAAGCATGCACATCTCCATAGTGAAATACAGTTAAACACAAGCTATTACTATAGAGCATAAATAATAATTAAAACACATACTGCTAATTTTTTGCTCCATTACTCTGAAGCATCACACATTACTCTGAATTTCCCAGTCTACACAAGCAAAGATTCGGTGGTGATGGTTTGGACTGAATTTACATTTACCAACTGGTAGGAAACTCCCCACAAGCAGGCTGGGTAGCACTTCAGCATATGGTTTCCTGACACCCATAAGAGCTCTGCAGAAATCCCAGCAGCTGTGCTGGAGAGGACAGGGCTTGCATGATGGAGCATCCATCAGCGGGACTGCTGAGGAGGAGAAGGGCTACTCCCTGTACCTACCCTGTTACTGGGACATTTGCATCCAAAACCCCCATTCAAATCAGCTGAGAGCAGTTTAAATCATGAGCCTGTTCAGATCTCTTTAGGACAGAAAAGTGGAAGGCAGTCTGGCACAACAAACAACCATTGTGGCAGCAATGACAGCCCTGTCTGCTGGACTTGGCAGGGGCAGCAGGGACTGTGCACTGCCTGCTTGCTCCTCGCCATCCTGCCCACTGCACTCACTCTCAGTTTAACACCTTTCCAGAGCAAAACCTTTCACCTAAAGTAAAACACATCCCTTAGTCAGCCCTAGGAAGCAGAAGAGAGCAGTTGTACATGCAGTAAGCTGAAGAAACGAGGGGTTGAGGCAAACTTTGGCCCATGCAGTCAAAACAAAAAATTTATACTACCACCAGATCCGTGCCCTGAAGAGTTTTTAGTGGCTTTTGTCCTCAAGAGGAACTTTCAGGGTGACAGATCATAAATCATCATCATATCACAGCAAAAACTCTCAAAAGTGCTTTGTCTTCTGTGTAAGATGGTTTGTCTTACGTGCAGTGATTCAGAAGTACAGGTCACCTGTCCAACATATCTCAACAGTGATACTGCAGCATTTGCTTTCACAGAAAGCTAATTACAGGAAAATTAATCAAAGAGAATCTAAATTTGCACAAAGAAGCAAAACAAAACCCAGTTATATGCTATTAGTCAGCTCTGCGTGACAGATCAGTCAAAATCTCAAAAATCACACTTTGCATGTATATTTTGAAATCAACTTTAAGAAGAAAGGTATTTAAGATGACGATAGAAACAGCACCATGGAGAAGGAAAACTGAATGTAATTGTTTATATACTCTGGAAAGTGGCATGTTTATTGATAGTGCTATACAGGTATTAATTAATCACAATAAAAATAAAACTTCTTAACTAAAGCTTTACTGTTTTATTTGACTAAATGGTTAACTAGTATTTAGGCCCTGACCATCACTGATGATGCTGCAGATGGACTGCAGTCCTTGTGACACCTGAAGACACAGGCAGACAACACACTTGAGGTGCACATGGCTCCCACCTGGAGTAGAAGGTAAAATGCTTTTCCATAACTAAAAGGTCTTGGGAACGTCTCTACACATTTGCAAGACGTAGCCTTTATACATGGAGAGGAAGTGTCCAAACAGATTAGGAACCTATCTGCCATTTCCAGAAATGACTTCTCTAATTAGCATGAAGATACCAGGGGAATTGCTCAACAGACGGAGCACGAAGGCAGGCAGGTACAGCATCATTCTAGCACATTGACATTCTCTCCAATGAACAGGGAACAACAGCACTGGCCACCCCAGAACAGCACAGGATGGTGTTCATCCTCTTCAGCAATGGGCCAATGGAGCACAAACTGATCTTTCAAGAGAACAGTGTCTGCTGAGGTGATTTTGTAGTTTATCTGGCAAACAGGCACAACTTGCATTTCACCTTATAAGATCCATATTTGCACACAGCAAGATTAAAGAATGTTTCGAAGTTTCACTTAGCAAGTTCAACTGATGCACGCAGCACAACTGAGAAAAAACCAGCAGGCTTTCCACTGCACAGCTTGTCACACAGGTCTGTCTGGGATGCTCTGCTTCATCAGTATCAGAGCTGAGTTACTTTCACAGTCCAATGCCATTTCTCTTAGAAAGATTCACAACTTGAATGCAAGAGTGCATCTGATCTCATAATTGCAGCTAATAGCTTCATGTCCTCTGCACATCTCACATTGCTTCAGTCCCTCACTCACTATCTATCCATATTTACACATTCAAAGACCTCTCTTTCTTAGTAACCCATTGTTTAAGTTAAATTTTTCAAACTACATGCTCTCCTATTAAACAACACATGATATTCAGGGTCCGGTTGGATTTCCAGTCAGGAATTCACAGCTATGGCTGCCCAGAGAGTCAGTGGGTAACACCAGCCAGCTATTTAACCATGTCAGCACAAAGTCCCTCATGTTCTGCAAAACCCAAATGCTTCCAAACTCTCTGCTCTTTAATAAGTGGTACTGTTAACACGCTGCTGGCCTGGTAGGTCAGTTTCTGGTTTCAGTTGAGCCACTTAAATTCTGTTGATCTTGATGAAGTGGCATGGATGTATAGAAAATTCCTACCTGTCAACCTTACAAGATTACTTGTAACATAAAGCTTTATTTTACAAGTAATCTTCTCTGAAACAAAGCTGAATGTCTGGCAGCCTCTACAGAGGAAAATATTTAGTGATGTCTTGTGCTGGCCATAGCCTTTACAAAAGCTCGGTATGTTCTAAGAATCTGTCCTTCGCCTTTCAGGCAGAAAACATTCACTGGATCCTAAAGACCAGATTTGACCCTTATAATCCCGTGCAGGGATCTCAGTGAAAGGACTGGCTGCTGTGTGCAGACACAGCAGAAGCTGGTCTACAAAACCAGCCAATAGCTGAGACAAGTTCTAACCCAAGTATGCAGTGTGGCTTCCTGAGAAACCATCAGACAAAATATGCCTCAGCTGACTGCCTCACAAGGGCAAGAACCACCAAACACTTCCTGAGCTTCAGGAACTGGTGGTAAGTTAACACAGAAAAAAGCACAAATAACAGAAAAAACATTTTCCAGTGGAACTCTACTAAGCAAACTGACAGCCATGTGCTATTTGAGCAGTTCAAAGAGGAAAGACAGCACAGTTGGCTACATTTAGCCTGCCAGAGCCACCAATAGAGATAAATCAAATAGGAGCTCCCTTGAAGCTGCAGAGAAACACAAAAAAACCTCCTTATATTCAAGGCACTATAACATTATATATTTAAGGGTGCCTTGTATTCTCAATTCAAAGTGTCTTCAAACCTTTAAATAAACATGAAATCTTTCATTGATTACTCCCCAGATGACACCACTTTGGTCAGAACCATGACCCAGTTTTTCCAGCCACCTGACAGAAACAGTCTTTGCTTGCTTTTTAATAAAAGAGATGAGTTAAAAGTCAGTTCTCTGTGCAATTTTGAGAGCCTTAAGCTTTTCAGGTTTCTTCCCTTCCACAATGGCAGCAGCACTTACAGCTCTGGAATTTTCCACAATTCCTTATGCTGTAGGTCACAGCAAGAAAAAAAAGAACACTTTGGGGAAAATACAAGAAGTATTGCATAAAAGCCCATAACATGAATCTCTGCTGTGATTGCTTCATTTGATCTTTCCTGGTGGAAGCTGATGAAGCACGGGATAGCTTACATTTTCCAGCGGTGTCTTTGTAACTCTGCTATCCAGCCCAATACCTCTGGTTTACTTTCCAGGCTTTCCACATCTTTCTTTTTGGCTCCTTGTCTTCTGACTCAAGTGTTTCCTAAGCAGAAACTCTCTCCCACTTCCACCCCAGAAAGGACTTTATCGTCCAGTCCTGCTACAACTCATCAGAGCTGGGTTTCCTCCTGACAGAGACCAGGCAGGTTACAGCTCAGAGATCCCACTCCCAGACCCTGCTTCTTTGGGACTTTTCTATTGCAATTTTTTCTCTCTCAGCTGGATCACAGGGAGGGGAGAGGGGTAAGGAAGGGCCTGGAGATGAAGCTGCCCCAAAAATGGAGTGGGCAGCTGTATTTACCATCTGGCAAAGCTCCCAGAGCTCAACAGAGGGAGCCCCACTCCAGTGAATCTTGCCGGGATTGCTACCAATAGAGAAGAGACATCAATATTGCTTTTTTTTTTCTTCTTCTTTCTTTTTTTTAACATAAATAAATTCACACCAGGAAAATCTTTCTCCTCTCTTTCTCCCTCTCTTCATACAAACATTAACTTAAAAGTTAAAAAAGCTTCTTCCATTATTTAAATCACCAAGAATCAAGAAAATGGGACCTGAAACAACACAAGCCACGTTTGCAGCCTCAGCTCACAGGCTCTGGTACCCAAAAAAACCAATCTAGAGAAAATTAAGGATTTTTTTAAATTAGTCTTTCTGAGGTGACACATCTGAGGTGATGGGGATCATTCCTTCATACTGACACCTGCATTTACTGAGGAGCTGAGGAGTCTCTGAGGCTGTCAGAGTATTGCAAGGCCTGAAGGGTGAAACAGGGATGTTTTTTTACAGGGGACTGAGCAAGGTCACTGCCAGGGTTTTCAAGGAGTATGGGAGAGGCAGTATGACAAAAGATCATGAAGACCTTCTGATATGGGAATGGGATGAACAAGTGCCCACCCAAAGAACCTGCCTGTGGTGTCAGGGTGGCCTGTAAACTGAAATGGATAAATGGGTGAAGGATGAGAAGCCAGCCTTGATTTTTATTTCTGATTAAGGGGAGGATCTGAAATTCCTATTTAAACCCCAAACTTCTGCAAAAAGATGCATTCGATTTACTTATGCAACTTTTGCTTTATGCTTTATGATTAATAAACATGGTGCCTAGGAAGCACCTCTCTCTGTTGTATCTTTTTCACTGCATGTGACCACAGAGCAGATTCCTGCATTATAAAACTGAAAATATATCCTCTGCTTTCCACTTGTCCAAAGTTTTCATAAGACAGCTTTAAAAAATGTACTCTAAGAGAACTTTCTGAGGTGGTATTCACAATTTCATAAATACTGTATTACCTGAACTGTGCCTTCCCTGCACTGACAGGGCATTTGATAAATGCACTGTGGACTGCATACACAGTGGAGCTAAAGAACATGTTTCCTTGGTAGCTCAGTTGTAAACTTCAATAGGTGGATAAATTCCCATGTCACTAGAGAATATTTACAACTGAACCTTATTTATCAGCAGCGTGCCCTTACTGACAGCCCATGCAAATCAATGGCTATGGCTCTTTTCTCATAGTTACATGAAAATCACAGAGGTTTCTTTTGCACCAGGACAGGTTTTATAGCCAGTGAGAAGAAATGGCATTAGGAGATGCTAATGTTGAAATATTCTTGGCTCAAAATGTCAGTGTGAGAGGAGCTAGGTCATCCACATCTGCATTGTGTGAGCAGTCTCCTTGTCTCTTTGCTGCTGGAGACATTCTCAAGTCGGAGCCCATCTGGAATGTCCATCCTCACATTGTCTGAAGAAACGTACATGATGACCCACTTGCCAGGAATTTAGAGAGAGTATTTCCCCTCTGTTTGCTGTGATTAGCAATACGAAAATACCTGCTATCCAGTAAAAATGAAAAAATTGTGTTTTTTAAATCAGAGCATTTCATCCCTGTTTATCAGAAGTATCCCTGTGGTTGTTATTCTCCCTCAAAGAAGACATTATTTTTCAGAATCCCTGCCTGCTCCTTGGTGGGACTGCAGGTTCCCTGTCATCCCACACCCTGCCTCCACTTTGTTCTCCTATCCAGATCCTGTGCCCTGAAATGATTCATTAGCTGCAAGTTACTGACACATGCTTTCTTCATGCAGATGATTAGGAATTGCTTTCAGGCCTCAGTCCTGCTGACAGGACAGGCTGGCACCTTCCCGCATGTCACCCAGCTGACTGCCAGGAGGGCTTTAATCAGCTCTGCCTCTGACGTGTGCTAGGCACTCTGGACAGGGGTGCCCCACTGTGCTGAAGAGGTCACAGAGCATCTTGCACTCCAGTGCTGCCAGTCCTCATCTCCTCTGGGGTGGAAAAGGCCCCTCCACTGCTGTGCTGGGCTCCCATTAGGAACAGTTCAGCTTCTCCCCTGCATGGAGCAAACCTCTGTGCAGTTTGATGTTTGGAAGGAATAGTAGTTGGAGCAGACAAGGAAAACATCAAGGAAGATACAAGGCTTCGTAATGCAAATCATGCTTTTATATCATTCTCCCAAATCCCCTTTGGGGAGAGAAAAGTTGATTATCTACAGAATATGGGTCAAATTTATGCCTTAAGGATCTTTCAGTGCTTTGGCTGCTTGCTGACATAGTATGGGGCTCCTCACTGCCTTTTCAGGTTAATGCTTTCAAAGTGCTGTCCCTGGGCATCATCCTCATCATCAATTTCATAATATTACTAAAAAAATTAATTTCCTGCACCCACTCCCAAGGAGTTTCTCTCATGCTGAACTTAATTGATGCTTCCTCTTGCACTCTGAGGAATGATTAAAATGAATGCTGCACATGTTAGGAAGCACCTTGGATTTCAAACTCTGCATGGTTTCTAATTAAAGAGACACACACAGGATGCTTGTGCTACATTTCACTCCTCTCTAAGGCTATTATTATTACATACATTTCAGCAGTAGTCAAAAGAGTCTCCTCTACCTCACATAATAGAATCCTGATTTAGACTGGATAATCACCAGTCGTTGATGCGAGTGAAAAATGTCTTTAGGAAAGGGAAAAGAAAAGGCTTGTGCTGTAACCAGCCCTCTGGCAGAGAGATTGATATTAATGACAGAAGTGTTTGACTTTCTGGCTAACGTGGATTATACAGTATTCAATGTTAAGCACTGGCTCTAATGAAGTACAATAAATAAAAAAGAAAAACCAGCTAGAAAACCCCCATCATAATCAGGGGTGCCTTATGCTCAGAGATTTTGGAGGAAAAGACACAGGTATGTGAGTGTCAGCACTACTCCCACACTTCCCTACCCATAGTCTCCCTTCCACTTTTCTGGTATCTCTTTGTCTTGGTGATAAATACTTTATTCCTGGACAAAACTGCTTGACTTCAGGTACAATTTTTGAGATGTTGGTTACCTCTACCTACCTCAGGAAAACTCAGGACCCAAGTGGCCGGGGGGAAACAATCAGTGCTGAAATCTAGCCCCAGTCAGTTAGACATCTGCATCATCAGCACCTGCATTTGACATCAACAGAGCTGCACAACACAGCTAATACCTCTGCTTTTCTGTGAGAAAATATGGGGCTGTAAACCTCAGAGGGGAAAATATTTCACATAGATGTGTTATTAATACAAAGTCAGCTCATAAACCCTATCTTGCCAAGCTGTGCAGTCATTTTGAAAACTGCAGCTACACCTTGCTAGATGCAATGACCTTACTGCTTTCCAAGGCCAACTTGTGACTTTGCTTACATGAATGTAAATAAATCAAACACTCTCCCACTGCCCACAATGACAGTATTCCTGATTGTCACTGTTGTGGCAGCACACTCAAATTCTGTGGCAAATGACACCAGGGGAAATGCTATGATAGCAATCCTATATTGCATTGCGTGCATCTTTTACCACCAACTAATACTTAAAATATGGGATCCATTTGCTTTTCCAATGTCTTGTGAAATGCTACAGGTTATAAATAATTCAAACCAATAATAACAGGATGCCTGGGCATTTCTTTTTCAGGTTTAAGAAGGTAACTGCCTAACTTGGTGAAATAAACTGCTTTTACTGAAATAATTTTCTCTGCTGAAAAGGAAATTATTTTCAATTAGACACACTGCATATTAGCAATAGAAAAAGACTTAACAAAGTTAAACCCAAAGCAAAATAGTGTTGGTATATACATTTTTATTCCTTATTCATCTCTGTATGGTTTCAAATCCCTTCAGCATAGAATTGAACCCCTTTGCCTCTACCTTGGGTTAATGCTACAATCATAGGGATATTGTATAAAACAGGCTTCTTCTCTGTCCATGTTATAAAACTGAAAAGTATTTTGCTTTCTCAAAGACAGATTTTAGACATAACTTCAGGAAAAGATATGGGTATATCTCACAAAAGGAAGAAGAGACTTTGGCCCCTGAGAGAGGCAGAAGTAAGACATACAATCCTCAACACTTTCCTAGCAGCTAAGTCAGCACACTAACTTTGCCTCTCCCCTCCTTCAGCACCTCAGGCTCCCAGTCTTCCCTAACTCTTCTCACTGGGATTAGGTCCCTATTTCAGGACAGTGACTCTGGTATGGAAGTGACACATCTGCAAAACCCAGGTGAAGTATGGAGTTCAGTGTTGCTTGGAAAAAATATAAAGATACTCTGAAAAAGACTACATCTTGTATTTCCATGACATCAAAACCAATTCAGTTTTGTTTATCTGCTCATTATGGTTAATTATTCCATCATACTTCCTTCAAAAAGCTATTCATAGTTATGTGTGTCATGTGACCTCAGCACAAGGGTCTGTAAGTGCATTTTGTGAAATAGCAGTGAGTGCTCTGTGGTCAAGTCTCTGAGCTGCTGGAGAAAGCTGTAACTCTCTGGACTCTCTCAGCACTGGGATCTAGAAGAAAGACTTTGAGAAAGAAGTGGTCAAGGGTGCAGTTTTATGATATGTGAGCCCATCTTCAGGCAAATCTTTGCTGGTTAATGTGTCTGTGGGTTTAGCTTCCTGAGCTGCCTCCTCAGGCTGTGAGGTGAGGACAATGTGCTGCACAAGGAACACAATGGGACTTCACATCTAATGGAAGGCTCAGAAGGGAACCAGAACCTCCTTTTAGAGCAGCAGCCCCCAAATGGGCTCCAGAAGCTCATAACTACCTTAAACACACAGTTTCAGTATGACAGTAAGTGATAGCTCCAAGTCTGAGAAAGCTCACTGGATCTTTCACTTGAGCAGATGGGAATTACTGTGCTGTATTTCAAAGGATGGGAATTTAATTTCCATATCATGCCAGTGCTTTCTTTTCACCACCTTATCCCCCTGCCTGCCAGAATCTCAACTAAGGAATTGTCCATATACTCGTTTGAATGTTTCTATGGATTTAGAACTTGAAAGACTGTATCTGTGCTCAGAAATTATGCATAAGTCCATTACAGCACAACAATAATTCAGCTGTAATTGCCTAGCAGTGCAGGCTGGAACAAAGCAAGTATGAGCAAATCCATAGTCAGACCAAGTAAGAGAGAAGTCAAGAAATAATGGACAGAGAAATAATGCTGGATTCCCACAAGCCCCCTGAGTCTAGTCCTCTGCAATCAACAAGAAATGTTACAACAGATTTATTTCTCAGGTTCTCAGCCATTTTTTTCTACATGCTGCACTTTACCACAGGCACCAAAGCAGTTTCAAATCCCTCTTGTGAACTTAACACCAAGCAGGAATGACCAGAACCTCCAACTTTCACATGATAAATGAAGACAGCAGGAGATAGCAGAAACAATGTCGATGTCCTGCTCCCAATATAGAAGGGAGCTCAGCAAATTCTGGTAAGAGGGCTGGCTCACCATGAGATGATAAGTACCAAGAAGAATTGTAAAACATATCAACAATGTAAGCTGAGTGGAAGAGAAAGCTTCTTTCTGACCACAGATGTAAAGAATGATGCAGGCCTGAGCAGACACGTGGTATGACTCTGTGCCCCAGAGCACCCTGACCTGTGTCCTGGCTCTGGATACGGCCAACACCCAAATCCTTGCAGGAATGACAGCCCCAATTAAACTTTTTCATGCAACCTGCAAAAATTCTGCAGCATGAGATGAAGGTAATATAAGCATGATGCAATGTGACAGTAGCTTTAAAAGCCCTTTGGGCATATCAGTGTAGCAAACACCTAGTGATTCATACTTCTGGAGCACTAAATATGCCATTACTCCTGCAAGAACATGAAAACTGTAAAAACCCCAAAAAATATAGAAGGACTGTTCAACCAGTGAGACCCTGTAGCTACTAGATCAATGTCTTCTCACACAGGTAGGAAATGAGAAATTATGTGTTCAATAGCTCAAAGACACAAATTTCTCCGTAGAACAAAAAGGGGGGAAAAAATCAAACCCAGTTCCAAAAACATTGTACTGAGAAGCTGTCATCCCCTCAATTTGGTCTCTATTATAACAATTGCGGGCTATTTTAACACAAAAAATTGCACAAAACTTTGCAAACTTGCTGTCCCACAGGGTTATTTCAGCAGAAGTTGAAAAGTGCTGATGGCAGTGGAAAGATCCTGTAGACTGAACTCTAGAAAATAATTCATCTGCACTAATGATGTCCAGCAGAAGCGACAGAAATGCTGCTTAAGGGGGATCATGCCCATTTTACCTTTGAGTAGATACTACATGAAAGGACAACAAAACTTTAAGACTTTCCCTTCCATGTTTGCCAGTATCAACCTTGTTCAAGCAAATTATCAGTCTGCATCTCCTCTGAACTTCCATCATTATGAGTGCACACACACCCTCAATGTCTGATGTGCATACATTATCTACATGAATTAAATCAATTTGCATTTGTACACTGAGCAGCTGGTCTGAAATTTACTCCAGAATAATTTTTTTTTAAAGTCCAAAAACCATATATGCAGCTGGGATTGCTTATGAGTGAAAAAATGTGGTATCTTTATAGCCAACAGCATATGTATTCAGTATGCAGACCTACAAATATTGGATTCACTGCCAAAAATCATTGTTAAGCAAACTGGCTGACTCGTTGCATTTTCCTGATGAACCAGAAGGAACTCGCTGAAGAGAGGTGGAGTACTTGCAAAAATTTCAGATCATGGATTTATAGCGTGCGCAATGCAGTGTGATCCAGCTAGTCCCAGATGAATGGGTATGTCCCTGCAGAAGAGCACATTTCTGACTGGGATATGAGTGTGGATCCTGGGGAAGTGTCAGCAACACTCTGATGAACCCTGATAGTGTGGCCATAGTGCTGCAAACTACCCTGTCTGGAGCAAGGTCAGGGGCCTCTGCACACAGCTGAGGTGAGTTGCAGACTCACCTAACAGCATCCACAAGTGACGCTGGATGAAGATCTTGTTTTCAAATGGATTTAGTGGCCTCTTGAGGTGCAGAAGATGACACATGCAACAACCTCTTCTTTTGCAACACTTAACCAGAACAGCTATTGCTTAGTTTGCAAAAACAAAAGTAAATAATTAAAAAACCCCCCAGTCTTCATTTATGTCTCTCTTCAGAACATTAACGAACACTAAATTCCCCCCTACTACCATTTCAGATAATGGAATCTACATAATGAGAATCATTTTTAATAAACCTTCTCTGTGTTTCTACCATGGACATATTTTAACCCACTGCGCGGAGCTGACTTTGCACGTATTCATTCTGCTATTTTAGCAGTAGGAGACTAGGTTAACACACCAGTCATTCACTCCTGGAGATGTGGATTCAGTTCCTGGCCTACATGACAAGTGATAATGAGTTTGGTTATTGAATCTCCAGGGGATATTTGTTCGCATTACTAAGCAACCGCATAATTTGGCAAGATGTGTTAAGTATGTGTTAAGGATAAGACCAGGGGCCAATTGCTCAAATGACTGACACAATGCAGCCTCCCGCACATCACTGCACCAAGCCCCTCCTTTGTGCAAGTCTGCTGGAGGTCAGGAGAACCGTGCAGGTTTTTCAGCCTGTCCCTTTTCCTGTCTGTACTGACACAGCCCAGTGCACAGCCTTGCAGGTGCGATCTGAACCTGCAGATACACAAAGAAACACAACCTATGTCCCTGCTACCAAACTCAGCACATAATTCAAGGTTACTTTAATCAGTTATGCATACTTTTTCAGCACTTTGCTGTACCCAAGAAACAATAAAACACAATTAAAGCTGGGGGAAAAAAGGGATGTATAAAAAAATTACATACTAGTAATTTTTGTTTACCTATTGACATGGAACTCTGCAGGGTTGGCATTGCTATGGCTGTCTCTGCAAGCACAATGCTTACAAAGGTTCGTTTAAACAAAAGGAGAATTGAAACTTGTATGTACACAAAACTCCATAAAAATGTATGTTGCCATTGGAAGTACCAGTAACATGGCTATGTCACATTAGCTAAGAATTTCAGGCTTGAATTTCTTTGCAACAGGCAGATTTGGCAAAAATAGTCACTTATCCTAAGGCTACTTCCAGTAGATCTTCTTCTGACCCTAGTCTAGCTGACTGTGCCTCAGATTCAACAGGAGGCACAGGCAGGATTTCACAGATGTCCTCTAGACTGGTGGCACAACACCTGGAGAGCAGACTGGGTCTTTCATGGATGATACCTGTGGGTGGGTATATAATCACTATGTTATTTTTAACAAGCCTTGCAATCTCCTTTCCTTGGGCCTCCATCTAATAGATCTGTGAGCTCTGAACACAATGTCCAACTCAGGATTTGGGAAGAGAAAAGCAGGCTTTGCCTTGTCTCTGCATTAGAATAGGACATGTGTGGGTGCTATTTTCCCAGAGCCCAAGCAGGCAGGATTGTCTGTGTGCTCCTGCACCTATGGATCTTGGAAACTTTGGGGCCAAACACTGAGATTTGGCATCAGGAGGTTTAGATACTTAAGGACAAAAGGTGTTCTTCCTTATTTTCTGGGCTGTGGTGTCTACATCATTTAGGTAAGGGCTAGAAAGCATTCTGGATCCTTTCCTTGACATATTCCAGTAGAAACAAACTCGATTCATGGGCCACAGCCATCTGCTACAGATTAAGGTTCAAAAGGGGTTAACACTTCCAGAAAATAGGAAATCCAGATGTCGCATCATCACCCAGTTGCATGACAAAAGTCAGAATTCATTGATAGCTTTTGCAGGAATTAGGGTTCAGCATCTGGCAGGTTTAAACCTGTAGAACAGAAGAAAAAAAAAAAAAACAACCACAGAAGCAATAACTCTGTTGCCATTCCAACAGGAACTACTCTCATCATGGGGGTGACTGGTAGCTGAGTAAATCTGGAATGGCAGCAAATCAGGAAATTACTTGTCAGCCAATTCCAAGTCTTTTTTTGGCACACAAGCCTCTTGGGGGGGATAGTGGCAGGAATGAGGCATTTCTGTGTGATCATTTGGGAATTTTATGAATAAAAAGATAAAGTTCACTTGCTATGAATCACATAAAACCAGAAAACTCTCCCTGCCACAACCAAGAAAGGTTATGAATAGAACTTCATTGAAGAGAAGCCATGGTAGAGCGTGATGTTACTCATAAACTAACACCAGTCAGCTTATGTTCACCATGCCCTGGGACACGCATCCAACAATTAAAAAACTCCCATGTACATTGGAAGTAGTGTAGTGGCACTGTTCCAGCTTTCAGGGAAGGTCTGGACAGTGACAATATCTGAGCTATCATGGAAGGTGGATGTGAGAGTGATGTTTCATCTCTCATGCTGGTGAGAACACGGGGCTCTCCCCACGCCGCCCCCACCTTCTGGCAGTGCCTTTGAAACACCACACTAGCAGGAACCTCAAGTACAACACTGTGGGAGAGAAAGATGGTTACAGCCCACCTTGAAAGATTTGCCAGCCCACCCAAGAAAACGTTGAGTCGTGTCAGAAACGACAGATAAAACATTTGCTTTGATTTAGAGTGCCTGCCTTCTATTTAGGGGATGCCAGAGATTCCCAAAGTGTGAGCAGACAGCAAAGAGAGGATGGCATCTACTCTAGTGCTTGAATTTATTTTATATTTATTCTTCTCTCTTCTCTCATAACACTCCACCTTCCCAAGATTTCCTCTAAATCAAGTCCTGCTCCAGTCTGATGCAGTTCTTCATAGTTGTATAAACCTGTCTGCTCAAATGTTCCACCTGCAGAAAAGCTGTGCCAGCTTTAACTTCATCAAACCAGCCATAAATCCCACATGTGCCAGAAAGTGCTGCAGAAATGCCAAAGCAAGCCACATTTTCCAGGTCTCCTGCTGGGAAAATGAAGCGTTTTTAACCCCAAATGAAGAATTGTAAAAATCAAGGAAAACTACAATTGCTTTTTGATAATTGGAAGACCATTAATATAAAAACTACTTTCCTCATGAATAAGCAGCCCTCCCCCCTGCAGATTCTAAGGATAATATTTTTGTTTATTAGAGCATTAAGGTGCATTCATCTCCTGCTAAAAAGCCCAAAATGATAATGATGGGGGAAATGTGAATATGCATCTGAGATGAGGGGGGGCTGTCAGGCCACCTTGGCCAGTATCTTCTCCCAGGCATTGCCTCAGGCAAGTGTCCCCAGAAATAAGCATGTTGGTCACTACAGTGTCGACCACAGACACTTGGCCAAGAACAGAGCTGGCAACTGTCTTCAAAAATAACACTGCCCTGAAACTCCCAGGTAGATGGGCCTTGTGATCCACTGACACTACTGTAAATCAAGGTTAAGCCATTGCTGAAAAGGCACCTCAGAGGAAATAAGTGTCAAGAGCCACTTTACTTTTGGCACATCAGATACTGAGAAATGCAGGAATGTGCTAACAAAGGGCCTCTTTACTCAAAAATCTGCCTCTGTGTCATGAGCGAAACATGAGCCGTGGCAAATCCAGATAATTAGGGCTTGATCTTATTTATGGCATGATTCAGTGTAATGCTGCTGGTGTCACTAGAGTTGGGGCAACTAACACCAGCAGAGAAAGTGGCCCTATATGTTGAATGCCTGGACATCTCTGACTCCTGGAAGCTGCTGAGACAGCATCTGCTGCAGTTCAGCTTTCAGCTGGAGGGATTAAGCAGCTCAGGAGCTTGGTAACAGGATATGGGCACTTCCATCCCCACTCCTGGCTGCAGTTCAGCCCAGGTTTACACTGATCTTTGTGAAGGAATGGCTGTGCCAAGAGGGGGACACAATGGATTGTGCTCTCCTTGTGCTCCCAGCAGATGTGCTTCTGCACCATGGAAATAAAGCCCAGAGCAGCTTGGTTATTTTACCAGGGAGAAACTGCTGGGAACACAGTTAAATGCTCTCATCTGTGCCTCAGAATGAGGTCAAGGCATACTGGTGGGACAGGCATAGGGTTCTTCTAACTAGGTGAGGCTGTAGAGATTATTTATGATTGTTATTTGTTCAGCGTATTCCGCCCAAATGAAAGCTGGCATTTTCAAGCAATTCCTGAGAAACAGAAATCTTCAGAAATATTTTGTTCTGACAGTAAAATTAATTTTGTTCCAACAACAGCTTAGCTCTTCTAAGCTCCAGATTTCCAAGGTAAAAACCTGTTTATACTGTGTCTGAATGTCAAAATAACCTAGTTAATCCAACAGAAAATCAATCCCCTAATTTTCCCTCCAAAATCAAAAAAAATTTAGCAGGAAAACACACCAAACATTAGGGATCAGCAGACTGCTTTGGATGCAGGTTGTCTCACTACATTAGTAGTGACAGATTAATGGGTCCAGGTTTCCCCTGAGCCCACTGAGAGCCAAGGACCAGCCACACCCCCACAACTCCTCTTCCCTCTAGGGTTTCCACAGATGCTGAAGAGTGGCTCTAGCCCTGCTGCTCCCATGATTCTGAGTTTGCTGTGAGAGGGAGGAGCAGCTCCTTCGCCCTGTGGGCTGTGCAGGCTCCCAGGAGGGCAGCTGGAGCCTCCCAGGGCAGATGGCAGAGACCCTCTGCAGCTGCAGAAGCAGGACTTGCCCCAGCAGGGTGAGGTAATGACACAGTTGTGGTCTGTTGAGTTGTGTAGCTGGAACAGGAATTTCCCTGGAATCGCTTGCTGCTTATAAATGTAAAAAAGTAGTGTGCTTATAAAATGCCAAGACTGAAGGCTTGAGCAGTGGGACAGATAATATAATACTCCTTCTGTGGCAGTGTCATTAAATAGAACTTTGCATAGAAGCCAAAGCACAGCACTACAAATCTCTCTCCCTGGCAAAATCCTCACTGCCTGCATTTTTCTGTATTGCTCATTACCACCAGGAGAATGATTTATTTTGAAATAGGACGGAGAGGAGACACTTGGCACTGCAGCTTTGAAAAGTTCCAGTCTTCTGTTCTGCAAAAAGTATTCCAGCAAAAATATCATTAAGGAAAAAGAGAAAGGACTGCACATTGAAAGGAAGAAAAATAAAAGATTTTGTACATTGTGAATTCCTACATGATTCACATCCTTTCCCTGCTTCCTCAACATACATCCTTACAGTAGTCAGACATCTACAAAGAGTCTTTCCTTGATGGGGAAATTCTCCAAGGAAGGTCAGCACAAGGTGTTTATGCAAAACAAAAGCTCCCCCTGCCCTGGTGTTAATAGTGTTAATGGGAATGACTGGTAATATGAGGCAGTAAATAACCATGGCCTATCACATGGTTAAAGGATAGAGGCACTCAATGAGATGGCAAATGTCAACATAAATTCTGAGTACATGACACATATGCAGAGGGGAGGGCATGAGACAGCTGGATACTCTGTGTCTGAGAAATGAGAAACTCTAATTAATTAAGCTGTGGTGACTCCTTGACATAGCAGAAAATACTCTACCTTCTTGCAATGTTTTGTCTCTATTTTAATTAAGTTCCCCAAGGGGATTTTAAGCACATGGGGCACCTATCAGTTCCCCAGTTTCTTTTTAAAAAGGTTCAAAAGAATCATAATTCTTTGTCTGGCCCAACACAGTAATGATTTTTTTCCTCCTGAAAAAATAAATACATAATAATATTAAAACTCCGTCCTGCATTTCGTTTTAATTTACTGTGAATTCCTCCAGAATGAGAGGAAATGGCCTCCAGTTGTGCCAAGGGAGATTTAGATTAGATATTAGGAAGAAATTCTCCACTGAAAGGGTGGTCAAATATTAGAATTAGCTGCCCAGGGAAACACCACACCTGGAAGTGTTCAAAAGTATATGGATGGTCCTGGGGGAATATGGTTTAGGATGAACATGGTAGTACTATGAAAATAGTTGGACATGAAGATCTTAGAGGTCTTCCAACCTGAATGATTCTGTGATTCTGTCATCATGTAGTCATAAACCAGAGGTGCCTTTGACACCAAACTCCCTAAAAATGCAGTAACTCAGGGTAGCCTGCTCTGGATTGCTGATGGGTACCATATTATTCCCAATCTCTATAGTTACAGCTTCACCTTCCCTCTCTTTTAAATATCTGAGGAAACCAAGTCTGGAAGATGATTTGAAAAGTGCATTGGAGATGCTGAAGATGAGCAAGTTTTTTGTTCTTGTCCTCCACAATGTGATGGCCAATGCCCAGTTATGCAGGAGGCCTCTCCTGACCAACCCCTTGTCCCAGCTGCAGAACTTCGCCTATCCGTCCCATTCAGCATTTCTACCATCATCAGCTGTACAAGTTTCCATTGAGTTTTTCCCACTGTTATCTGTGTGATGGGCAGTTGTCACTTTGCTGCTGCCCCTTCCCTGGATAAGCAGCCCTGGGAGGCAGCTGTGTTGGGTAAACTGGGTAGTGGGGCTGTGCTGACCCATTTGTCAGGAATGAATCCCTGGCTGCACGGTTCACAGTTTATTAAAGGATGCCATAATTTGATCATGTACATGTAGGACTGCCAGTTAAATCGGATTGACAACCTGTTGCCAGCTCAGTACAAGGGGAAATATCAGTGCTGACAATATGACAGCTTTCAGTCAGGCACTTGTGGGAATGGGACAATGTGACAGGGAACAGGTTATTAGAGCGTGCCATGTCACAGCCCCAGAAAATCCCAGAGTAGAGCAGCTTAAGTACTACAAACTTACATACTTGTCTTCTTTCATTAGATCTTGTCTAATCCCATTAAACTAACAACTTAACCAATGGTAATAAACCCCTCCCTCAGCAAGCACTGTGCAGCTCTAATTGGCATTAAGAGGAGATACCCTTTGGCCCCTCTGTGTGTCAGAAAGGTGCTGTCCTCCAGCCCTGGCTCCTTTGTGGCAGCCAGCACTGCCCATACCTGCTACTTTCAAAGCCAGGCAGCTCCCACCTTCTCCAGGAGCAAAGACAGAGGGAGAGGCACTTGAGCAAACAACAGCTCTTCCATAGGGCTGGGAAAGGGATTTTAGGTACAATTTTCCTATGCCTTGCTAATACTGAATGCTAATAAGGCTCTCCAACAGCAGAGCGTAGACCATGCATGCCCTGTGAGACTCTGCCTGGAGGATCAGCACTGTAAAGGATGCTCCTACAACTGGGAGAGCACTGGCCCTCTTGTACAGAGTTTTTACATTCTTTAACAATTGCACAAAATTATATTTCCGCATCCAAGTATGATAAAAATTGGCAATACACAGCAGATTTACTCACTCAGATTTATTCTTGTACCAGCAGCAAAAATCTGCCTCCTTGGTTTACTCCATGTAGTTCCATTTGTGGAATTATTCATTAGCACTTCATTTATAAATCGGACTTTAGAAAAATTATGGGCAGTATCTCCCACTTTCAAATTCCAAACTTTAATAAAAATAGATTTCCTTTTCAGTGTTTGTGTGCACAATATCTAGCAATCATTTTTAAATAATGTTTGTAAAATTTGGTCATAAATCTTTACCACCATCTTTTGCTTAGATCATGGGTGGGCCATTGAGCACAAGTTTTATTTAAAAGGGAAGACACACAGAAGACAAGTCCTTTTAGTCCTCATTGTTTCCCTAAATTATCATCCCAAGGAAGAAGGACTGTTTTGCTTCTTCTTTCATAACTGGTTAGACACCAGCTTTCTGACTTGCTTCAGAGAGTTTGCTGCTCTTGGCTCCTTGAGGTATAGCTATAGGACTGGACCAGTTGTTGCTAGGGGCTGGTGCTGAAGAGTTAATTGAGGTTGGTGAAGCCTCCCTGGTCCCCCCTGCCAGCTCCCAGCCCACCCAGTCATGCAGTTAAGGCACCATTTGACATCTCAAAGAAGAGCAATCACTTGCTGAGATGATGTGATTTGACCACATGCCAAGCCCCCATGCCTCCTTATCCACTTAGAAACATATTAGCACAGTGTGCATTTTGCTCAGAAACATCTGAAAAGATTAATAAATTTTGAGATTGATAGTGCAAACTATTCCTCACATAAATGCTACCCTCCTCCCAGCTAGAGCCAAGTCTCATAAATCCATCAGGAGTCTCCAGGTTTTCAACTTCCATAAAAAACTAAGCTCTTGGAGGCTAGTGCAGCCTTCTGGTCCTGCTCTGGTGAAGAGGAAAATCCATTGGAGGCCATGTTGTTGGCATGCCCATTGGCCATTTCTTCTCCAAACGGACAGGCAAAAGCCAGTCGCAAATTCCCTCCTTAATCAAGTAAGTGTACTTTTAAAATTAGAAACATAGTTTTACAAATCAAGAAGGTTTTAACTCATATCTTCAGGAATATGAGTAGATAAAGCTTGTCTGCTTTAGTGGTGAAACACCACCAGGTGATTTTCCTGTCTAAAAAGGAGAAGGCAAATTTTGCTGAAAAACAAATTATCTCGCAGTGCATGATATTACAAAATTAATTGCAAAAATTTATTTGGTTAGCAGAAATAGTTAAAAACCCCAGCTACACATCTTGTGCTCTAATCAAGAAAATACAATTGCCTGGGAGATAAATATTGCTGTTTACTATTTATAAGTGTTAATAAGTCTCATCCCACGAAGTAAACAATTTTCATTTCCAGTCCAAGAGATTCTCCTTACTGAAAGAAAAAAGCACAATCTGATTTTTCAAAACACACCAAAACTGGTTAGAATTAGAGAGGCCAATATATACTTATAGAATTTCTTTCTCTTGTGATAATCCCCATAATTTCTCACCCTAAATGACTCTCCTGCATATTTCAATTTACATGGCACATTTGCTCTGATGATTTATTAAATTAAATGGCAAAAGAGGAGGATGGGGAAGAGAGCCCTTATGTGAGAAGAGAGGTTTAGAATAGATCCAAAAGAAAGCACATTGTGAGACAGATGATAATCATAAGTGGGACACTTCTGTAATCTGTTTTTCAAGTAACATGAATTTAAAATTTAGACTTTTCTCCCCTTTGATCTAACTAGTCTGTGGTGATGGTGTTTTTTTGTTTGTTTTGAGCTATTTGTTTTTTGTTAAATTGGGGGGTGTGTGTGTGTTTGGGTTTTTTTTATTTTAAGGAATACTTAAAGTGCAACAGCAGTGAGCAAAAATGTGGTGGATGTAAGGAGCACTTGATACCAGGGCTTTAGCACTTCACAGAGTGAACACTGAGGGCAAAGTCCGTGGTTTACAGATCAACACCTCCTATCAGTGGTGCTTTTCAGGAAGCCTCTTCAAGCTGTAAAAATGGTCTAAAATTATCAGGCTTGGCTCTGTGTTTCCTTGAAAGTAAAACAAGATTTTGTACTAAGCAAAGAAATGTTATCCGCCTCCTGCTTCCACACACTAAATGCCCTGTTTTACTATTCATCTGTGGTTGTTTTACCAGCAGGAAGATGGAAGGGAAAAATGTACAAATTCAAAAGTGTGTCTGTAGACGGAATGGAGTCATGTACCTATTACATTACAGACTGTTGTCTGCTGAGATAACAATACGTACGGCAGCACGAAACCCGAGAAACCCTGCAGACCCCTGAGCAGATCACCCTGGGCACACAACGTGATCAGGCTATTGTTTAAGACCTGTTTCAGGGGACAAAAATATTTCTCTGTCAACGTTGTGAAGGTAAAACCAGCTCAAATTATCTGCTGTGTAAGCACCATTCATATGAATGAAATATTCCCAGGGACGATGAATCTTGCGACAGACCTTTCCTGGCTATATTCTCCATAGCACTCTCTACATTTTCAGATAGGAAACACATTTCCTTGCTCCTTTATGTTTGTTTACCTTGGTCTTCTCATTTTTACTTCACATTACTGATATCTGTGAGGCAGCTGGCACTGTTGGGATGATAAAACTGACAATTTCAGAGCCACACATCCTTGCTCTGAAAAGAGAGCAGTTTGACTCTACTGCTCACAAGAAATTCAAGTGTGAAGGCTCCCCCATGAACATGGTCAAACATCTTTCTGGGAAGCACTGAGGACAGGCATTGTCAGTTGCTGGTTGGAATTGTCCACTGCAGGGGCTCTCAGGAGAGTGCACCTGAGGGGACGTGCTAATGCCCAGCCAGTGCCTTGTGAGATGCCACGTGACATGGTGAGGCTGTGGAGCTTTTTAACAACACTGGCAACAATGCTGCACCACTTCTTCAAAACACAAGACCAGCAGCAGTGACAAAAAGGAAGAGCTATGAGATACAAGCAGGAACAATTTAAGAATTTGGTATGTGTACAGAGTGAACATCACAAAACCAAATTAATCACTTTAGATCCCCCAAATTGCACAGAACTGTCAGAAAAATAGTTAAGACGACTACAGCAAACAACAGTCTCATTAAAATTCTTTAAATTTAAGATGTAAAGAATTTTAAAATTCCAATTTGTCCAGTTTTCCCACTCCTAAAATTAATTTTAGTATTTTACTTGATGCATTGAAGACACTTATAAATAAAGCAGCCATCAATAAGTACTTTTAACTGCTACTGCTCTGTGGAGATTTGCTGGCTTACCTTCGCCATTGCTACATGCAAGCTGAAAGAGTAGGGTCATCCCAAGGAGGACAACAGGCTGGCTTCTGCTTTGGCTGCAGCAGGTGCTCCCCAGTCCTGCCAGCCCTGCACTGCCATAGGCACAGCATATCCCAGGAGCAGCAGCAAGAAAAAAATCTCAAATGCAGCAGCAAAAATACAAATAGCTGAACAAAGGAGCACTCTGCAGTCAAGCAGAAAGAAACTCATGTTCTTGTTCCTTTCCTAGAAATATTGTTTGTACTAGTCTAAGATGATGATAGAGACATTTTCCCAGGGAATAAAATTATCTTGTTTTTCTGAAGATAACAGTACAAGCCTAAAACAAAAGGGGTATGGAGTTACTGTATCCATTCCAAGAATTTAATCTCCTGAATACACTCATGCACAAAACCAAAACACTAATGTGAAGTCAACTTCTCTTTATCCATCTGACTTGTTCTTATGAGTCATATTAAAAGAATAGCAAATGTTTTTCAGATTCAAAATCTGAAAAATTTCAAGATATCTCAAAGCATGAACTTTTGAATGGTTCAATGACATACTAAACCAAGCACAGTTCCTTTTATTCCAGTTTAACATTAAATTCCAAATTCTCCTGGCAGGTCCTGTGTTGAGGATCTTTGCCCTGTTAAGTCTCATTTCTGCTAATCATCTGCCGAAAGCTGAATAAATATGCTTTCAGGGCAGCCAATGTGCTTTGAGGGCTTTGGCTGTCTCTTGATACAAAGGATCCAAATTTTCCTCGTTCCTGGTTCTTTTGGTTGTTGTTGTAGTTTTAAGAAAGATTATGTTAATTCCTTGAAAGTAGTCCAAGCTTTCTTTTTTTACTTCAATAATTATTTCCACATCTTGGAGTGCTTCCAGATTTAGAAATATTTCCAGGATTCCTCCTGGTGGTCACTTTCCCCATCACATGAAAGGTGGCAAGCATGCCACATTTGTTTTTCAGTAAGTGGAAGGCCTATAGCTAGCTGTGGAATAAAATTACTCCAAAGCCAGCGTTGGCTCTGTTTCAGTTTCAAAGTTACTTTTTACTTCCACACAGCATTAATTTGGGGATACAGCAAACACATTTGTCCTAATTTTGAAATCTGACTCAAGGGTTCTACATGTTGTTTTCACTCATGCTGCAGTAGATCTCTCCACTTTAAGGAAACATTTACAACATATTTTCAACTAATTTGAGGTTTAAAATCTCCTTAAGGTGATGACCATCACAATGATCCATTTCCATCACAGCTGAATTTAAAATACTTCTTTGAGAGTACACTCTACTTAATTTTCCATGCTGAATGAGACTTGGTTTAGAAAGCCACTCTTTTGCACAGGATGTATTTCCAATGTAAGTTTTGAAGTATATCACAAAAGTTAGAGAGAGATAGGGAAAACCAAAATAGTAAAGAAACTTTCAGAGTGATGGGCATCCCCTGGCAAAGAGGACTAACTGGTGACCTGCTCATCACAGCAGGGTTGACTTAGCTGTCCTCATTCATGGAAGTAGGCCAAGGAATTTGAAGAGAGCTTTACTGAGGAAGTGACGTGAAACTCAGTGTGAGGGTGACAAGAATTAGCTCTTCAGCTGGACAAAAAAGCCAATCTCGCTTGTTCAGTCCTCTCCTAAAAGCTGCGCCTTAACCCATACAACCACATAGCAGCTTTATTTGCATTTCCACTTGGAAGTCTGAAAGACAGGGTGATCTAGGGCTCTGTGATGCTTTAATTGGTTCACTTGGGAGCCACCCAGATTTGAATTCCTGATTTATGTTAATCACAGGCTGAAAATTCTCTTTCTGCCAGAAAAGTCCTTCTTATTCCGCCCTCACTTAACGTCATAGCAGGGAAACATACATGAATGTAATTAACATTTATGTTCTTGACTTGACTTGGACAGAAAAAAAAATAGTCTCTGTCAGCTGGTGTAAAATTTACCACTTCTATTTTTATTTTAAGAAGAATTAAACAGCTCAGGCTTTTGAAAAGTAACAGACAAGGGCTATGTACCCATCAATTCTACTTTGAAGTCTCAAATGTTACATGTATATATTTGGGTGATTAAAAAAAATCAACAGGAGAAATTAAATGGTTTTCAAAACTGCAGATCAACTTCCCCATTCCCAATTTATAACTCCCTGACTCTTCAAGAAGTTGGAAGGAACTAATTTTCATTCCGTGGAAAAGCAAGACTCAGCCAACTCTGTTGCATGCTCCAAAAGTTCATGGGGACACTTTGGAAGAGGAAGTGTGTGCCTACATCAGCACATGGCTTGGAGTCACAGAAGTGGATTGTCAGAGTGGAAGAGCTGGTGCTGAGACCTAAGGACCATGCTGTAGGAACTTTGTGGGCTTTACCTTACACAAGTCTCCACTCTGCAGCCATGCACTAAATGTCCATTACCAGTTGGGGGACATGACGTGTGGTGGGCTGCATCTTCCCACTCAGTTCCCTTTGAAAAGTACCAAATTTGTGTGCTTCAACACCACCCTGTGACAGACACAAAGCACAGTTAAGCAGGATGCTTGGATGAAACACTTCAAACACACACTCCTGGTCCAAACAATACTGTGGAGACAAATGGACAGTGACCAGACAAAGCCAATGAGTGCCATCTCCTTCTGCCCCAGGAAACGTGACAGAAAGAAGTGTCACCTCTCCTCAGCCCTCTTGCAACCTCCTACTCTCGTGAAGCTGAAGGAGGTTGTCACACCTCTTCTTTCCCTGACTTTCATTTTTCTGTACTTGCAACAGTTGGCCTAAAAAGAGGCAGTATGGGTCCACTATATGAAAGAACTAGTCATTCACAAAGCTCATAGTCTTTAAATTCTGGTAGCTTGCACTGGACATAAGTGAAACAGGATTGGTAGATTTAGAACAGTGAGAAAGAGATGTGTGTGTGCCTCCAGCCCAAGCAGCAGCTGGAGGGAGGCTGCTCTCATCAATTGGGCAGACCCAATTGAGATGAGAGAGACCTTCTGGAGTCAGCTGGGGTTGCCCCATAGCAAGTCCAGCATTTCCCCCACCAGCACTTATTCTTCCACCCCCACACCCTTTGTAAAATGAGCAGGAGTTCATTACGTTTTTCTCACCATTTATGCTGTCCCATGAAATGTTGTAATTACCCTGATGCAGTACATTGTAGAGAACAACCCAAGGACTGACTCATCTGACTCACTCATCTGATTGCCTTCGACAAATGGAGATGGGGAACCTGATCCTTTTTGGAGAGCCATGGAGATTTGGTCACTTTGGGGGAAGCCTCAAGCCAAGCTGATTTTTCCTGCAGTGGGAGGCAGAGCTATTTCAAGGTGGGGAGGACAGCAATTCCTGAAACACCTCCTGCCTGCACAACAGGAGAAGTACCACAATAAAGTCTGTCCAGACCAGATATCTTCCTCCCATGTGCTTCCTTATCTCCAACATAATAGGTGCATATATAGCCTCCAGAATAATAGCCTCCCTGCCCCAAAATCCTGAGTGAATGAATGAATGAATACACAACCCTCTAGCTTGTTTATGGTTCAGCTGCTTGAGTTGCATTCCCCTATTAACTGCAGTCCACTCAAAGCAGTGTTTTTTTATCAGCCCTTCCTCCACCTGTCTAGTTTCTCTCCCAAAAAGTCTGCTCCAGTTCATGTAGCTCTACATCTTCCAGTTCTGCCAATATTATATTTTGGATTTATCTGTGTCTTCTATATCAAACAAATATTTATCTGCTGCTTGTGTCCTAAGGAACCCTAAGAGAGGGAACTTGAGCTTTAAAAATTCACGTTTTTTAAAAACCTCCTGTTTTGTCTGTCATTCATTTGAGATACCGAAGACCAATTTTCTCTTAAGTTCTAAGGGACCTGGAGAACCGGGACAGGACAGATGAAGTGGAATTGCTTCATTTCTAATAAACCATAGGCATAATCAAAGTGCTCGAAGAGTATTTCATTCAGCACTTATTTATTGTTCATAATTCACCTCCTTCTGACAGAGAAGGGCATGATAGAGCTAATTTAATATTTCCCTGGTCAGATTCCATTCATATTTGAGTGAAATATCAGTAAATAAAACTGAAGCACCATTTATTAGGCTTCTGAAATTGTCACAGGTTAGGTTATCAAACATTGTGAGCCGACAGCATGAAAATTAACTCACTATCCTGCTCACCAGACAGTGCCCAAAGAATCACTCTATCTGGGTGACCAATACTTTTGCGACAACTGAGTTCTTCCAAAAATATGGCCCAAATAAAAACTCCAGGTGAGATAAATGAGAAGTGTGTCAACATGGCAATTTATACAGAATTGTTTAATGAAGCTGAGCAAAGCTCTTTAGTTGGGGTGGAGAAAGAAGAAGGTGTGTTTGGTGTATGGGAATCGTGGAATGGATTTGTGTCAGATTGCTCCAGGCCACGAAAGATGAAATCCTTCTCATCTCCCAAAGGAAAATGTTCCGTCTCAGGACTTATCAACTGAAGCAGAGTTGGGTTTTTTCTCCCCCAGAGACTTATCTATTTCAATCAGCATCTAATGACTGGCCATTGCCAAGTCCTGGTTCTGCTGGGAGAAGCCTGGAGATACCAAGAACATTGGCTTGGATGGGTGTTTGCAAGTCCTGCAGCCTTGCCTTTCAGCAAGTTCCCTTGGATTTATTGAGATCCAAAAACCTGAAAGATCTAAATAAGGATGTTACAGAAAGATTAGGAAAAATAAAGATTCCTTCAACCACTGCTAAATTCAAGGTAGATCTGAACTAATGCTGAGTTTCAGAAATATTGAAAGAAATATTTCCTTCTCTTTTCCCCCAATACATAAATTTCTTTAGCTTAGTGCAAGGTAAAAAAAGGAAAATATGGAAACTGCATAAAAGAAAGCTTGATCTCACAGTATTTCCAGCTGCCTTTGGCAGCCTAAAGAATATTGCGTAGGTTGCTGAACTACTAGTTGTACGCCCAGCCTGACCCTTTGAAGTGCACACATCTTAAGTTCAAAGTGAGACAGAGTTTAATAAAGTGATTTACTTAAATTGCCCATATTTTGAATTCTCAAGGGCCAAACGCCCCATTTAATTTGAATGCCACCAACAAACAGCAATATAGTGGAAGTCCGGAAGAGTTGAGAAATCTACTCAGGCTGAAAGCAAGGACTTACATAACTCAAGAAGAACGACATCAACATTTCTTACTTATAACCAATTACAAAATAAAAGGATTTTGCAGGCAAGGCAACTAATGTAAAGAAATGTAAGAAAGATAGAAAATATCTGAACTAGTCACCTGGGTGTTTTAGCTAAACTTATGCTTCTGGGCTATGATTTATTCTAGTGGATGTGCCACTTTTTGGACTGTCATAGTCCACCCACAATCAGTGTTATTTGCCAAATCAAGTCATGCAAAGACCTGACAGGGAAGGATCACTCACTGTAATACAGTACATCTATCAAAAGAGCTATTTTCATGGACTTGGTCTCTAATCAAGCAGCAAATCATTCTCCAGTTTTGTTATCAAGGACCATTACTTTTAGGAAGTGCTTAATCGGAAAAAAAACGCGTCTATTTGAAACTACAGGGCATCTGGTAAGATATACTGAAGACAGAGGAAATGAAATATGTGCCACACAATTTACCCTCCCGGCAGCATTTTATGAATAGCTTATTTGTGGAGAGAGAGGTGAGCTGCTGGCAGGACAGGAGTTTTAGCTTTCTATTTGTCTTGTTTGCTGAGTTATTGCAAAGGTCACTCCTGCGCTTCAATTGCCTAAGTGCCACTTTTGATGGGGGAATTTTCAGATTATATCCCAGGTGCCTTGAATATTTGCAAAAGGCTTCAGGGTATATGTGCCTTTTTAATTTAAGTGCCCAGATAAAATTACAGTTAAGTCTGCATGTTAAAGCATTTTCCCATCAAAGTCAGGGTAAAAGCTTGTCAAGCATCAATGTTGCCCCATCCAAACACAGTTGTTCTCCTGCAGATAAAACATCCCTATTAGGGAATGCTGTGCCACCTGGATGTGCTTCCTGGGCTATTTACTGCATCCTTGTGGCCTGCCAAGCATCACTTGGGAAATCCCAGGGTACTGTATCCAGGTACAACGCAGAGTTAAAAGCAGCAATACCAAGGTTGATGCCCAAAACAAGTTCATCCTTTCTGTTACATAACACAGACATTGCAGACCTAATAATTGAAGGAAATCCGTTGTGAAGAGAGAGGGATACAGAACCCTCTATCAGCTTTCAGGGATCAGCAATGATGGTGACACCATCTGAAGAATTACTGTTCTTGTCTTCTGTGAGTTTGCTCTCAAGGACAAATTTTCTCAGTGGTCAAAACAGGCCAAGGTGCCCCCACCCCTCCAACACAGGTCAACTTCCTGATGCCTTCTGTAACAGGAAAAAAAGATGAATAGACATAACAGGCCTGATAAAATTTCATGCTGGGACAGTTGAATTCTGCTGCATGTCATTCACTGCAACACTTTGCTCCAGGAGTGATCCTACTGAAATTCATGGGGAACAATTATTTTTTGAGCAAGGAAAAGATGAGATAAAAACAAGCCCTAAATAGATGTAAGCAACATAGTGCCTTCTTGTACATATCTTATTTTCCTTATCTCTGCAGAACTCTTCCAGATTTTTAGGGGAAATATTTTATTAAAAATTGTTGTTAACTGCTGTCACAAAGGAAGAAATTTAGTTGCTGCTTAATGAATCTCACTAGTAGCCATTTTTTGTTATCCACAATGCACAGACCATACAGAATACTTTGTAATGGCCATTCAAAATGTGATTTAGATAATGAAACACATTAGATCAATGTGTTTTAGTGCATCCCCTCTGCTGCTACCCACTCACTCTGCCTGGATGTGTCTGCTGATTCCTGACAGCACAAGGAAATGCCTCTACTAAGTCACTGTCAGGTGAGTACATACATCCAGAAATGCTTAGAGGAAACCAGGTTTTGGATCTAGCTCTAAGAATAGATAATCAACAAAGCATATTTTTTCTTTTTCATATATTTATTTCAATTACAGCTTATTGAATTCTCTGCAGCCACAGAGAGGGCTCAAGCAATCATCAGTGCTGCTCAGGAGGTAATTCAGGATGCTGTCTGGAATATTTGTCCTTTTTAATCATCTGCCACACATTGCTCTTTTAGGATGTTGTCACTCAGAGACTGAAGAACAAAAAGGAACATTAAAATGAAAGGGTGTCTGTTTGAATGTGGCAATTCCCTGCATAAAAATGAGTCCCATTAACAGGAAAGCCCAACCTATCTCCAGGCAATATTTCAAATCCTTGTCTGCCTGTAACCTCAGAGGAATTTAATTCCTTTATATTATTCAAATTACACACTAGAAGAAATTATGAGATACTGGTCATTTAAAATGCTTTCTTTAAAATATATAATTAAAAGAGCTAGCAGACCTACTAACAGCAATTTTATCATGGCAGTCTAAAAAAAAATCTGAATTTATGGCATTTATGGCATTTACAAAGTGTCATTTTCTTTTAGTCAGTAAACCATGATTTAAACAATTTCCCTAGCCGTCTCATTCACTAATATCTGAGCATGCAAAAACAGTAAATGAAATGGTAGTGGACCAAAATAGGTAAAAAGGAGTCCTAAAGGAAGATATACAGTGCTCATACCCTCCTTAGTTCAAAATGAATGGGCTCAATGTTTTCATTCTTCCTAAAGCAGTTCACTGCATGGTTTGGAAAGTCCTGGAGGACTGAGTATTTGGGCCAGACTTTTATCTCCTGATTGTAAATCTATAGAAGTTTGCTGATCTCAAAGGTATTATTCCAGTTTATGGGTTAGGAGAACCCATAACTGCCAGAGCAGCGTGCATTTAAAAGAACAACAACACACTTTCCTAATTCAGCAGCTGTTGAAACAAGTGCGCTGACAGTTACCTGCATTGTTAGGAACTGTCACAAAAAGGGTAGGATCACAATTGGTAACATCCTATTGAAGACAGACTAAAAGATTTGGGTTGTTCTGCTGGGAAAAATAAAAAGGCTCCATAGGCACCTTATAACACCTTCCAGTAGCTACAAGGGGGCTACAAGAAATCTGGAGAGGAACTTTTCACAAGGGCATGTAGTGACAGGACAAGGGGCTTTAAACTGAAAGAGGGCAGGTTTAGAATAGATATCAAGAGGAAATTCTTTACTGTGGGGGTGATGAAGTACTGGAACAGCTTGCCCAGAGAAGCTGTGGATGCCCCAACCCTCTCAGGGTTCAAGGCCAGGATGGATGAGGCTCTGAGCAACCTGGTCTGGTGGAAGGTGTCCCTGCCTGTGGCAGGGGAGTTGGAATTAGATGGTCTTTAAAGTCCCTTCCGACTCAAAACCATTGTTTGATTCTGTGATTCTATGCCTAATAGCTACACATTTGCTGCACTACTACATTAAACTTTTTTTTCCTCTCTAGGAAGTGCCTATTTCTAAAGTCTTGTGCAAATCACTTCTGAAATCCAGGGCATGTTCAGCAATGTATTAACCATGCACCATTATAAAACTTGAATGCCATTAATGCTAACATTTAAAAAGTTCTTTCTTCTCAAAACAGCAGGGAAAAATATGTCCTGAAATGGTATATAATAACTATATAAGAACTAGGTTCAAAAGGATTTTAAAAGGAAGAAAACCCAGCACAATCAAGAAGGCTTTTTTGGCTTGCTTATACATATCTGCATAAAAAATACATTCTTCTCTAACAGTGAGGCAGTGGAGAAATTCCAGCAAATACCTGTACCATTTTGGGATCAAATATGTAGTTTGTCATTTTATTTGTGGCATACTTAAGCAAAAGGCCATATTCAGGGGGGAAATTTGGCATGACTTCCAGAATGAGAAGAAATGGAGGATTAAATGGCTCTAGAGCAGAACATGCATTTGAAAATCAGATGACCCAAGTTCACATCTCCCCTGTCCCTGGATAGCTGTGAGCACACAGGAGGTGGATGCTATTTATTTATTTGCTTATGTACTGGAACAGTTCCACTTTTCTATAAAGCACATGCTCACTGGAGCAGGAATCCACATTGCTCCCTTCCCAGCTCCGCTACTGGCAGGATGAATACTCCTTCTGCTCTGGTGAGTATGTTTAGTACTTCATAAAAAAACACCTTCAGGACTAATGGCTGAGAGCAACCATGCTGATGCTTAAGGCATAGACCTAGTTGGGGTGTAAACTTGCCTGGAATTGAGCAGATATGGGTGTCTTCCTGCTGTCAGGATCATTGGCTTCTCCACTGGGTTGGCAAACAGTGCCTAAGTCCCATAAAGCATTCACATTCAGGATGACAAATCCAAACATGAACTATTCCCAATATTTCCCCAACCCAATTTGTTCTATTTTTTCAGTTTTTAGCCTGGTTTTCTAAGATTATGTCATGCTACAAATTGTCTGCTTCTCCAGCTGCCCTAGGGACTTGGAGGCTGCTGGGCACTTTCAGCCAAGCCTGAGGCAGCAGAGTAGAGTTCCACAGTAACACGGTGGCCAAGCAGAGGAGATGGTGGTGAATCCATACCAGCCAGGAGAGCCAGAAAGAGGAAGGAAAAGAGCAACAGTCCTGAGCTCTTGTGTAGTGGAAAAGCTTCATTTGAACCACATATTTCTAAACAACAGAGCAACCTCAAAGGGGAACAACTCTGGCTGGAGAGCCTGCTAAGGGATGCACACACATTGCAGCTGCAGCTAATTCAGTTAAAAGTCAATCAACCAAGAGACAGGCATCCATTGGAAAGCAGGCATTGTTAGTTTGGCTGCTCATGGAGTGATTTGCTTATTAGCTGAGACAGCACCTCTCTCAATGGTGTGCTGAGGGAAAAATTAATCCAACTTGAAAAAGAATATGGGGGCACCTAGGGTTAGTAGGAAAGCATAAGCTGAGAAACAAATATAATGAGTGGAAGACTATAAATTTAGTATGTTTTTTCCACAACTAAAACTGAAATGAAACAAAAGTGGAAAGAGTTGACTTTACAAGACAAAAATTGAACTCGTCTAGCTCACTATGCCAGAAAAAAATAAATATAAGGCATCTGCACCTTACTTTTCAATGCAAAAGTGTATTTTTTCTGCTTTACAGGATTCTAAATACCATCTGATTTCTGAAAAAAACTCCCACTGTTAAAAGCTTAATTTAATGTCTCAGTGTTTAAGTTATGAGGTTTTATCTGCCAGTGCTCTATAATACAATGTTAAAGGCCTCTTTAGGATTTATTAAAAATAAAAATAAAGCATTTTCTGTTCTGCTTCTAACACTGATGCACAGGCAATTGCAGGAGTTATGTGAAGTGAACTGGTATTTAATTGCTCACTTTAAAGATATTAGTATGTTGATTTATGTTTAAAACACATTTTTTTACCCAAGGGAAATCTATACTCCAGCGTCTCATTTTCTCTAACCTTTCTCTCTTTTAAGGTTCACAGACAGACCATGCTTCTGGTGAAGCTTCTGGTGAAGTTAACTGAAGTTAACTTCAGTCCTTTATATTTATATTTTCAAGCTTCTTAGCAGAAGTAAAGACCTCTAAAAATTTGCAAAGAATAGGGATCTGATCCTTTCAGATTAAAAACTGATAGAGCACTCTGTACAAATATGCATGCAGGAAGGTATTTTAAGATGGTAAAATCTACCCTCAAAGTCAATGGGGGGGAGATGACTTTAAACATTAGATAAAGAAATTAGCACAACTGTGAGAAACATGGGACATCTGTTTTCAGAAATGAATCACAACTTTATTAAAGTCTGAAAGCATCAACAAGCATTATGAGGGAACGTAAATATCCACAGCAATACTTTCTGTGTAGGCAATACAGTGTTCCCTGATAACTGTGTTACTTAGTGCATAAACCTCTTTCTTTCCCCAGCTTGGCTCTCTAAGAGTGCAGCAAAAGCTCAGGATAAAACAACGTTGTTTTCCCTGGAGCACACTGTATGCCTAGCACTCTCTAACTCCTCAGACTTGCCAAAGTTTCTAATTTAGAAATTACAGAGGCTTAGCCTGAGAAACTCAGATATTCAGCTATACATTGTTGAGGGAAATCTCCTTTCCTCTTGGCAAAATATAACTTGCATATATGCAAGCACGTAGCTCAATCTGAAATTCTCATACTTCAGGAATCTGAAATCATCACGACCAAGCTGCACTTTGGGTTGTGACAGAAAAGCTCACGCACAAGTTCATGTCTAGCTGAGACATTAGTTTGGTTTTCACATTACTTAAGCTTAAAAACCCTGGAAAAAACAAAACAAAACAAAACAAAACAAAACAAAACAAAACAAAACAAAACAAAACAAAACAAAATGAAACAAAACAAAACCACAAAGAAAAAAAAAAGCCAGAATGATAGAAACATTTTGGGAGGTAAAAACCTGAAAGCAAATTTTTTTTTAAGAAAAGCCTTTTATATTCCTAGCACTACAAACCACAGCTGATCAGGCTGGAATGACTCTGAAGGAAGATCCCACATTCCTCTCACAGTTATGAATGGATAAGTCTCAAGTACTGCCTTGGGCTCTACTTGGATGGAGCACCAAAAGGGTAAATGTTTATTTAAGTCTATGTCAAACACTTCGAATTTTTTCAGTATACAAAGCTGAGCTAGAATGTCATGAGTCAGTGAATACTGGGACATTATGGTATTTCCTCCTCTGCTGTAAAGGTATTTCATCTTAGAAACATGAGTTTGGTTCTGATTAAATTCTGGCAAAAATTCAGGCCAGTGCTTTATTTATGAATATTGATATTTCCGTTCCCTGAAATTAATTCCTGGACCTTTAAAAACACACCTTCCACTAGACCAGATTGCTTAGAGCCCCATCCAGCCTGGCCTTGAACACTTCCAGGGATGGGGTATCCACAGCTTCTCTGGGGACCCTGCTCCAGAGCCTCACCACCCTCAGAGTAAAGAATTTCTTCCTAATATCTAATATAAACCTGCCCTCTTTCAGTTTAAAGCCATTAGCCCCTTGCCCTGTCACTACATGCCCTTGTAAAAAGCCCCTCTCAAGCTTTCCTGTGGGCTCCCTTCAGGTACAGGAAGGTGCTGTAAGGTCTCTCTGGAGCCTTCTCCAGTCTGAACACTCTCAACTCTCTCAACCTGTCCTGATCGAGTTCTATCGTTCTGAACATCTTCATGGCCCTCCTCTGGACTCACTTCAACGGGTCCATGTCCACATCCTTCTTATGTCAAGGCTCCCAGAGCTGGATAAAACACTCCAGGTGTGGTCTCATGAGAGTGGAGTAGAGGGGGAGAATCACCCCCCTCATCAACCTGATGGTCAGGCTATGTCTCAGTGTTGTGGCCAGGCACAGCCTCCTTCCTCCTCATCTGCTCTACCTCTCCTTTAACCTTTGCATCCTCTGTATCCACCTTAGTATGGAACTGGGAGCTTGAATCCCAGTGGAAAACAGCTGGCTTTGCTTTGGGTGAATGTTCCAGATGAGTGCACTGGAATGACACAGTGTGTCATGTAACCACAACCCAAAAGTGAGTAGCAAAGCCAGTCTGGTGTCAGCAGAGTGAAAGGTCCTGCTGGAGGGAGACTGGCACTCTTAGGTGACAGCCCTCTATGTCAATGGTGCTGCAAAGCCCTGTGTCCTTCCTAGGAACAGGAGAGGACAGCTCCCAAACACCAGGAGATCCAGGTGATGGACAGAAAGAGGAACACCAGGTTTACTGTCTTTTTCCCACAGGGAAACCTGCCAAGCCTGGACAACATGACCAAGCAGAGAGCCATATGATAGAAGGCAAGGAATGAACATTCAGTGTAAGATCTCCAGCAGAGGTAAATAAAGGTCTGTCAGTCAACTAAAACACCAAAAAAAAAATCCCTTTTTCTGCAAAGGCACCTTTGCAGAAACCCCTGAAAGGTGACCAGAGGCAGATGACCACAAAAAAGGATAAGGCTAGGATAAGCCTGGACATCATAACTTTCCATTCATCCTCCCAATGGGGTCCCTTTTGTTTATCACGTAGGACAGAGGCTGACTGTGTCCACTCTCCAAATCCCTCAGAAGCTACACTGATTCAGTGTTGAAGCAGGACTGGTAGTGCTGAGCTCCAAGTTGTTTGCAGTGATGGCAATGAAACACTACAGCAGAAACTAACACTGAGGGCAGGGGTGGGGGGAAAGGAGAGACAAAGATGGTTTCTAAGAGGTTCTTTTCTCAATCAATGATGACAAGACGAGAGCAGTGTGCCATCTGTGTCAGCACAGAGTGCACTCACTGGGTATGACCTCTCAGGGATATTAAATGGACTCAATAATTTTAGTTTTCACATTTCCACTTTTTACGATGGTTCAGAAAACCCCCCACAGCCTTATGAAAGTTATGCAATTTAACAGCAATTCAATGAGCTTTCCATGAGCCAGGATGGCATTGACACAAACAATAACACTGCCATTTGCCAGTCAGAGTAATTTTCTTTATGCCCTTGGTAAATCCATGGCAAGTTCATCAATGTATCCAAAGACAAAGTTTAGAGGCAAAAATGCCATATCCCAAGCTTTGCACACAAAAGTGCCAGTCACTTTTACAGTGCCACCATCTGTTTTGCCAGGCATTACAGCTTCCAGAAGCCCAGTAAAGCACGAAACCATTAAACTTCCTTATAGCTTTGGACCATCTGCTACTTCTTCCCAAAGGTTTCTCTACCTGCCTAGCCTATATAGTGTTTACCTAAGCTAAGGGCCAGAAGAAAAAAAAACCCAAACCTCCTGAGTAAGGACTGGACACCTTCCAGCACATACTGGTTCAATGGTACAGTTACAACAGCCTAAAAAATTATCTTGGACAAACTGTGTTTAAATTCCACATTTTTACAACTACACATAAGGGTAATGTGACACGTGATGCTTCCAGGAATGCACTCAAAGGCTCAAAACAGAATTATAATGAATTCCCAGGGAATTTATTGACAAAGACTTTTTCTCTTATTCATTCTTTCAGCAATGATCTATCTTAAAGGATAGCATAAGAATGTGTAGAGCCCATGGCATCTAGAGAGAAACCAGATCTTTGTTTGTATACTTTCTAATATAATTTAGATCCCTAGAGTTAGATATCTTTTGGATTATCCCTTTTTATGTCTGAGTACACTGCACTTTCCCACTGAGAAAATATTCTGTCAATCACTGTGGGTCCTGCTTCCTCTTTGTCATATGTCAGTTTTCCTCCACAGTGCCAAATCCAGAATTGACAACTTACAGCAGGCAGAACAGATGGAAACACAACTGCCCTGAGCTATGGAGATGCTGCAAACTACTTCCAACAAACACCAAAAAAATTATGAATGGTTTATAAGCAGCCTCATTTAAAAGGTGAAGCAGTCACCACAGCATCTTCCGACCATACAATCTCTGCCTGCTGTTAGGAGGGTACCTTCAGGGCAGCTCAGTTTAACTTCATTTAAATACAGCAGAAGAGCCAGTTATCGGCACCCTGTTGAGTGCCCAGAAGTGCTGCACACAAAAAACTTGCAGGATGTTGGGACTCTGCATACATCAGTCACAGAGCCTCCCTCCTGGCCTGCAGCACCACCACAGCCCTGTCCCACTTTCCTGCTTTCAGAAGAGCCTGGACTTTTTTGAGTCCCTTGCTAAATTTTCATGACACCTTGGCTGGAGGGGCAGAGGCCCTGAGGAGACGTAGCTAGACAATGCCTATCTCAAGAATAACCCAGTTTTTCTCCAGTAGACATCAGCCCTGAAACAGCTGACCCAAATGTTGACTGTTGTGCATGCACTGGTTTAGTTTTCAAGCCTTGAATGTTGTATACATAAGTTGGTATGACATGCACTTTTATTTCCAGTACTTGTTTTTTAATGTCATCTTAGCTTCCTGAAAGCACAGAGTTTCCCCACTTAATAAACCATGCAACCTGAAAGTAACAATCATTTGCTACCAACACAGAAATCAAACAGTTGGGAAGAGAAAAACAAAGAAATAAAAAACATGTGAAGTATATTCCTGAGAACAAAAAACCAGGCAAGCAATGGTATACGTAAGATGATAGCAAGAAAAGATCTCACTACTCTCTGGGAAATAAGATTTTCAGGGTACCACCTGAAGATACTCATATAAACACTGTGTAAATCAGACTAGAGAAAAAGGTGCCCCTGTCTGGGCAGCCAATGCATCAAGAAATAGATAGGACTTTATTGTAAAATTTGAAAGCTTCTCCAAATTTCTCCTCAGTGTGGTGTAGAGGTAATTAAAACTGGTGAGAGTTCTTATATATGCTTATTGGCTTCCAGCTTCCCAATACCTTTTTGCTTTATATTGCTAGGCCATCTCTTTTTCTTGTGCTAGAGATATATCAAGTCCTTTAAAAAAGAAAGGCTGAGAAAGGCAATTCAATTCTCCAGATAAGTCGTTTAACACATGCTTTGCTTAATTGATTGGAAAACCCTAGTAATTTCTTGACTTAGACAACATGACTTCTCTAATGTCTGTACTGTTTATTATAGAGTGAGACAGAAGAAGGGATAGGAGCCACTGCAGCACAACCTTTGGGGCAGTGCTGGCTGCAGAAGCTCACTCTGCTGACCCACAGCCACCACTGCCCCCTTGCACCGCCAATTGCTGCCCCTCCAGGTTTTGCAGTGCTGCCAAGCTGCACAGACCACCCAAGAGATTGAACCTGAAAACAGCCATCTCAAAGCACACCATAAAAATGGCAGCTGCAGAGGACTGCAGCCATCCTTTTGCACACCAGCTCCCTCCTGGCTGAGCAGAGGACCAGGCCCAGGAGGCTGGTGCCAGCTGGGCAGACCTGGTGCACCTGGCCAGGTTCATGCTCACCAAAAGCCATCTATATCTGTGCTGCTGCCAAAGGAGATGGTCCCCACCTTCCTGAGGGACCCTCTTTATTTCCTCCAGCCTTGTCTCTTTCATACACACACACCCACATTCACACACAGAGAACATTCTGAGTTGGAAGGGACCCACAAGGATTATAGAGTCCAGCTCTTAAGTGAATGTCCCATATGGGGACACAAGTGCAATCAGTCCATTCGTGGGTTTAGGTGTACTGAAAATATAACCCTTTTTCTCCTTTCAGTTTTGTTTTGTTGTAATGATTAACCTGGTCATCACAGGGATGTCTGAGTGCAGGTGCCTCACTGGGATGTGACAACACAGTTATCAGGTGCTTATTGTTATTGTAAGAATAAGTAGCATGAGCAAACAAATGCAAAGCATTATTCACCACTGCAGATGAGAAACTGTTTCCTCTAGACACATCAGAATAGGGAAAGTGTTTGCATCTGCAAATGTGTTAGCTAACTTGTTTTAACTAATGTGATTTTAAGCCTGACTTAACATTAAATGTGGACAAGCCACAGGCTTCCCCAGTGATCTAACCACAGCCAACCTACATGTTTTTAAATAAAGCTTGCCCTCACTTGTATCCTACAGTCCTAGAGTTTATCCTACAGTCCTAGAGTTTTCCAGATTGACACATTTAAATTTACCTGATGGCTTGAGCATACAAAGCGAGTGATCAGGTTAGGAGGATGTACACAGGATTCACTGGTGTGCAGCCATCCTGGGACCCAGTTTTGCTGGTGGGCTCAGGCTGCAGAGCTGCAGAGCGTGGCTGCTGCAAACATTATGGCACTGCAGGGGAAGAACACCCTGCAGTCTCAACAGAGGCTAAATGCAGTACATTTAGCTGAAATGCCATCTTCCAAATGGTGCAGTAATCTAATATGGGCCTAATCCTGTGTGCCCAAAGAATGGTCTCTAGTGAGAGGTTCCCAAATACTTTGTGGATCTTACACTGTATGTCTTACAGAGAGTAGAGGCATAATTGTATGGGGACCATGATAGAATTTTTCAAACAGCTGGAAGTAGGTGTGTGGGAAACTGGGGAAAATGTGTGCCTCTTTCATGCTCCTCAGTCTTTCAATGTGTCCTATCTTCCTGCTTTCACCCTCTTATGCAGTATCACTTCTAGAGAGGACATAAGAGGAGCTGTTGGAATTACTGGAATTACTGGAAGTTGTGTTCACATCCCTGCATGGAGCGTAGCCTCCTAAATTTCTTCAGGAGCTCAAGCAGCCTCAGCATTCTGCCACAGTCATCACTTAGAGGCAGATCTCTCCACAACTCCTCTTGCAAACCTTTCTTTTTTTCCCCTAAGAGTATGAAAGATCTCATTTCAAAATGTCAGCTGCTGAGCAAAGGCAAGATTTTATCTTATTTTTGACACACAACATTTTCTAAGCAAGGTAAAAATTGCTGAGCTTTTCGTTTACCAGGTGACCCTTCAGAACCTATTTCATCAGCCACTGGAGTTCCTCCAACTTTCTGGGCCATCCTAATGTACCCATTGATATTTGGACACACTTTGCCTTTGGGAGCTAAGATTTGAGCACTGGGGCTAAGCCTGGGACACTTTTGCTGTACCAGGCCCTCTGAGTGACACCCCAAAATTTCTTGTCAGGCTGCCACCTGAGAATTGATACTCTGGGTTTAGTTAGAGAGGCATCTCCAAAGCCACAGGAGCAAGAGGCATCTGCCACAGGGCTGAGACCTCAAGTTGCTGCATTTCTTACACTGTTGCAGCAGGCAACATCTCTGTTAGTACGAAAAAAAGGCAAGAAAGGCAAGAAAGGCTAAACCTCAGGATTCTGCACTCTGTGGTAGGCAGCTCCACACAGAGAATGTGCATCAGGCAATACATCCCTATGTAGGAGACCTCAGCCCTGTTTCCCCATTGCCAGCAGGAAATCCATACCGAATTTCAGAAGTGAGACCTGAGTCTGTTACCTCAGGCAGGCTGCAGACACAAAGGTCTGTCACCTAAGAGTAAGGAGACATGCCTTTTCATGTCCAGAATTTAAGCAGGTTTGTCTTTTTCTCAACAGACAAATGTTGCTTGACAAATCTAGTAATGAAACTTTCATAAATTCTAACATGTTCTTCTGTAAAGCACAGCTCTGAGAGGCTGCAGAGAAAGGCTAAATGAGCTCCAGTTCCCATTCATGCTGCATGATAACATTTTCTGTGAATAAAAAAGTGTCTTTATCTCCCTTCTTCTCCTCCATGAAAATGAAACCCTGTGACCTACTACTCCACCTGATTATAGCTTTACATTTCTACGGGAAAAATAAAAAGCAAGCCACCAAAATGAAATTTTGAAGATTATCAGCTGCATGTGCTTTAATTCCAAAGAAAGCATTTGTATGCCTGTCTCCCACAGACGTGATATGGGACCCAAAGACTGTTTAATATACCTGCTAACCGTTTATTTTAGCCACCCTCACATAAGACTTAATTTGCACTTGATAGCAAGGTGTGACATGGGAAATTTGCATCCACATTTGAGAGATCTCCTAAGTCCACAGGAGGACCAAGAGGCATGCCAAGTCCAGAAGGCTTTGCTCCATGTATCTACTTTCCATGCCTTGCTATCCCTCCCCCCAGCTCAGATCTTGTCCATCTGTGGAAAGGAATTACTTGTGTACCTTGCTTTTTTCTTGCTTCAGTTATGGGATGAGTGAATTCTGACTGCATTTTGATGCCACTTGTAAAATCCAAGAACAATAGGCACTGAGACTTGTAGCTACTTTCTATATTGTGCTCATTTTTAATACTGTAAAGCCAGAATTCCCAGGGTATTAAAGCAGCCAGAAGTGAAAACAAAAACACTAAAGCCATGGCTGTACTGCAATTTATCAGAAACCACAGAAGCACATCCTTCATACTGAGGTTTACTCCTCAGTACACAGAATGATGTGGCAGACATATATAAAGGGACTCCTTCAAACTGTCCCCAAAACCAAGTAGGATTACACTCACGAAGAACATGTTAGATTTGGCACAGACACTCTTCTTGTGTAATCGTTTTAGCAAAGAGAAAAGGTGCTCCAATTATGTTAATACTATCTTGTACTCTCTATAGATTCTATTTCTTTAATTGCATTAGGTATTAAATCTGCCCTCCAACCATAACCTAAAGTTTCCACATAATTAAGTACTCCACCTATGTCATGAACAAATAACATTTCCTCTTTCTGTATATGACTACTACACATGTACAAACAAAACCAGCATGTATTATGTTAACAGTGCCTCCTCTCCCCCTCCTGAAAATATTCTTTGCTATTTAAAAATTTTATATGTGTGTATGCTCTCCCAATCCTTTTCTGAAAATGCTTCACAAAAATAGTTGAAGCCTATCAGCAAAAAGAAATGTGAAAAGGATCCCCAAGGAAAAATCAACAGCAACAAGGGCGTACTGCATCACTCTTCCTATCCCTTAGAGTTCCTTTCATGTTTTCTGTGACATTGAACACAGTGTCATCCCTCTGAACTGTAGCCCAAAGATAGTTCAAAGGTTAGAACGTCCCATTTAATCCCACACAAAGGCTTCAACATAAAACCCTACCCTGATTATTTATAGCATAAATCAAGACACTGTCTGAAAAGAGTTAGGCACCCAAGCCTGCCTCAACCAGCCTTATCAATAGGTTGTTGTTTTGCCTTATGCCAGGTTTATATTCACTGCAATAATCATGCAAATTGAGGGCAAGTCCTGCATATATATTTGCAATTTATGTGCTCAGTGTTTACCCAGCCCCTTTGGTGAAACTGTGGTGGAAGAACCCTAGCAGAGCAGGACTAAATCAAAGGACATACACAGTGAAACTGCAGAAAAAACTGCAAAGAAATACCCTCAGAAGCAGATTTTAAAAATACTCAGTTACCAGTAAATGGATTAAGTTTTATGTGACACGCCCCATCATTTCAATTATTTATTTCACCCATTTTTGTAATTTAAGTCTTTCACAATGAGTTAAGGTATCTTACTCTACATTTTAACAGCAAATCTATATTTTTATGAAGAAAGATACATATTTGTCATTTTTATTACTGTCTGTAACAGACTTTATTCAGGTTTTAAAATATCTGAGAGAAGAACCTGGTGTTGTTAAAGGGGTGGCTGGACAACACAATGCAATGCTTAAGCTGTACATAGTTTTTAACTGTAAGCTATTTATTGAAATAAAATGAAGACTCATCATCACATAAATATTTCATGAATTCGTATCAAATTTGCTGAATTGTTGGTTTCAGACAAAAGAAATCAGTGAAAAATGGAAAGGCTTCATTTTGACATTTTGAAAATGAAAGGTTTTGATTTTCTCATTTGAAGTTACTTCCATATACAAATTTTCCTTATTTCATAGAATATTTGAATTTGTTAGAAACCAAAATAAAATCTTTCATTCCACGTCAAACAAAATGTTTCACTCAACTGAAAGCACTTTGGAGTCTGGGGGGTACAGTGGTTATTAGCTCTCAATTCACTGAAATTTTCATCTAATTCATTCTCACTCTGACATGAAACCATCCTTTTTTCCCCACAGGCACTGTGAAACAGAAACACCCATTTTTCAGTGGGCATTTTTCATATTCAGCATCCAATATTCTACTAATGTTTTTAATATAAGGAAGGAGCACTCAGTACTTCAATTACTTTTTTACTGGTAAGTAAAAAACCCCAGTGTAATAGCAACAGAAATACCAGAAGTTGATTAATCATGTTTTCTTCCAATTTAGAAGAGCTTCCTTGGAATCCCCTACTCTAAGGCCTAGGAACTCAGCTTTTACGTGTTAATTCATAAATGACAATTGGATTCAACCAGCCTTTAAAATCACCCAACTTCACAGTTGTAGCAGCTGTGGTATCATCACACAAGGTGACTTTTCAGCATAATGCTGATTCTGAAGACCAGATGTATCTCATCCACCCTGAAAAGCAGGCATCTGGCTTTTCTGGCAGTGCAGGGGCTTCCACTCTAGGCAGTTGAGAGAAACAGGCAGTTCAATTAAGTATTTCATCATATTCTGGGAGAGGTGTCTCAAAAAAGGAGGACAACATACCTCTGGAAATTCTACCACTAGCAAGGGACGATGAGGGAGTGTTTGCTGACTGCATTTTAGGGTAAATGTCTAGTTTTAAAATGAGTCTGGCCTTGGCAGCCAGCACAGACCAAAAACTCTCATAGCCCTTAACTGGGAAACACTGGCCATATCTGCAGTGTACTTTGCCAGCTCTATGCATCATTCTCAAGTCCCCATGGAGAAGCAGCTCCCATTTCCAAGTGAGCATCACCATGGAAATGCTGATTTGTTATAGCTCCTCACCCTTGTCTCCATCATGAATACCAGAAGAACTTGGACAAGGAGAATTGCATTTATTTCTATATCTCTGAGTCCAAACGCCTAGAACACAGTACCTGTTCCCAGTTGAAGCTCAGCAAAAGGAGCAGTTATCAACTTCTCTGTGCTTCACCTCAGTAAACCTCCTCACAATCACTGTCTTCAAGAAGCAGCAGAGCAGAAGCAACGAGAGAGTATACTTGTGTTTTCCTGTGAGCACACTTCTTCCAAGGTGCTGGCCACTGCTGGTGCCTGTGGGGGCAAGCCTGCCTGCCTGCTGCCCTGCCTGCATGCCCCAAAATGCACCAAAAGGTTTTGCACCTGCCTGACAGTCCTCATGGGTACCCAGGCTTGTCCTTGGCAACCCACCTGAGTGTCTGCTGATGGTTAGAATCCCTTTCATTCCATCATCAAGCCCAGGGAAAAGAAACACCACCAGGGCAATCTGGAGCCAGGCAAGGAGGTGTCATATTCCCAGATACTGACATGTTCTCCACTGTTGCCCTGAGGACAGTTTTCTTAATAAATTATTAGTGCTGAGATTTTTTTCCCCCTGTTGGCTTATCTTTAGACATTCCAGTGATTTAAACCTTGGCACAAGGCAGAGTAGTATCATCCAGCCTGACTACAGTACACTTTAGTGAAAAAAAAAAGCATATATTACCTAGTGCTCTCTCAACAAGAGTGTGTCTGGGCACAATTCCATTTACCAAAAGAAATATAGAGAAAATAGTTTTTCCAGAGCCAAAGATAGGTAACAAATATGTTATTCTGTAAATAAAAATCATCCTAATACATCACTTAGAGAAGAATCTTAGTCTGTGGAAAACTCAAATAAAAAGACCATTACTGTGAAGTAAAATACATTTGCTGTTTTTCTCTTCTTTTCAGTAGTATTATTGTGGATTATTTGCATCTAATTGTTATTTATTCTTCTGTGTTTTTACTTTAACCCAGAGTATAGTCAGAATTCTACATAGAATTGCACTGGATCCAGTGCTCTCCAAGGAAATTGTGCTGTCACCCAACCACTACAATGACTTCTCTGTAAGTTGAAGCAAGAAAAATAACTGAAATGAAGGCACTAGGAAAGATCTTATCTAAGTCCTATCTTCTACTAGTAAATATATATTCTGTGTCATTTAAACATGGCATATTCTAGAAGTTTTTTTATGATGTTTGAATTTTCTTTTAGGAAAGTAAACTAAAATCCAGGGTTTTATTTATTAAACAGATGTACAAATTGCTGAGAAAAGTCAAATCATTCTGTGTTCTGCTCTTTACATACATTCTGAGTAGTGTGTCAAAGAGGATGAGCTCCAGAAATCAGAATCGTCTCTTTTGGGACTAATTGTCAGGTAGCAGAATTCTGATGATTATTACAGAAACTATCCTGATTACTTATGTGTCTAAATAAGAATCACATCTAAAATGTTAGTTGCTAATTTAGTCTGAATCCTTCTTCTGTCTGCTAAAGTTATGGGTGATTTACCAGATTTTTAGATACACTTGCCAGATAATTAATGCACTGGCAGAGCTTTAGTGCCTTTCTCAAGCTCTGTTAATTTTCTACATGTTTGTATCCCAGGCATAAAATCACCTTTTAGTGAATTCACAATATGATATGAAAGAATGAAAAAAAAAAACAACCCAGAAGATTTATAATTTGTGTCTAAATGTAAATGAATGGGCATGAAATCAGCAGGAGCATAAGTAGAGTCATTCTGATTTGTCAATCGATACGTAATGCTTGTCTTATTTCAGATCACAGGTATTATTAGCTCTATGCTCATTTTCTCTGCAGATGCTGTACATGCTGCAAAGGAATGGCATGTGCCTGCCCAGCCTCCTCAGAGTCACCCACAGCTGTCACACTGGCATTTCACGACTGCCCTCATTACTATCACCACATGATGTGCAAATAAGAGAGCTCCACATGGAAAGTCTATCAATTTCTGAGATCTTGAGACTCATCAAGACTATACCCATTTTGAAGGGGAATAAAATGTTTTGAAAATGTATAAAAAGAAAACCCATATGGAAGGAAATTACTGAAATAACATGTCAATATGGGAAATAATCTTCCAGACCACCCATTTGTACAATTTGAAAATTACTCATTCACTAACACGATACACTCGATTGTGAAGACATAAAAGGTAGCAATCCCTTTCATAATTACTTCAGCAATGCCTATGTAAATGGCATTACAATTGAATCTTGCTCAGAAAATCCTTCTAGGTATTGGCAGAACATGGATTTATACAAGAAATGTCTACAAAAAGAAGAGTGCAAAATAACAGAAAAGGAAGCCAAGTTAAGGGAAAAGCCCCAACAATTTAAGGTACAAGTAGATATAATGTGGGGTTTAAGGTTAATGAGAGCTACCTGAAATAACCACTTTACGCTAATCGCCTCCTTTATCTGTAATAAACAACAGCTATATAAATAATTGTTCATATAAGTTAATTTTTAGAAACTGTCACTGAATGGAAGAACTTCAGAACATGTTGTAATTGCACACTAATGCCTCCAAATAAGAAGACCAAAACCCCCCAAACTGGAAGACTTTACAACACATCTTACCATGATGGTGTCTTGACTCAAGAATTCTCAAGTCAACTTGAGTTCCAAAGGGTGGGGTTAGCAAAAGCACAAGCCCTGCAAGGCAGGTGTGCAATTTGCAGTGACCTTCTGGAATAACACTCTGCTGAAAACAGGTTCAGAAAAAAAAGTCATAAGGTCTTGGTGGCTGCAAAGCCATATCAATGAGAAGGAGGAGCTGGGGAGCCAATGTTGGCTCTTCCTGGTTTGCTGCAGGATATGAAAAGACCCAGCAAAAGAACAATTCTTCTAACATGGAACCACCAGGAGGGTCATAATCTGTAAACATTCCTAGCTGTTAATTTATCTCGGCTGTTAACAGGTTTTTATTTTTGTCCTGATATTATTTAATATGAAACACAACAAAGGCAGCCAAGTTTTTTGTGTCACCTTCACAACCAGGAGAGAGAATTTCCCTCCATGCCATGACATCAATAGCTCTGTGGTGAAGTACAGATGATTATAAGAAAGTTGAAGAGATCTGTCACTGAAAAGGGATAAGGGATTGTTGCCAGTGGTTTCCACCTCTGTTACCATTATTCCACCTTCCTAAATGTTATCAAAACAAAACCATTGGTACTGATCAGGTTATGCAATATATTATATCCACTGCTGAAACCATTGGTCATATGAAAACCAGTGGGTGAAAAAGACAAAAACAGAGAACTTCTGATAATGCCATCTCAGAGTTTTATGTCATCTTATTCTTCACATAACTTCCCAGTATAATCTGGTCCCTTAACTNACCTCCTACATCATCTAAAATATCATTAATACCCTAAAACTCCATGCATATACAGAGATAAGTCCTCTGTTTGCTACCTTAATTTACATAGTTTCTTTGAAATAGGAGGCATTCCTAATGAATGGGCCAGTTCAGCAAGTCATAGTAATTGCTTTGTAAATCTGCCCTAACCTAGAAGGCACATGATGTCCTTTTTTGTCACCACTGAGCTGGAAAGTACTTTACCATCATCACCTTCTTCATACACGTAACCTTGCTTTTTTCCAGAAAAAATACAGAACATTAACGTTTATTGATGAACTCTCTTTTCTGCATCATTAACAATTTTGCCATCTCCATCAAGTAATGCCTTATACTGTTGCTAGGATATCTTTTTTTTTCTAACATACTTAAATAATCTTTACTGTCCCCAGCTCTGCTAACCATTGATTTTTCCCTGATGTCTTTAGCTTCCCTCATCAATTATCTACACTTTGTAACTTCTAACTTATATTGATTACCATCTCCTAAGCATTTTTTTTTAGCTATAATATTGCTTCTTCATTTCTAATTACTGCCTTTTTCATAATCCTGAAACAGAATGGGCTTTTAGACAAAAAATGTGCCACTGTAGGAGAATCTATATCTCCTCATCCAATAAAATCCATTTTAAAAACTCTTTACATTTTTATAGCAAAAGGTTTTCCCACTGTTTATATTATTGCTAGTTTTCCTCAACTTTGTGTATTGATCCTTGTGAGAAGCAAAGCAGATATATTACTTGTTCTTTAATGCCAGGCACCTGTATGCCCATATTGAATGTAACCAGGCTGTGATCACAGGGTCCTCACCAGTCACTCAGGTAAAACTTCTTTATCCATTGTAAGAAAATTTTAGAAAGCAGTTGCTTCCTGAGGTAGGATATTCTCATCCATCTTTTATTCAAACTTTAATAAGGTGTTAGCATTGTCTTCAGGAGGCAGCATGTCTCCCACTGTGATGCCCTACATCCCTGCCATGCTTCCTTCCACCCATCACAGACAGAAATGTAAGCAGCACCTTACAGGTTTTACCCTTTCTGTTAACCTTGTGAGGGATCTGAGGACATCCACCACCACACTGCTCACAGCAGCTCTCTGGTTAATATTGACCCACATGCTTTCAGGATCCCAATGTTATCCATATTCATACAACAGGCAGCACTGGCTTTATGCAGACTGCACTGTGGATTCTCCCCGCTCTCTCCCCACACTTCTTGCCCTCTCTGTCTTTCATAAGCAAGATAGAAACCAATGACCTCAATATTTCAGTGTTAGAAACCAACCTATTAGATTTAGAAATAGCATTTGTACCATAATTGTATCTTTTCTTCATGGATAATGTTTCATTCCTACAGCTTGTCTGAAGTATTAATGCAATTTCTAAGCACTAAGATTATCTCTTTATCTGACATTCTGTATCACATTGACTCATTTTGTTTTGCAAAAAAAATCCAAGTTTGAACTCTTTACTGCTCTCTTGTTTTATGTCTCCTTTGATTAATTATCTAGTTCCTTTTCCTTGTACTTTGTATGTACAGGACTCTATGATCTGGGTTGGATACGATGCATAATTTTCCATAGAACCTTAACTTTCAGTTTCACCTCAGAAGGGCAGTCATCTATACAAACCCTGTGTCTCCTGACTTCTTTGTTTTTTCCCTCGTTCACTTGAAATGATATCTAAGAAAATCAAACTGGCTCTTCTCCATGTCCTTGCCCAAAGTCTTTTATAATTTGCATAATTCAACATTTACCCAAACAATTTCCTCCATTGTTAGTAACCATTGGTGGAAACTTGCCAATCTTACAGTTTCATTCAATTTTTTTATGCCAGGGAGACAGCTGACAGATATCTTGCTAAATTCTCCATTCATTTGCCTAAACATAGCACTGCCTGTGTTACTTGAATTTTAGGATGACTGAAGAACCTCATATCAGCAGACTAAATCCTCAATTTCACAAGCTGTAACTCCTCAAGTATCTCTCCAGTGGCTATCTCTCCAGTGGCTCTCTCTTCTGCTCTACAAGAGGAAGTTTCTGCCATACTTTTTTTTTCAGTGGGTATCTGAAAAAGGACTGGTATTTCTATCAGGCTGCATGTCTTCTGGTTTGCTTCCATCATCTCATCATATTTCTTAGATTTCTAATTTTTCCTTTCCTCCTTTTCACACATTCCTCCCTTTAGTATTTCAACAACATCTGGTGGTATGAGTGTGTTTCTTTCAAATACTGCTCATTGCCAGGACCCAGGCTTGTAAAATCATATAGGTTCTCCTTCGCTGGTGATTAGCTTGCACTCATATACTGGAAATCTCATTTTTTTATCAAGAAAAGTCCAAAGTAACTCCAAACTCTGGGTCTCACCAGAGGCCCACTGAACCTGTCACTGCAAAAACACTGAGATGTCTTCAAGAGGCTCAAAAGAATTTTCCTTTGCCAATCACAGACAGAACAATGAGCCCTGTCCAATACAGACAACTGAACAAAGAATAGGAAGAAGGTGCAAATGCTTTGGCAAAACACCGGACAAACCTTTTCACCTCTTCACTCATAAGCAGCCTGCAATTCCTGCCTTGCCCAGGTGAGCTCTCCTTAGCATGACCACTGCCACGTCCCTGTCTATATTTTACACAGTATTTGACTATTCTCATTTTATACACTATATCACCCTGTGAGACCACTACTAGTTCATTTAGGACTGCTGGAGAATAAATAATGAATGATCCATTTAGGTTATTATCTGAAGATTTATGCAGATTAGCACAGACACGTCATTATAAACCATGTCCGGATGAAACCACAAGTGGTCTAGCTACAGTTATGCACATGGGCTTAGAATCATTCCTCCTGACTTCAGAAACCTACTTGAAGCTCCCAAACTGAAAGTGCAGTCACCTTTGCCTCCATATTTAGGCAATGAAGAATGATAGATGGATTGAGTTTCTCTTGAGAAGAGACAGAAATCAAACTGCCTTCCAGAAACTGATTATTCCTCTCCCCTCACTGTATGGAGGGAGCCTCTGCAACAAGAGTTAGGTGTGCTGGTCCCTCACAAAGGTCAACAGCTAGCAAATACCAGGAAAAGTTGACAATACTTGCTTCCTTTGATGTACAGTGTTTTCCCCGAAATACACTGGTCAGCTTCCTTCCAAAGAGCTATTTTAGTTGTGAGATTTTCTAACAGGCAGCTTTTGTGTTCCTCTTCAGACACAACCAGGGATTTGATGCGTTAATAACACCTCAGTACTAAGGTAATTTAAGATTACAAAATGTTGAGGATGTGTGGTGTTCCAGTCTTAATGTGCTTTTCCTGAAGAACGCTGCAATGAGGCCAGTTTTTAAGTGTCATTATAACACACTCCTGGGTTTTCACTTTAACTTCTTTTAACATCTTGTTGAGCTTTCCAATGTCTGAAAAGATAATTTTGATATGTGGAGGTCACATGTTAAAAACCTGAAAGCAAGATCCCTTGCTAATGGTGAACTGAAAGCAATTGTTTGGCAGTTCATCACATAAATCACTCTATACATTTTTGGGGATAGTAAAAGGAAAAATTGTATTTCGTCCTCTAAAGAGGAGATGTAAAGATTATGTCCAAGAGACATTGTTCAGCCACTGAAAGCTGGAATAGGGATTAGAATAAGTGGGTGGGGAGAGAAAGGCCACTCTTACCAGTGAGCCACCACAAGAGTACTGCAGGTGAGAGGAGGTAAGAAGGAAGTCTGGGGAGTTATAAATAACAACAAGAAGAGTTAATGCTATTCCTAAATGCAAGTATAGAGGCAGGCAAGCCTACAAAGCCGGCATCTACAAGGCTAATATCAGACTTTTGTTAGTCAAGTTAGAACATCTAAATTTAATGCAGATTTTCATAACTTTCATTTAAAATTTGTGCTAATTCCTTTTTGGAAATGCGTATTTTGTTTAAAGGATAGTTTATTCCACTTTAGGTGGAAAAAAGTGCTCAGCAATTTTAATGAGGCAAAGTAACATTAATTAAAACCAATGAAGGAGACCTCCCACAGACTGCTCTGGCACTTCAGGCACTCTCTCTTAAAGACATACTGAAAGTAAACAGATGCAATTTATCTTTCTGATCTGTCAGGAAAACATTTTCTTCAAATGCCTCAGTGTTGAGAACAATGTACAAGGCTGGTTGCCTTGGCAGATTGCAGGTAGGAAGAGCTTCGGTCATTACAAAAAAAGGAATCATGTCAATACATGAAATTCTGCCTCAAGTCTGCCTCAAGTCGTTTTCTCCCCAAACTGAAACAGCACCTGGAGAAACAATCCACAGGAATCTCCTCCCTGTATGCACAGAGCCAGCATGCCACCAGTTCTTCCAGAAGAATACATCTTTGGGACTCAGTGAGGGTGTGCCAAGGTTATTTACAAGTTCTGAATCAGACCATCACACTCTTGCAGTAGGTTTGACTCTGCTAGCAGGACTCATCCCACCAAAATGGGCTGGACTACTCAAAGGAGCGGCAACACAGGTGGGACCTAAAACACTGGTATCTGAACCAGGTATTACTATTTGATCATAATAATATTTACAGTACTCAGCTATAGTGTAGTCCTTCTTTAGCACTCAGATATCAAGAATCATAGAAGATAAAATTACACATATACCTAGCAGCATGCTATACAAATACTGGCCAGCAGGGCTGGAGGGAAAAATGAGAGTTAGATAAAAAGATAGAAAAGATAGTCTGGGCTTCAACAGCTCAGATGTGGTTGGAGCCTAAAAGGAAACTATGAAATATGCTACACCAAAATTTACATGGAAAGCACAAACAGTTCCATTTGTTTGTTTTTACAGTGATCATAGGCAAAATAGAAATGCTAGCAGCACTAAGAGAGGATTTTTGGGAAGCATTTGTGTTGTTCTGTTTTGTTTCTAGTTTTCCATCTCTATTTTGTCTGCTAACATTGCAGACTCAGGCTTGCAGAAAGTCTAGGATGGAGAGTGACCAGATACTTTAATATATATGAACCTGACTTGGTAAAGGCATGTGTACCATTGTCCAGTAAAGTATTGCCACTGACAGCAGAACTGGTTGTGAAAGAAATGGGAAGCACTGTGTAGCTTCTCCAAGACCATCAACTTGATGAGCAAAATCTCAGTAATGTCATGACCTCTGACACTGGGTGTATACTGTATTCTTCCCTTAATTAGCATCTCAGTTGAGTACAATTGCCTCTAAATGATGGCATGAGTTATTTTCATACACATGGCTATTGATACCATTCACCAACTGTAAAATCTTTTAATACTCTGTGCAGTTGGAGATGACATCAAACCTTCTGAAATATAAACAAAACCTCTGGATCACAATTCAAAGTGTATGTTCTGCCTGGTCTGCTGAGGACCTCACGGTACAAAACTAGGATGCCTTTAATGAATAAAACACTAGTCACTGATACCAGGTGCATTATACATTCTTTCCACTTCACTGGCAAAGCAGTTACAGCTTTCACTGCCTGGAGCCATCCTACATTGGACTGTGACTGTCTCACATCTGAGAACATAAGCACATTGAGGCGGCACGCTCTTTGAACAGGAAACGTTGAAATGAAACCAAACGTGCGGCCCAGAATGTTCCTGGCACCTCTGCCTCTGAGTCAGCAGCAAACCCACACCTCAACCTGTTCCTGGGGTCACTGTGCAGCCCTGCCCAGGGGACCAAACCACGTGTTTGCCTCTGCTCAGAAGACCTGCCGCTCAGCTTCTGGTTGTTTGGCCAGATTTCAGTGCAAACAGTCAGACCCTGTCTACTACCTCTAATTCTGCAGCAGTTTCAACAGACTATAGTAACTTCATTATTTTTCTGCCCTAAACTATCATTTTATGTCCTTCCACACTGCTAAAATGACTACCACAATCCACGCCAAAAGCATAAGGCAATAACTCAAAACCATATTAAGGCTTTAATCTAAGCTTGCATTCATCAGGGCAAATTTAAAGTACCTCAGCACTAATTGCCTAAAAGACCTCAGCACCAGGATCCTGCCTGGTTTGAGCCTGGCAAAGAGTGTGCCTTTGCGAATCCAGAAATGCAAAAGAAATTCAGGCTGGAAATACATGAGAAATGCACATGGCCCAACTCCTGTGAACTCTAAGAGAATAATGCTTCATCAATACATGCATTGATTTAACCATATTTATTCCAAATTGGTTTTAGGAGAAATTTAATGCAATCTGGAAGCACCTTATTTTTGTGCGATGTCGTCAGAGAGAGTGGTGGATAGTGTTTGGGTTTTTCTTCAGGACCCAGCTACACCAAAACAAATGGCTCCTCTGGGAAAATATGAATATTAATGGAAAGACCCATGATGACCTTGATAAATCATTGTCTTAACCTGGCATTCAGGTCTCTCAGCTTTCTTCATGCACGGCATCAAGTCCCTTCTGACGGTGAGTGTCTACGTACCGTAGTACACGTGAGTGTCTACGTTCCCAGTACATGGGACAATGTAATGGGTATTTGCCTGATTGCATGAGCCAAGAGGAGCAGGGGCACACTAACTGATGGGGCTCTAGGGACAGCCCACATTCTGCCACTGGGTCCCCCTCTCCCCAGAACCTCAGTGCAAGGTGCACCTTGCCAGCAGATTACAGCTCCAACTAGTCAGCAACAGCCACCAAAGGAGAGGACGGGAACTGCAAAATGTCCATTTTCTGTGGAGTGTCCTAGTCCATTCACAAATAGTGCCCAAACTGTGTGCTGGATTTAGAGTAAATTCACTGAGCTTTTCTCAAATCCACCCACTCTCATTCTAAACTGAGAAAGACCATAAACAACTTCTGCATAAAAGTAGGTTGATTAGGTTTGCTTTTTTGCTATTTTTGTCTAAGAGTGCTTGAAGTTTACTCCCATTGTACACTGATCAATATAGCAGTCACTCATGCATCCCCCCCCTGACCTGGTGGTGAATGTATAAAAAGACAGAATGTGAGTGGTTCAGCTGTCATTTGCATCTGTGCAAATCAGGCCTAACTTCATTAAATAAATGTAATTGGACCAATCAAAACAAAAGTTTAAACACCTTATTTCAAATACTTCTGACAGACTGCAGTTAGTGCAATAAAATTTAAACTAATGAAAATTTCAACTGTTACGGAAAAAAAAAGAATATGCTGATTTCCTGTTTTTAGTTAAACATTTCTCTTTCTCATCACACCTTTCCAGCAGAGCAAATATTTTTTGATTAGGCCTAGTAACCAGTGTTTCCTAAGAGATCTATGATGAAGACTATTTCCAAAGCATTCAGCTTTCCATTTCCTGATTCTGGCATTTCATTCACTTCAGTATAAACTTATCCAGTCAAGAAAGGCCTGCTTTTTTTTTTTTTTTTTTCCAGAGTCCTCATAATCCAGGTCCTTTTGCCTAGACATAATGCATCCTACTTTACTTAATGTCTAAGGTAGATCTTCTACAAATTCAAAGCAGATTGCTATTTCCTTTCCTGCTCTCCAGGCTATTCTTAGTTACCCATATGAGTCTCAATACATCCACAAAAAAGCTGCCTTTTGACTTTTGGCTTTGGGAAGTGGGAATTATTTCTGAAGAAATTTATAAATATTTGCTCTGAATGCCTGAACAAATGAGTTACTTCCTGTGACTTGCCTCTTGATACCTTAAATCTGTTAACATTTTGGCATCAGATCCTCTGTTCCCTCAGTGTCTCAGATCACAGTGTGAATTGATGGATTATGAAAAAAAGGACAAAGTAATCTCTGGAAACACTGAGAACCAAGAAAAAATAATTAAATAAAAATAGAAAGGAAAACAGCTTAGGCTCATCTGGAAGCAGAGGCTGGACTGAGCAAACATTAGCAGTTTCTGGTGGCTCTATTTTCCTGGTGGTTTTACTGTTGTCCCTCCTACAACTCCAAAGGGCAGATTTAAAAGCCTTCATGTCAATGGGTCCCTCATGGCCCTGGGGCTGCTGCTTGGGATTTATGAGAGACTCTGCAGGGACCTCAGAACACACCCGGGAGGAGAACAAAGAATTTGGTGCATTTACAGCCACTTCTCCTCCCTCCATCCAGGGTTTTGCTCCAGCTACACTCACTTCACTCCCGAGAGAAGTAGGGTCAGTCAGTGCCTGTTAGCCCACACTTCTAGCTTGACGGGAAAAATATTCTTATCAGACACTGAAAATTTGCCATAGGTACATTTACTGCTCTCAGAAACTGGGCTTGGAGGATGCTACTCAGTTCTGGGAGTGGGAAGCAAGTTGAAAGCATTATTTTCTAATGTCAGGGCAGGGCTGGCCTTCAAAAACAGATCCACAGTTACCAGTAATTCAAGGAAAACTCCAATTTTGAAGTGTAGGGGCCGGACAGCCCTAAGGCAACAGGACCACATGCAAATCCTAATTCATGCATTTTCTGCTCTGAAATGAACCAACTGCCCAGAACAAGATCACTTATGGAGGGGGAATATATCTACATCAGCTAGTTTTAGTCTTTCCCAAAATGACTACACTCCAGAAGCACTAACAAAGAAGCAGATGTAAGATTTTCTATGACTTATCTCCAAGGCAATTATTTATAAATCTCCTTGATTCATTATGTGCCAAGCCTAAATTAACCCCCCAGTTTAATAACAGAAATGTATATGTAGCCTTGCACATTGCAACCAATTGTGCATGCTAGGCATTTTGCTTTATAGATTATTTTTGAGAGCATGAAGCAATTTTGTCCCTTTTGAATATTTCAGGCAGAAAAATAACTTTCTCAAAGAAAAAACCTTGGCTAGGGGCAGTTGCTGCTGTGGGGTCTTTTATCTAGGTCCTTCTGGAGACTTCTGAAGGGTCAGGGAAAGCTGGCATTGTATTTGGTTGAGAACTGCACAGAAAAAGCACAAACCCAGATGCTCGCTTGGACACATACACATAGTTATGTAGAAAACTTCAAAATATGGTCTTCATCTCCTCCTTCCCATGATAAAATAAAATTAAATGGCATGAATCCCTTAAGACTAACATTCCCCAGGCTTAGCTATTTTGCTTATCCAACAGGCATCATACTCCTGGTGGCCAGAGGCAGTGCAAACTAGGAAGGATGGGGCAGCTGGCATGCTGTGGTGTAGTTCTGTCTGTGCTGTAATCTCTGCAGCATCAGCTACAGATTTGAAGGGGCAATGGTATTTATGCAGTGTAAAAAGCATTGCAAAGTTTGTGTTTGGAGGCTGATTTTATTGGGTTTTATTCCTCTCCTCCACCCAAACACCATTAGTTGTTGCTTTTTAATGAAAGTCAGCAAAGTAAAGGATTTTAATTTAGGCTGTCAGTCAAAAATAATCGAAGAGCTAGAAGGCCTGACACTGCTTCTTTTCTGTCTGCTGACTAAAGCTTGTGACAGGGGTTATGTTTCAGCAGGGGTGAGGAAGGAAGGACCAGGGCCAGAATAATTAGCAACCAAGCCTTATCTAGGACAAATATTATAAGGGAATAAAGCCATTTAAAAGCTGCATTCTTGCTGATGTTAGAGCAGATACGGCTTCTTTTCACAGGAATAAAAAAAATAATCAAAGCAATAGAAATTGTGTTCTGTGTTGTTACAGTATCTGTCGGAAACTCCTCTTTCATCATGCGCAGGAAAGTTAAACTCAGAACAGGAGTTCTTAAATAAATGTGCACAAGCATACACAGCATGGTGCTGGCCATGTCCAGGAGCCTGACCAACTGAGAGAGGTGATGAAAACCTGTGGGTACTCGTGACTGGAATAGACTTGCAAACCATCCATGTGTCTGCAGAGAGGCTGTCACCCATGGCACTGAGCCCCCTGGGGCAGAAGGGACTCCCCCTTGGTGATCCTCGAGGCTCACATCTCCAAACTCCAAGCCCACTGCTGTGAAGTAGACAGGTGAAAGTAAGCAAGGCAAATCCATACCTGTTCCCCTAGGCACACCCACTGAATATGGGGAGAGGGAACCACTGGCTCAGATTGGCGTGGAAGATCCCAGGGACAGGATTGTCCCCAAATGCAAGGACCCTAATGCAGAGGGGCTTATGCGTGCACAAAACAGAGGTGAAGCTTCCTCATGCCTTTTCTGTTCCTCATCACACTAATTTTCATAGAATCATTTGATTTGGAAAGGACCTTTCATATCATCAAGTCTAACCATTAACTTGTCACTGCCAAGTCCAACACTAAACCATGTCCCCATGTCCACACATCTTTTGAATACCTCAAGGATGGTGACTCCACCACTTCTCTGGGCAGCCTGTCCAAATGCTTGACAATGCTATCAGTAAGGAATTTTTTTCCTAATATCCAATCTAAATGTCCTCTGGTGCAACTTGAGGCCATTTCCTCTTGTCCTGTGTCCTGTCACTTGGGAGAAGAGACTGATACCCACCTGGACGTAACCTCCTTTAAGATGGCTGTAAGAGAGTCCTAATGTCCCCACTGAGCCTTCTTTTGTCCAGGCTAAACAACCTCAGCTGCCTCAGCGACTCCTAATCAGGCTTGTGCTCCAGACCCTTCCCCAGCTCTGTTGCCCTTCCCTGGACAGGCTCAAGCTCCTCAGTGCCCTTCTTGCAGTGGGGGCCCAGAACCAAACACAGGATTTGAGGTATGGCCTCATCAGTGCTGAGTACAGGGGGACAATCCCTGCCCTAGTCCTGCTGGCCACGCTATTGCTGATACAGGCCAAGATGCCCTTGGCTTTCTTGGGCACTGAGGCACAGCTGGCTCATGTTCAGCTGCTGTCAACCAGCACCCCCAGGTCCTTTTCCACTGGGCAGCTTTCCAGCCACTCAGCCCCCAGCCTGTAGCAATGCTTGGGGTGATTGCGATCTAAAGGCAGGACCCAGCACTTTGCCTTGATGAACCTCATGCAATTGGCTTTGTCCCATTGATCCAGCCTGTCCAGATCCCTCTGCAGAGCCTTCCTGCCCTCCAGCAGATCAACACTTCTGCCCAACCTGGTGTCATCTGACTGAGAGTAGGCTTGATCCCCTCATCCAAATCATTGATAAATATATTAATCCAGACTGGCCCCAGTACTGAGACCTGGACAACTCTACTAGTGACTAGCCACCAGCTGGATGAAACTGCATTCACCCCTGTTCTCTGGGCCTGGCTATCCAGCCAGTTTTTACCCAGTGAACAGTGTACCTGTCCAACCCATGTTCGACTCTCTAGTGCTGAATGTTTTTTCTCCTGCCTGTCCCTCCTTCCATTATTTCAAGAAGAAGTGGTGTCTGGTTTTGTTAACTGCTTTGACATTAATTTCCTATATGGTGTAGGAGGATAACATTTAAAAAAAGCTATCTATCTATCTATCTATCTATCTATCTATCTATCTATCTATCTATCTATCTATCTATCTATCTATCTATCTATCTCTCTGTCTCTCACACACACACACACAAATGAAGAAATAACTCAGCCTTAAATGAGAGACAACTCCTGACTAAATTGCTACATTAGTTATATTTGACATGCTATAACCTAGAATACTAAAAAACTGGAAAAAAATAATGCTATATGAAAATAGAAGGATAATATTTATGTACCACACAGAGTTAGGCTTCAATCATTTTGGTTGAGATGCTTCCAGTTTTACTCCTTCAGTTGCTTTGCAAAAGGGCTACAAGTCCAACTCTCCTTTTACTCCTAGCATTCTGGGACTCATTATTTTCCATTCACGATGTTATTAATTCTGGCTGCCTGAACATTTTCATTATCAGAGGAAAAGGAGGTAACCAAAGATAACTTGGCGGGCATTATTCCTGTTTAGGTGCTCCTCTGAGATTTCCTTTTGACTGCAATGTATTTCATTAATTCAGAGGACATTCTGGCATGGATGTCTAATTAGATCTGCTTAATGGATTTCATGTCACAGAGGCATGTAAATCTTGCCACAAAAGACAAGGTTTGTATTGAGAGATAATATCTTTTATTAGACTCCCGGATAGAATTGAAAGGGACGAACATAATTTTCACTTTTTAAAAAAAATATTTTGCTATAGACTTTTTTACCTCCTTTCTTACGTCCTCAGACAGCCAGAGCTACAAAGACCTGACTGAGTCAGTCTTTTCATGGCTTATTTTAACAATCATTTGCTTTTCAATAACCTTTTGCCACATCCATATTTTTCTTATTTCTTCCAGAAATTTAGTCTTCTGACATTCATCTGTTTTACCACCTACTGCATGTTACACGCTATGAATGTTTATTCAATTTTACTTAGTCAGAGGAGGATGGTATCCCAGATGGGGTTTCCTTCCAGGTTTCTATATCCAAACATCACCCATTCCCAGAGATTACAAAATGCTACTGGAGACATTATATTTTTTGTGTTACTGCCCACTTGACTTGAGTGTAGTGCATAGTCGTCTGTTGCATACATTTGTCAGTTTGAATACCCAAGATTACCCTTAAATATCCATTCATTCATCTTAAAATCTTTAGTAGGGTCCTGCAATCTTCAGGGGGACAGGAGTTGCTGTGCCTGATTTGGTGGCTTGCCTGTTCTCATGAGAGCAGTGTAGAAAGTGCACATGCAGGCCACTTTCATCCTTCAGCTTAAGCTCACATTTTTGATGCTGGAGGTGTTTAATGTAACTGACAATGCATATTCTGCCTAATGCATTAGACACCACATAAGAATATGTACCTAATTTAGGGCAGCTTTTTATGCCTGATACTCGTATATTCTGCAAATCATGCAAAATAGATTACTACAATTTCAAAGACTTTAGTACTTTTAACTAGTTTGATATTATATTCCTTGAGGTCTTAGGATGCAGTTCAACAGGAACTTCAGATCTGTTTTGGCAGGTACTACAAATATTCTGGACTGATCTTGCTGTATTTCTTATAAACTTCCAATCCCCTTTTTCATGTTGTAAAGATATGGTTTCAATTATATCCCATGACAAATTGCATGGGTTTATTCTTTGTGACACCAATCCTGTATCATAACCCACTGTGCATGACACTACCTTCAAAACAACCTGTACGTATGCCTGTAAGTCACAAAAATTGCCACTTCTAAAAGCACAGTATTGTCTTATATTCTTGGAAAAAAAAATGGGCCTTCTGTTGTGAAAAAAATCTCTTAGCTATAGAAACTAGAATTTAATTATCTCACATGTAGTTTTGGTTTGCAATGAATGGCGGGGTGGACGTATCAATTCCTACCTCAACAAAATATAGCTTTATTTTTTAGTGCACAATCAGTTATGTGTCAAAACTGATTTTTAAAAACATCAGTTTTGGGGCATGTCAATGCTGATTTTCAAAGATTAGGCAACAAGAAACCTCTAGAGATCAGACCATTTAAGAGATTTGTAATTTGGCATCTGAAAACAGAAGTTGTAGAAATGTTTTTCTTACAAACACATCAATTTCAGTTTTGATTAGTCAATGCTTATTAAAACATAAAATTCGGCACATCTCATATCTAATACAGTTGTACCTTAAAATAATATTGCCTTTCTATTTTCCAAAATTACATCCTTCCACCAGTCCAAATAAGGAATTAAACTTCGCTAGTGCACATCAGGTTATACCCTTTGCAATATTGGTAATAGCTATTCAAAATTATGTGTCTTCACGGTCATCTAGAGCTAAGTGAGAGTAGGTTTTGGCAAACAGAAGCTCCACTGAGCATGTTTGTAAAAAGCAAGCACTTGCTGATATAGCAAGACCTTTAAATTGGGTAACCTGGAAACTGGTTACCAGACTTACCCATTATCCCCAGACACAACACCCATAAAGGGCTCAACTTCAGTCTACATCAGTAACACAAAAAACCATTAGCATAGGTAATTGCTGCTCAGCGGCCTTTAGGAAATGATTCCATGGTCTCAATTCAGTTCACTCAGCACAGGTGGCCACATCACAGAAACCACTGAGTGCTGCATGGGCAGGAAGAGCCAGCTGCCCCCTTCTCCCCAGGAGCCCCTTCTCCCTGAGCATATCTGGGCTGTACCCAGCAAGGGGAGACAGAGACATTTTCCACCATCAATTAGCTGCTTCTCTCAAACAAGGGAGGGAGGGAGGGAGGAAGAAAAAAGCTGAGCCTCATCATAAGCCTGGGGTATTAATAAAAGCAGTTTTGTTTACTGGATAAAGTAGAGCCTTTATCATCTGCAGTTCTATCAACTTAAAAATACGTGAAACACAGGACTGGCTTCAATACCACATGAAACAAAAAGCTTAAATAAAAACTATTTGGGGAAGTAATTCTAAAAGATAAAGAAGGATATCCAAGACTGAAGGTCATACTAGACATTTCTCCTACTCTGTAAAGTTTAAAGTACTGAATATAGTATTGTGGTAACACAGAGCATAATAGCTGCCAAGAGATTTTCTTTAAGAACATAGATGAGGAGGGGGACAGGTCCAGGAGAGAATCCCAGATTCACAGAAATGGAGGGAGTTATAAGTTTTAAAATTGTGTTTTATTTGCCTGCTGCTTTACCCACTTTAATTTTTTCCTAAAACTTAAACCTCCTTCTAATCTTCTGGTTTCTTCAAGGTGCAATTTATCACAGTCCTATTTCATTTTGAAATGCACTAAGGCATCAAGGTAAAAAGGGAAGATGAAGTCCATTTAATCCCTCTGCTGCACTGCATTAAGAGCAAGCAAACAGGGAGTTGTAAGTTTATGAGGAAGGCAGAAGAAGTGGAATGGAATGGAGTAATCTCATTGCAACTGGGTTTGGAGTTCCTTAAAAAAGCAGTAATATGCTTCCAGAGCTCAGCTATTTGATTGTAGAGCAGAAAAGCACTTTCAGCCTCAACTTGACATCATTTGGCATCTCCTTAACTAGCAGGGCAAAGAACACACTGCTATTTTACATTGCTATGAAGTACATGCCACAAGAGATTTTAGCTGCAGTGAGGGCCAAGTACAGACATCAAAGGCTGGCATTTGGATGCAAAGAAGTGAGAAACACACTTTATTTCTCATAATGAGAAATGCGACTTATGCTTTATCAACCCCAAACTTCTAATAGGAGTTACGTAACACAAAGCTCTGCTCCTCTCTGCTGACTGCCAAATAGCTATCAAATATTAAAGAGATGAGCACGGGCTCTGAAAGGGGGTTGTATGATCACAGCGCAGCAGCCTTAATGTGCACGTGTGCATGCATGTGCCTCTGTGTACGTGAGCAAGAGACTCTTCACAGCAGGGTGCATGCTGAAGGTCAGTAAACAAACCCATAAACCTCCTCTCTCTGCATTACATTCCCACCATTCCCAGTTGCCCCAGGAGTAAGGAGCCCTAAGCAGGAAAGGAAAGAATTGGGTCAAGCGCTCTTTGCAACCACTGTGCTGATTAAGTAACTGTCAGGGATGGGCTGTTGATCACAGAATGAAAGAATTATTTGGGTTTGGAAGGCACCTCAAAGACCATCTAGTTCCAACGCTATGGGCAGGGACATCTGCCACCAGCCCAGGTAGCTCAAAGCCACATCTAACCCAGCCTTCAACACTTCTATGGATGGGACGTCCACAATTTTCTGAGCAACATTTTCCAGTGCCTCACCACCCTCACAGTAAAGAATTTCCTCCTAATATCCAATCTAAATCTACCCTCTTTCAGTTTAAAGCCATTCCTATCACTACAAGCCCTTGCAAAAAGTCCCTCTCCATCTCTTCTCTAGGTCCCCTTTTGGTACTAAAAGGCCTCAATGAGGTCTCCCTGGAATCTTCTCCAGGCTGAACAACCCCAGCTCTCCCAGCCTGTCCTCATAGGAGAGATGTTCCATCCCTTTGATCATCTTTATGACCCTCCTCTGGACTTGCTCCAGAAGGAGTCCAAGCCCCTAAGTCCCACAAGCAATGTGGCATGTTAGAGATAGCAGTGGTACCAACCCTCCCAGTTTTGGAGTTTTTTTGAGATCTAGTGATGGAACAACATTTTTTGCTTGCTGGCCCCTGTGATTTAAGTAAATCTTGTAGGTTTTTCTAGAGAGAAGGAAGGGAAATGGAAGCTGCCCTGTGGATTCACAAGACTTGAAGCTGGCAATATTAGGACTGTGACTAGAAGAACCAAATCAATCATTGGGAAGTAGGTGAAACGTGGGGAAAACTCTGCTGGGCATTTTCAATACTAACCTTCAGTTTAAATGTACTTTCTTGTAGTGCTGAGTATGCAGGGAGGTAAGCCCTCCTGCCAGTGGATGAGGCTTTTCAACTGGATCAAAGACCTGGAAGGCAAAGAGGAGTGGGATGTCTCCATTGCCTTCCAGGTGGTTTTCTAATAAGATGAAGTATAATTTGATTCCTTTTGTAGTCTCTGCTGACACAGTCATTTTCACAGAGGGAATAAAAACAACTTCAGAACTTGTGGGGAGCAAGACAGAACTGCTGACTGCTTGATTCCAAGCAGTTCACCAATCTGTATAGTCTACTCAAAAAGCATCCTGGACAGGTATATAAAGTCATGCACTAAAATGTAGTGTACTTTTGAATTTTTGATCTAGAAGGAAAGGAAAATAAATAAAAGGTGTGGGTGGTGGGGGGAGGGGAGAAGAAGGGAAGTAAAACTGAAGAGTAGAAATAATGTTACTCTGATCCAAATACTGAAAAAAAATATTTGGAGAGTGTCCCAATCAATGAAAATTAAATTCAAATGTGAACTTGAACAATGTCACTGTGAAGTAAGCTGAGATCTGAGTGTGAAACATTGCTATAGGCTCTATAAGGCACTTATCCCAGAATTCAGGATATTTACGTTAGAGGTTATTGTTCTGCCAGTGGAATTAAGAAAAGCAGAGAGAATTTATCACAAAAATTGTTTCAATTTTACTTGCTTTGACAAAATATAGACATATATTGAATAACCCAGGATGTGGTACATGTCTTATAAAGGTTGATAACATTATTGTGGAAGAATATTTTTTTAAATGTATTTTGATGTGTCTTGTGTGCAAAGTTTTTTAATTTATCTGGAAGCTTTTGTGACAAGCAAATTTGCTAGTGAATTTCTGAAACTTTGCCTAGTAAAAAGGTTTTCCTTTATGAACAAAAGAATATAAGAAAAGAATCTGTCAGTGGTTAACATCACCAACAATTTAGTGGGGAGCACTTCATGAACAAAAAAAAAAAGGTGGTCCCATATTCATGTTTTAAAGATAACTAAAAATTGGCAAAATCTTTTTCTAAAAGAGAAATACATAAGCCAGTCAGAAAAAATATGTGCATGTGTCCTACTTTGGAGGTAATTAATGAAAAATCCAAAACCCAGCTAATCAAAGACTGCAATGTTTCTGGTAACAGGTGAAATTATCCCATGAGTATCACCCCAACATGCTTAGCAATGCCTTTCACAGGTCTTTGCTGTCCATTTAAATTTTAACTGTCCGTTTTTGCCCTGTTGCCTAAAACCTAAGAGCAGGCATTGAAAATTCTCCATCCTATGGTCTGCCTTTGAAGCAACCAGGTCACAAAATACACTGTCCTTCCCTAAAAATTAGTTCCTTCCTTTTTTCTTTTTTTTTTTTTCTTTTTTTTTGCCACACCCATACAACGCGACCTACCAAGAGGTACCTCAACACAGGTTTCTGGAACAAGCAGACCCAGCCCCACAGAGGACAGGAAGCAGCATGGCCCAGGACCAAGCTATGCTAGACATGATGGTTCCTACATCCACAGCCTCCTTCCTGCAGACCCACAGCTCACCCCAGACAATGCCCAGCACCCACTTGAGCAAACCAGACAGACAATGCAGCAACATGCTCACTTATAAACTCACCTTCTCAGTGTATTAGTTAAACTTACATTAAACTGATACTCCAAAGACAGAAGTTCAAGGATTAATGCCATGTAAACAATGACAAGCCTTTTGCAGTAAATGAAAGCCCACCAACTTACAGCTGAGTTTAAATTGGCAGTGCCTGCCATGAATAAATGCACTTTAATGCTAACTACTGACATCACAGCTACACTCACTCGGTTTTATGATTCAGCCAATGTTAGTCCTTTCATGAAACAGTTCAGTGTACTAAAGCCTTTTCTTTCTCCCCCCAGAAAGATCATCTATGCCTTTGGGATGTCTTTGGATTAATTTTCAGTACGAATATGTCATGCTATGAATGGGGTATTAAAGAACAGACTGATAGCAGACTGAACTCTCCCTTTTAGGTTTATGGTCAACAGGCACCAATAAAAAGAGTACAAAGGAAAGTGTTTTTTTTAACTGCCACTTAAAAGTGCCAGCTATTCCCTGAAGCTCAGGTACTAGACTTAAATGAGTCAAATAAAAAGAAAACTTAAATGATAACAGTGTGCTGATTGACAGCAGGCAACTCCACATCAGGCAACATACTGGGACCCTGATTTCTGCAAAGGTCTGCAGAGGATTCCCACATTGCTTTGCCCTTCTTGTGTTCGAGGGTGCCCTGCTCAACAGGAAGAGGCACTCTTGATGTGGTTTTTCATGCCTCCCTGGAATACGATCAAAGACCTAACAAGTAATTTTTGTAGCCCCACACAGTAACAGTCTGAAGATCAACTTTTCTTTCAAGCACTACTATTTATACTTGATTGTTTTCAACAGTACATTAAAAGCCAGCTGGAGCAGGAAAGAAGGATAGTGCAGAGGATATACATATTTTTTACTCCAGACACATTAAACCCACAGCCTTATTATGCTTTGTACTTCAGAGACATTAAGTAAGCCTTTGACAAACATCTATCTTAAACTGTCAGTTATGCTTCATTTGTACTATCCCTCTTTAGTTCCATGCGGTAAGGTATGTCTTTTACGGTAATAATGATACAAAAAATTAACAGATTCCCTAATTACTCAGCCTGGCTGCAGGGCAGAGAGCACAGGTCAGACTGCAGCACTGGCAGTCACCATCCAGTCACTCTCCTGACATCCATGCTCTCTCTTCAACTGTGCCCCTTCCTTCCCTCTCTCTTTCACTTTATTTTTTTCTCCAGAACATGTACTTTTTTCCTAACTCATTGCTTCTCCTTTACCCACACACAGCTATTGTGTGAACTTGGGCTGATAACTGGGTTTAAGTAACCATACTTGTATAATGTAGCAATACAATTTCAATATGACTGCTATGTTAGGAATAGTGGACTAATATAATGGTCTACTGAAGCGCAGCATTGTCCGTTAAACTGAAGGTGCAGCTTCTTCTAAAAGCAAGCAGCAAGCAAAGCCACCCACATGCTCCACATACTATTAGAACACCTTTATTCAAATTCACTATCAAATAGACTTCTGAGAAGAAAACCTATCTTGTAAAAACATAAGGTGGCCTTAAACTAAATGCATATTGGTTTATGATGAAAAAATGCCCCTGTCACCAGCTGGAAACATTATCCACTCAGCACTGAAAATGTATTGGGAGAAAGGACTGCAACTAGGAAATCCATGCTATGAGCTTGGTGTGAAAAATTTTGCAGCTCATGTACCTTTTGACCTTTACATGGTCACCCTTTTCTTGATGCCTCTAGATCCTTTCTCATTTTGTTTACTTTCACGATCTCTAATTTTCTGTACACATACACACACACACACATACACAAAATCACTGCAGAGTCTCAACTACTCCATGCTGATCAACACATTTCAAAACATTTCTCTGTCCTGTCCAAGGAAACAGGTAACATTTTTGCTGCCATAGCCAGGAGAAAAATCACAGTGTGAAAGCTGCATGTATAGATGAAGTCAGGATGATCAAGAAGGGGTTATTTTTAGGCAAATTTTGCTTACACATAGTTAGGGATGTTTAAAATCTTCAAGGATCTGAGTGCTGGAGCCAACTTGGAAGCAAATGTTCCCACCCTTGTCCACAGTAAGATCAGCAGAGTGCTGTTGGGAAAACTCTGCCTCTTTAGGAAAGCAGGCAGCATCTACCTTTCCCCCCATCCTGTTTTAAAGCAGAACTGAGGGACTTGGTGTTTTCCACAACTCAGTAGTCAGGGTGTTAAATCGAAAGAGGAACAGCCAGGTATAGTTGCCTGTTCCGACTAATTCAGCCCAGGTGTTTGAGTATCAGTCTCTTAGGTCTGAGGGAAGGGTCCTAAACATAATCTCCTGCCAGCAATTTTCCAAACTGGTTCTTACTGAACTGTTCAGTGTTCTATAAAACCTGATATTGGCTGTGCTAAGGTGAGTCCAGCATTACATTGTGGAGACAGGACCCACACAGGACCCTGGGAGATCAAGGCTCATGGTTCAGGCCAGGAGAATATAATACTTAGAAAGATGTGGAAGAGCTGCAGCAGGACTGAAAAAACAGCTGAAGAGGAACAGAATGTTGATAATGGGCAGTGGAGGAGAAAGTATGAATCAACACACATCTCCTGATTATGATAATCCTATATGATTTGCCAATCCCTTAACCATTTTCCCATAGCAGCCGAATAAGCTGTCTCCTTCAACCACAGTGTTACATTAGTGGCAGGTCTCAGGATCCACCTGGCTGTATCATCCAGCAGTGGTCATTACAGGCAGGCATCTGGTACCCTGTCACACAATCCAGTGCTGATGGGGACCTTCAGGACTCCAGACCACACTGAAGTGTTTTGATATCTAGCAGTGTGCAATCTGGGATGCCAGCTGAAGGAAATCTAGATAGATGGATTAAGGAGTGAAGGCCTTAAAAAGAGCGTGAAAAGTCAGGTCTTTCTAACATCATTCATCAGACTATGGCATGTTGTTTCTACCTTCCAACAGGTAGGTCTGGACATTGTCACCTTTCTCCACAAATTCTCCCTTAGCATTATTTCTGTGACTCTCTCACTCTATTCGTAGTAAGATGTTCCAATGACTGGCAGTACTTTTCCAGCTACAGGGTTTCAGATTGGGAAAATTAAAGAGTTTGCTGGCCATTCTAGTCATGGCCAGGGTGCACAGCAGGGCCTCCCAGTACTCACCTTCTACTTCATTCACAAGCAGAACATGTCAGTCTGACTGCAAGGCAATCCTAAAGAAAAGTTTGATGCAACACTGGGTGCTGGGAGAAAAATATTTTGCATTCCCCTTGCTGACCTGTATAATGGTAATGACAGGATATACAATATTTAATCACTTTGGTCACATGGTTGCATGGATTACAGAATACCCCTGAAAGCACCTGGTTGACATGGGTCCAGGTGCTCCAACACAGATCACAAAGCACTTTGTGAAGTGCTTAACAAGGAGCAGGGCTGAGGTGCAGCAGGGCTGAGGTGCAGCTGACACTCGCCTTTCGAACATCAAGGAAACCATAAATGGCTTTTTATTTTCCATCCAAAATATTTAAACTCAGGGGTGTCTGGGCTTGCTCCTTCTGTTTCATGGCCCTTCAGCAGGTGTAACACAGACTCCTGTATGACACAGTCTGTGACCAAGAGCCCACACTGGCAAGGCTGCCTAGTGGCACATCCTTTGTAAAGATGGGACATCTTCCAGTGCAAGGGGGACATACAGCATCATGCATAAAGGACATCACAGTAGTGAAGACACAGTACAGTCAACATAAAGCACTGATTAATGCCTAAGAGCCATCAAAGTTCAGCCTGCTGCAGTTTAGTACCTAAAAGGCAACATTTAAAGGCAAAACTTCTCCCATCATAGGACTCCCCACGTTGCAAATGAACCTCCAAGTAGTTTCATTAGGGAAGCTTGCAGCCAGAATGGGGCTTGCCAAGCCACAAACCCTGTAGTTGGCAGTGCAGCTTTATCTGCTCAGGAAATAGGCACCTTTGTTCAGAGATGCTGCCAAAATATAATGGAGAAGCAAAATCCAGTGTGGAAGTGCCCCTGAACTGCCGTAATCAGAAAACTGTGCCTGCAAACCAGTTTCCCTTTTTTTTGCCCCCGGCACAGGTGCTGGGAAGGTTTTAGAAGGACATAAGCAAAGACTTTTCTGATTTGAGGATGTTTGTCAAGCTCTATTCCTCTACTCTACTTCTCCACAAGCTATTACATAGTAGCCTTTATTGTAGATAAGAGGCTGGACCATGACTAGGGTTGAGTCCAAAGAGAGTGGATTAATTCTGCTCCAGCAAATGAAGCTTGCCTGGATTTACAGTGATGCAGGAGAAGAGATTCTTGCCTGTTTCTGCTCTTGCACTGAGGAAATTAGATAGGGAAGCATGACCATTTTGTGCCTGAGAAAAAAATGTATGTTAGCACCCCATTCAAAAAAGTGATCATCCTTGCAATATGGCTCAATAAAAGAGTAATTTGAATTGAAATTTTGTATTTTGTGGACAGTAAGACCCAGTTTTCACTTACTAATTTATGGGTTTGTTTCAAGGTATTCAGTGTTAGCTCTACAGCCAAGTTAAACATGATTTGTACTATTCTGGAAGCCCAGAAAGTAGACAACTGAGAGTTCTTTTAACACCAGGAAATTGTCATTTGGCATAGAACCAAAATGGCCAGCTGTACACAGTGTATGGGATCTGTCAGGGACACTGCTGAGCAAAAAAAGCATAAGAGTGCAAATTACAACAACGAAGTTGTTGTTTTTAATGTTCCTGCCTCCACCCCAAGTATCTTCCGGTGTTGCACTAGTCAGTGCTGGTGATGCCTAGTACAGCTGCCTTGAAAGGGAGTATGATCAAGGAGGCCAGAACAGCCTATGATTTGATGTGATAAATTAAATATGACTGATCATGGTCTCTGCAGTGCTAGGTGAAAGCTGGGTGTAGAATGGCCTGTTCTCCCAAACTAACAACCTTCTCCCCCAGATGCAGTCGGCACTAGGGCCAAGCTGCCTTAGTGCCAAGCAAGCTTCCTCCAACAGCAGATTTGGCAATGTTGCTCCAGGAGCTCCTGCTGGCAAAGCCCTGCCAGCTACAAATTGTACCTTATCATGGCTCAGCTCAACAAAGTTATGCTGGCACGAAGTCCCAGGGTAGACTGGGCCAAGCCTTGTTAGGGAGTTGTGCTATTAGACTGTACATCTCGGGTGCTCAAAAGCACTAAAACTTGTGAATTGACTAGACTTTGTGGACCGAGATCACCAAAACACACCTGCCAGGAATACAGCTCACCAAGAGGTTGTGAACATGAAGCACCCAAACTACCACTGCTCTGCAGCATTGCAGGATGGCTTTGGAACAACTGGCTCCAATACACAAGTTTTGCTCTCTTCATTTTCTTGTGAAAGCAGATGTTTTCCTCATAAATTCCATTGTCTTAATGAAAATTGTTCTGAAGGCACTTTTCTCAGCCTTTTTCATTAAGGTCCACACGTTCACCTTGCAATACAACATTAAAGCGATACCCAACTGTCAACCATGTGATTCTTCCCATTTGATGTCATTTTGACCAGAGATAAAAGTAAAAGAACTAGCCTCATTAGCTCAGCCATTTTGACCAGACATGTTGATAGAAGAAACCTAAATTAATTTAACCTGTCACACATTTATTCAAACCTTTCCGCTACCTGAACATGCAGATGTCAAACATCCTCTGCTCCTTGTCCTCTCTGGCTTCCCTCTTTGTAGAGAGAACTTCCATACATTTGCTTTTTTGCTCTTCAGAACTGTCTGACTATACTTTTAAAGAAAATCAGGCCAGGGAGTGAGCCAAGATCTGGCTCCTGATGGCTCACTCCCCTTTGCTGCCTGCTGTTTTGGCCTCCCCAAGACAGTCCCTGGACACGGTCCTGGGATGTGTTGCTCTATCCCCTAAGGCTGACATGATGAAGACTACTCCACATTTGTCTGTATCTTCCTTACAGCATTCCCCTTCTAACATTGTATCAGCACATCATCATGATGTTTTCATGTGGGATCTGCATGTGCTTTCCTCCCATGGTCCCAGGGTACTGAACACAGGTCCTCCATTTCATGTCAGCAAAGCACCACGCCGACGCTTCCACAAACCTGGAACTAAGATGCACAACAAATAATAATTGTGTCTCAGGACCACCACTGACTATTTGGGGCTCACAGGAGATTTAGGGCTGAGGGCCATGTGTTGTGGATGTGGCCAGTCTGCTTCTAAAGGACCTCTCACATTTGGGGGACAGGGGACAGAAGAAGCAAGCACTGTCTATGCTGAAGGCAGATGTTGCCATTGCTCCGTGAAGCTGAACGTCCCCACGGCACTGACCCAGCACTGCCTTGCCTGGCTGACACTTGCAGAAACCCACATGTCTGGCAGTATTTATGTGAAAGGAGATGGCTCTCCCATGAGCAGAGATGTCATGGTCCAAGAACACACCTTGGCTTGTCCATAAATCCTTCTGAAAAACTACCCCTTCATATACATGCTTTTCCAAGCATGTATTTGTAAACAGAGTAAAGAGTACCTTACTATTAAAAACTACACATGAAAGAACCATGCAGTATCAAGAACAAATAATTATGTGTTTTAAAACTTTTATCAACTTTAATTCAAAAAGGTTCTGTACATAATCATGTGCTTTCAACAAATAACATTCAGAGAAACAAGGCTGCATTAAGTAATTGAAGAATTGTTCTGCAGGAAATGTATAGTTAGACTCTGCCATCTCCTAACTCTATTTTCAAAACAATCTTCTTTTTTAACAAATATGTTGAATCTTGATCTTTTGTTGTTGTTAGTGTTGTCTGCTATTCCCATAGCAATAAAAAACAGTTGCAAGAAGTGCATGTGTGTGTTAAAAATAACCAACTACTTCAGCAAGTTATTCTTGTTTTTAAAATGTCTCCATTAAGGTCCATTAAGATATCAACAAACTCAAAGAGTTTGACGTGGTCAAGAAATGTTCTTAAAATTAAGTTCCTTATTGATCTCCAATTTAATTTTAAAAAGCTCTGTATTAATGTTTGACAGCTTAAAAGACTATTTAATACTCATATTTCTGTGTTTTTTGTGCATGACTGAGGAGTAGAGGAGACAACAGAATCAATATTTTTCTCTTTGAAACTAAAAATAATCTGCATTAGATAATCTTAACATTTAGTTCAACTAGGAGATTCAACTATTCAAAACCAATGGTTAATCTGAAGGGTTGACAAAATACAGTTTTTCGAATGTAGATATTTTTAAGTTGATACTTTCTTAAAGCATTTGATAGGAGGAGATTAAGAAACTTTATCAGTCTCTATTTGAAAACCCTATTATGGTAAATAAGCTTCAGTATGGACACTGGGACACATGAATTTTTGAAGACTTGCAATAAACTTATATTTACAGCATATCCAACTTCATGCTTTATTAGTGTGACGTCAGCTTTCACAAAGTGTGAAAATGGACCTCCAACACAAAATCTCTTTGGCATTTCAGCTGCAATGCTACTGCTGAATGCAGAATGTAAATTGCTTCCCCACTTTCATTCTCGTGATGAAGTACTTATAGCTTATTATTAATACCCATTTGAATTAATGTTTTAAAATATGCATAAATACCAGCATGTATTACTGATTCTTTTTCTGCACCATGCAGAGGCCAGTTGAATTCATCTGCTGAAACTCAGATTCAAAATGCTTTCATGGAGAAGGATCCACACACAGACCATGTCTGAAGAAAACACTTCCACCAGCCCTTACCATTCTGTGAAAGAAGTTAAACAAAATTACATCAGAAGAACAAAAGTGAAGGTCCATAGTAGTGTTTCTGGGAAGCAAGTGCCAAAATCTTTTGGGGGGATGAGACGAGGACCTGTGGATGTTTGTGCTTAAGAGGCGGCAGCAAAGAGTGAAGGATCTGGGCTCCTGGTGCAACTCAAAGCCATAGGGACTTATCACTGACTTCAGAGGGCTGCAAACCAGCTCCTCATGAGGAAGTAGGAAGGACTGGCAGGGCAGTGTTAAAAGGAAGGAGACCTGTTTTTATGAAAAGCAACTGTCACTGAAAAAGAGTCACATTCAGCAGGCAGAGCTGTGCTAAGGCATCACATGAAGCACACTGTGCTGTCCTCTCCCTCCTGGCAAAAAAAGTATCCACCCAAGTGAGTTTCAAGCACAAATCCCCCCAGAAAATAGTTTTAATTGTGTGCATTCAGATAAGCAATTATACTAAAGGCTATTATGCCAGTTACCCCAAAACAATATAAATAGTCATCTCGCTGACAGATAAAACGCACGGTGCCAAACGCCTTATAACAACAGGACAGGCTATTAATTCCATTCAGTTTTGATGATATAATGCTAGAATATATTTCTGCCCACATTACTGACAATTAATGCAGCTTGCATGCTGAGAGGAAAAGCTTTGTGTTCAAGGGGAGTAAAATTTCCATGTAAATGTGGGACAAAAGTACCAAATGGATGGCAAGCCTGAAAAGGAAAGATTTACTACACAATGCGCATTTTGCCAAAGAGACTTTTTTTTTTTAAATAGTAGTAATAGCAGAGAAATGTCCTGCCTGTTAACTAATTGGATTTGTGCAATTCAGGCGCACTAATTTATACTGAAACGGCTTGCTTGCCTTCCCTCTTTTCAGCCTGGCAGATGGACTAGGCAAAAATGTGAAATTCATTCAGTTATTGCTACTCATAGCCCACTTAATTCACAGGCCTTTGTCAAAACTTCTTTAGTTGAGATTAAAAGAGAGGGTACCATATCTATCATAACCATCTGGACTGAAATCTGCCAATCTGGACCGATTGGACAGAAGCCTAAACTGTACTAAAGAGCAAAACCCTGTTGGGGCTCAGTGGAAAGAATTCAAGCACAATGGAGAGGAGGTGCTCCAGGAGCTGAGCACACTGAGCCCTGATCTCCACTTCTCAGCTCCTCTGCTGTTCATGCCACTAGAGATAGGGAGATAGGTCAGTGAAAAATGCTAATCAAGGCATTAGCATTTTCTATCTTACTCTTTTTTTTTTTTTTTACAGCTGACAGTATTTACACAAAGTGGGAAGCAACTAAGAACATAGCCTACATGCTTTACTTCGAAAAACGAGAAATTGATTAGGTGATGCGCTGTCAAAGCATCACAGTTTTGGCTAAGAAAGCTCTTTCTAATGAAAACACAGTGCTGGTGGCTGAGCACAGTTAGTGTATTGACCATGTATTTAGGATTCATCACAGCTCCAAAGGGCTCAAACTGCTTCTGGCAAAGGATAGAGGAGCCGGTCTGAGCAGATAAAGGGCAAGACATCAGTCTGGGTTGGCCAGTGGGTAGGTTTAGCTCTGATTTCATTTGCTGATAACCAGGAATCTCCATAGATCCCCAGATTCCTCATAAAAACAAGCAGCAACCATTTAGAGGGTATTTGTTCACATCTGTAATTGCAAAAAGCAGCTAAGGCTTTTTAAATCTACACCTACCTCTCCATGGCTATATCCAGCTTTTTTAACTTCCAGAGTGAACTATCATGGCAATCTCCACACTGCACAAAGCTGTTAGAACATTAACTTTTGGTTTGCTTTTTTTTTAAAGAGTGTCCTACCTGCAGCCAAGTATCAGGAAAAGCAATAGAGCTTATCTCATTTCTCAGTGAGTGAAATTCCTTCAGGTGTGACAGGTCCAGGTTTATCTCAGTGCCACCCTTCACTGCCAAACCAAGTACTGCATATAAAGGTCTTTGGCTGGGTAAGAGCCAGGCTCTGAGAAGTATGGGGGTGACAAAGTATTGGAGTAGGTATTACCTCTTTGAAGGTTGCATTTATAAAAATCCACTCAACCAGTAAATAAATTTTATTACAAAACATCATTTGCACTGCACACACATTTCTAATACACATGCTTGTGAAAATTTGAGTTATATATCTTATCAGATATTCAGGGTCAAATCTGTAGGTGGCTCCATTGACTTGAATAAATCGAATTCAGTTTCCAAAGACCCTAAATCTGATTTTGATATATTTTATTTTAAATACAGCTGACTGAGAGCAGAGTGACTCTATTAAACTAAAATGTTTTTGTTCACAGAGAAGAACTGCTAATTACTTATTTTATGAGCTGGTGCATTAAGTTTACATTCATCTGACTTGATTCCAGTATCAAACTTATTTTAAAAGCATCATTGTATATAGTATGGATTGCAGTAGACTAGATTTTTGCTTTTGTACCAGGTTTTGGATTCTATGGGTTTCAAAGGAAGAGAAAGAAGTTCTATATGTAAACAATACTTTTTTGCCCTCCACAAAATGCTCTGCAATAGATATTTTTTAACATCGCCAAGACAGTGATGACAAATCAAAGGACAGAACACCTGGAAGGATACATAAAACTTATAGTATAAGAAACAGAAACATCCCCATGATATTTGCATGTAAATAATGAATTTATATTATTTATACTAGCAAAACTGCTTATAAACTTTGTTAATGCTTTCAGTTTATCTATAAATGACATTATCAGCCATTGTTATTTACAGATGGATTACAGACTGTGTGTAAACACAAAGCTAAGAAATAACTCCCTGTGTTAAGTACCCAGAATAGAAAACACATTAGAAAATATTTTTACTGATGTAACATCTGGAACTCCAAAGGAGGCCCTGAGTTCCTCTTAGCTACAGAATCAGAGCAAGAAGCAAGATTAAAATATGTCAAGGAAAGCAAGAGGCAAATGGACAGAGATGAGGATAATGATATGGTGAGACAAGGTACCCATATAGAATATAGAATTGCAGTCCCTGGAGCCAGAAGTGACCACCTGTCCAGAGAGAGAAGCCAGCAGTAATAATTTGTAGGTCTCACTCCCATAAAGGACTTACAAAGTAACAACACACTATTTTTCACTGTTGTTTTGTTTTTTTTTCTCTGAGTAAAAGAGACTGTATAAAAAGGTGGAAAGGGTTGTGTATTTATGGGTAAAGCAGAGAAGAAGTCATTAAGAGCAGTGCAAAGATAAGGTTAGAGTTGGATGATATAATGTGCTGATAAAGCTGGGAGAGATGTTTCCTACCCAGAGTGTTTTAAAGCCCTTGACCACTGCAGCAATACTAACCAGTTAATTAGGGTTGGGACATGCAGCAATTTACTGAGAAATGAGGTTTCAAGGTGTCTTACGTAAAATGACAAAAAAACCCCATCCAGTGTTTTCACAGCATTGTTTCCAGAATGCTTTGATGTTCAGATATTTAATAAAAAACAAAGACAACAAAGATACAGATTCCTGAAATGCCATGGGGTAAGGCCAGAGAAGGAGATGTACAAGAGCTGGGTTTCTCAGCAGCAATGGCCAATTTTGTGGCTTTGAGCAGGACTTGGTCAGGACCTTCCATCCCCCAGCTGAAGACCCTGTGTCCTGGCAGCACCAGGCTGTGCAGGGAGCAGACCTCAGCCTCCTCCATCTGCTGAGCCTGCTGCACGTCACCGAAACACAGCTGCCCCTCTTGACAGCAAATGGGTGAATACATGACCACTACCCTTGCAGCATCCTCTCACAATAATATGTTTGTGTGTTACAGAGCCCAAATTTTCTTGCATGGAATAGAGAAGTCTGTGTGCACAGGGAAGTGCATTACTTCCAGTCCCCAGAGTGGGACAGCTTTGGGGTCTGGGTGGTGCTGCAGCCCCCACGCAATAGTGGTGGCAGTTTGGCAGCAGCTGGTGAGCCAAGGACCCCAGGGTCCCTGAGCACCTCTCTACATCCACCTCTCCTGCAGAGAGCTTGCTTTTTTTCCTCATTTAATGAATATTTAAGTAAGCTGTGCGAAGTGGGAGCACCATTGGCAAAGCAAAAAGGGTATTCTGGGATCAGCCGCTCCCATTCACGTTTATAGGAACTGTTCCTGGAAATGGGCTCAAGTTCCCCCAGGCAGTAAAGGGAATTGAGCCTCTCACGTCTCGGGTTAGTGGTATAATTATCTTCAACTGAGTAAAAAGGCAATGGGTTCACCCTTCCTCTTTGGTTTTCTAACCCAGGCTTTTATCTCATTTGCTTTTATTTCAGACCTTGAAGATGAAATGTGACACAGAGAAAGTGAAAACACTGGAACAAGATGCATGGGGTTTTTTCTTTCTTTTTGGGGCAAGAAAGAATTTCTTTGTCTTGATTTAAACCATTTTTTTCACAACTGATTGCTCTTTGTCAGAGAACTAAAGAATGAATAAATGTGCTATTATTTGCAGTTTGGGATTTTACATCAAGCTCTCTTTGGTTTTTTTTCACTACTAAACAAGCATTGCGCACACACACAAAACTTTTAGTACATTAACAAATAAATGTCACATAAAATAACTAGGTTCTATTAAAAGCATGAGCTTAAAAATGCTAAATATCTTCTTTTTAATGACACTATTTTTAAAGGAGAAATCATTTCTCCATATATCTATGCATCCACAGACTACAGTTAGTTCAAGTGGTGTTTAAGGACATTACAATTCTTTTGGGGAACAAATAAAGGTTGACCTGAAGTTGTTTTTGAAAGTCCTTTAAGTTAAAGTACAAAGGGAAAAAAAATTCCCTGAAAGAGGAATACCTGCTTTTCCTTGGGCACCTTTCACTCTTGCAAATTAGTATTTAGCAAATGTCATTAAAGAGAGTTAATATAGCCTTATCTGTCTCAGCAAGACCTGGCAAATTTCATGAGCAGAAAGTTGAAAGCACTGCTTCTAATCTGTCCTTGTATTCCAGTCACGTTGCTGGTCTTGGCAAGTTACACTGGACTATTAAAATAAAGTAGCAAATAGCAAAGAGGAGGGAAAAAAAAAGGAAAGAGGAGAAAAAGAGAGCAGAGGACAGGATCAGATGCAGTACCCATCTGACAGGCAAAAAGGGAGTTAAGTGGCTGTACAGTCCTGCAACCACCTGCAAAAGTAAAACCACCCTTCACTCTCCAGGAAATCTTTCCCTGAGAAAAAGGGGACTAAAACAACTGGCAGACAGAAAAATTGGCAAGTGACAACATTTTTACTATCCAGTTGTCCAAACCCTGTAATGGTGTGGTGGTGGTTAAATGTGTTACAAACGAGCAGCTCTCTGGTGCATTTGACCCAGATTAACAGCCCCCATCTTCATGGATGTGCAGGTGAAACTGTGGTTATATCAGGAGAGCAACTGCAGGGTAAAGGTTTCTACAGACAGAGCTTGGGACAGCTGGGAAGGAGGAAGGTACCCTGCACATGGATGAAGTTTGACCACACACATATTAGTCCAAAATCTCCAGGTCTCACTGCCTCTCCCACAACTGATATGTGAATGAAAGATGTTCATCAAGGTCTAATATAGATCTTTCCCCTAAATCCTTCACTCTGGGGGCTGACAACAGCATGCAAAAACATTGGCAGGAAAACACTTTTGCCTTGATGAGTAATAGCCATATCTTGCCTTGTTCTTATCGGGATTCCAAAACGTGTAAATGCACCAAACTTCTCATCTTGCTAATTAAATTTGTCACAGGAAAATGAAACTGTATGTCGCAGGTCAGGCTATTGTCACTCTTCCTATACAAGAACTGCTCCCATACAGCTGATGGGTGGAATTACACAGGAGGGACAGCATGCACCGGATTAATTTGCACTGTGTGGATTTTGACTCCCTTGCCTATCTCAGCATTATTTCCCAAAAAATTCATAGCTGTGATGTCTTCAAAACCACTACACAAAAATGTCTGGGAATTTCTTTTTGAAACAGTGGTCATTTCACAGAGTATTTATGATTTGTGTGGGACACAAATCAGAGAATCATTCAGTCATTATGGCTGGAAAAGACATCTAAGATCTGTAAAGTCCAGCCATTAACCTAACACTGCCAGATCCAGCAGTACACCATGTCTCTAGTGCCCCTAGTGCCATGTACATGGTTTTTGAACACTTCCAGGCACAGTGACTCCACCACTTCCCTGGGCAACCTGTTCCCTCTTCCAGTGCCTGATCGCCCCTTGCACAACATTTCTGTAAAGGAAGCATTTAGTGCATTCTGCAGAGGGGTAAATCTTGGAACAGAAATGCCCACATCAGACAGTAAGTCACTGGCAAAAATGCTTGATCTTTCTGTACTGGCAGTTAACCATAAAGGCAAGGTACTGATGTTGTAGCACATTTCCACAGGTTCAAAGATTTTCTGCTAACTCCTTTCATACCAGCCCTGTTCAACATCCTAAACTCAAATTGTTTAGGTGACAGAGAAGCTCCATCAGGAGACTCAGCAAGAGATCTTGAAAGAGACTTTTTTTTGTTATTATACAGTGCTAGCATTTAACTCCGTGTTGTCATGGAAATCCTCTCTTCCCTAAGATGTTTAAAGTAAACAACCATCTCTCTGCCTTTCTTCAGTTTTCATGAATGACAGCTTAACTACCACAGCCACCACTTATCCACAGGTGGTTTTGGCCATTTAGGGGGTATTTCTCATATTTTTTCACTTAAGTCTGGAATAGAGGTCAAGGCATTGCTCTCTAATCACTGACCTTTCTTCCTTTCAATTTCACTTCTCTGCTAGCTGCTAGGGAAAAAACCACAGTGCTATCCACCCATTGATATCCATGGATGAAAAGGCATCAGTTCAAAATACCCACCTTTTAAGATCATGTGAAAGTTTGTATTTAAAAAACATGCAGGTGGTACTTCATATACCTCTTCTTCTGGTAAAGAGGAGGTGAAGAAAGGAGAGTCCTCTGTGCATAAATGAATAACATCAGCTTCTTCCTTCATCAAGAATGGTATTAACGTATTGCTGTATTTGTAGAAAACATGAAAAACACTGAACTCACCATGTTACTATGTGGGAGCAACTATCCTTAACACAAAAAAGAGTTTCTCTTCAGGCTGTCCATTAAGACAGATACCAATGTAAATAACACTGCAAGTCATCTCTTCTTTGGGCACACTTCCTTCAGTGTTGTCCAGGACAAAATACCTTGAAATTCTGCCTTAATGGCCTAGATACATTGTTTTAAGGGAATCATATTTTTTCTGTGCTCTTAATATTTTAAAAAGGAGATATGCTCAGGAGGATCTTATATTGACACAAATCTACCCAGTGTTCTCCTTTCAGAATGAGAGCAAAAAATTTAGAAACTAGAGTCACCATACCTCTTTCTGTAGTAGCAAAGAAGAAACTGGACAAGTAAACTAGTCAGCACTGCACGCTCCGATAAACTCCTACTTTCCTGTGCAATCTGTGCCTTACCACCATACTGACAACCAAGGTGTCCCTAAGGTAACACAAAATGCTTCCAGCAAGCATCAGCAGGGAGGATGATTCTGCAGGGCTTTTCAACAGGGCATGAAGCCACGTGCACAGCAAAACAAAACTAAAGCTCAGCAGGGAAAGATGTGGAGCTGGCAGAAATACTTCTGTACTGCTGAAATGAGTGCTGGACCCACTCATACCAGGGCTACATTTGCCACATCACAGGTCTCTCCCCCTGTTTCATTGTTGCATTAAGAAATGAGAGAGACAGCACAAATTTGCACGGACACTGAGCTGCAGCAGCACTGGCTGTAGGAAAATGCTGGTGCCTTGCTGTTGCTTACCTTCATCAGTTCTGGGACAAGCCATGCTGCCCAAATACATCCTCCCCAGCCTCCTGCCTTAAGCAGAACTTTAAAGGAAACTCAATATAAGCATATAGAAGCCAAAAAATTAGCTTTTAAGGTAGTTTTGCACTGCCAAGTGACCTTTCCATTTCTCTTCTCTCTGAAAACTAAATCACAGGGCTCATGACTCAGACTGGTGGAGTGTTTTGCTACTGTAAGTTTAACAAAAATGTACAACTATTTAATTGCTTCAATACTGAGGTTCTTTACTGTCACCTGAATTTGAGCCATCTGACACTTCCCTACTAAACATCACTGACTGACACTTTCAGTGTACTATTTGTGACTGTGCAGTCCATTTACCAAAACAGACTCTGTAAACTTAGAGAGAGAAGAGTGGTTGCCATTTCAATGTGTCCACAGTTTTCTTCGTCAAGTCCTCTGTTCTTCAGATGCTGGGAACACAAGCTTGGAACACTTCAAATATAAAACTGTTATTTTTGTTGTGTTTTACTGTCAACCTAAGTCACAAAGCCTACCACTCAATGACCAAAACACCATTTCAGCCTGCAGCAACAACCCTGATTTATTTTAGCTCAGGCAGTTACTCCTTCAGGTTGAAGTACATGCCATTGGACTGAACAAGGCACAGAAATTTCAACTGTTAAAATATTTTCTGTGGTAAAAAGATATATAAAGAATTATCTGACATGAGTGTGATGCAAGTTGTCTAATGACACAGGAGAGGTTTGCTCTCTCCAGTTCCCCTGTGCTAGGTCACAGTCTTGGATAAATAAGGTAAAAGCAAGGGTAATGAAGCACTTTCCTCTGCTGCTGAGTCCCGTATCTATCCTATCTGTGGCTAATTTTCACTTGAGCTAGGATCAGGAAAACAAATGTCTCCTCCATCCATGAGGAATGTCAGGAAAGTAATTCCAGACCAGTGGATGGAAAGTGCCACACCAATGCACTTTGTTAGCCTTTTAAACGGAAAATATCTTTGGCAATCATAAAACTAGCAAAGAAATAGAAATAATAAATGTCTCAATCAATAAAATAAAATAGTCTGGAGGAGTGTCAAATCCAGAGTTATCATCACCACATAAATATTGGTCTCATTCAAGGTTTAATACAGCATAAACAAGGTAACAAAAAATAAAAACTGTAGGGAATGGAATGGCATCTTCAATTGTTTATGAATTATAACACAAACCAAAAAAAGAAAGAACAGAAAAACCAAGTGTGTTGGGAAACAACTGTTGAGTTCGCTATACATCAAACCCAGTTGTACTTCTGGATTCTCAGAATGGAGTGTTTCAATTTTCACACCCTGAAACAAACCACACGAGAGCTTTAAATGATCCAGATGGGATGCCTTTTGTTAAAGCTTTTGAAATCAGCATTATAGTTCTGTTTCATGGATGAATTTTGGTCGGTGTGTTATTGCAATCAGTAATGCTAAAACAGTCTGTCAAGCTCTCAAGTAGAGAGATGACAGAAGAGAGAACTAAGGGGAATGAACACACACAAACACCCTTTTAAAACCCATAACGTATCATGACCTTTTTTTTTTTTTTTTTTTTGTGGAGGACATGAATCGAGAAATAAAGAAAAGGCAGCCACTCAGGAATGGCCTGGCTGGTAAATCACAGCTCATCATTCCACACACTCTTGAATTTATGGATGAAATCCTGTGAGAAACAAATAAGCCATATTTCCTATATATAATAAACTGCAGGCTGGACTCAGCATTCTAAGTTATTAAAACAAATGAAACATTTCTTTCTAAACACAGCAGTCCAAGTTATACACTTAATGAAAAGATGATAGCATAATTAATTAACCCTAATCACCATGGTTTCACAGGAAACAGGTCTAGTCAAGCAAACTTGCTGCTGTTTTCTCACAGAACAATGGGCAGAAGCAATCTACAATCTCAGACTTCTGTGCAGCACCCAGACACGTGCATAACTAGCAACCCTGATTGTTTTTAAAAGCACTTACACAAAATCAATGCAGCTGATGCCAAATCGATTAAAAAGCAGCTGACAATGAGTTCATACACATGAATGAAACCCCTCTAATCATAAATGGGCTTCATCATCTGAGAGCAGCTTTTTTAATGGGGCCTACAGGGATCTGGTTACAAAACTGCTTCGTGTCTTCATGAATGATCTGAAAGAAAACACCAATCAATTTTTGGTAACAGCTGGATAAGAGTCAAAATTCAAGGGGGGGGGGCAGATAAACACAACTGTGGATGTGCCAATTATTTAAGTCATCTTGAGTTGCCTGACAAGGAGCGTTCTTCTGAACTACAGTAAACCCTCGCAGCCCTATGAAAAATCACAGGTGTACTGGTAAGGATTAAGGAATAAAGGATGAGGATCTGCACCAGCAGTGAAGTCCTTAGGCAAGTACTGTTCTCTGTCCCAACAGCTGCCCATCCATCAGGGGAAAACACTGACAGATTAGAGAGGGCTTGAATTCAGGAAAACGATACAAAATTTATCTGAGACTGAGGAAATGAAACTATACCAAAAGACTTTCTGATTTGCTCTCTAAGAGAGCTCAGAGGTGAGTCACTAACAACATCTAGGTTGTTACAGAGGAAAGAGGTTTCCAGTCACAAAGTGTGCTTTACTCTAGGGGGAGAAGACACAGAAATATCTGATGGCAAATTTAGTCAGATTCAGACTAAAAGGTTATATTTGACATATCAAGACCTCTTCCTAGGTAAAAAATTTCTCATTTGTATTGCTGTCCTCAACAAAAATGGGGGGGCTGAACCAATGCAGGGGGCATGTATCTGTTAGACATGAAAACAATTGACATTAAAATTAAAAATAAACCAAACCCATTTCTATAGACACACAAAGTTTTCTGAGGCTTCACTGAAGAGACGATGCTGACTAAACCATCCCACTGAAAGATGGATTTCCTAAGAACAGGTAAGCACCATATAACAAGGCCTTGAAGGGGTACAGCAGAGATAAACAGGGCATGCAGGGGGATGTCCTGCAGCCTTCAGCTGCTGCTCCTGCAAAACCTCATCAGTTGTAACACAAGACTTGAAGGTAGATTAGGTGCTTATTATCTTTTTGAGTAGTAACACTTCTGTTATAATCATTACTGTCTAAGGATATGGGACAGGAAGATTGGCAGAGAGATGCACCTTTGGGAAAAAAACATGCACACTTTTGGGCACACAGAACCCCCTTTTGCAGGTGCAAGGTAAGCTATGGAGCAGAACAGGACAAAACCATGAGAAATAATGATGAAAAAGGAGGTGGTGGTGCTGGTGGGGGTGGTGAAAGAGATGGATGCTGGGGAATAGTCCTCACTGGCCTTGGTACAGCTTCCCCTTGCCCCACACTGGCCCCTGCAACCCCAGCACCAGCTGCCCCTGCCCCACTGTCTCCTGAGGCCAGCACCAGGGCTGCAAGGGTCCCTGCACTGTCAGCACTGTGCAGCTGCTTTAATAAGTAACTGCATTTAATTCATTAACTCCCCAAGATTAGCAGAAGACGCACACTGCAGCCAAGACCAACAGAGCCAAATAAATTCAGAGTTTACATGCCAAGTCACAGAGTTATACCAAGCCAACAGAATTTTTTTTTAAAATGACGAAAACATTCACTAAGTACTTTTCATTCTTCAGACCTTTGCAAAACCCTCTGCAGGATTTGCTTTAAACAAGGCTTCTCCCAGAGCAAGCACCAAGAGAAAACATGATGAAGACTTTTTATTTTAATGACATTATTTTTAATTGCATAAAAGAGTGGATGCTCAGCAAAAAGTCAGTTTCAAATTCATCTGTGAATAAAAGTAGCAAAGAGCTGCCAAACCTAGGGAAAAACTGCCAGGATGGATGTGGGTGAAAAAGAGATTCTTCAAGAAAATCCCCTGATACCAACTGCCCTGGTTTGAGGGACCAGCCCTGCCAGCACAGGGCATAACATGTACCCAAAAATGCCTCTCGACTGAGCACTTGCTACCTCTTTATGTCCATTAACATTATGGTCACTGCAAGAGGGCTCTGTTACACTGCAATTCCAAACAAATGCAGTCTTGTGTTAATGATTTCATGCTCGTTTAACTTCACTGCCAGGCACCAGGCAGGTCAAGAGCCCTCTGCATTCCCAAGCATGCACTTTGCAATAACGAACTGCTGGTCAGGAAATAATAAGTTAGAGAGTCTCTGTGAAACCAGCCTGGCTTTAAGATATGTATGTACACAAACCCATGAGGAGATACTACACAAACAGATCATAGGAGGACTTACAAAGAGACATCATCCATTAGAAGCAACAGGAGGTGGCCAACACGGTCCCTTCTCCTGGGGGTCCTTCTTCCACTCCAGCCCTGACCAAGTTGCCCACAACTAGCTGCTACACGAGCTCATTCCAGCTCCCTGCCCCACCAGCCACTGCATAAACCCATCTCCAGTTCAGTGGGCACTGGGACCTCAGAGAGCCCTCTGCTGTCCCCCACTGCCCCAGGGTGATCATTCACCAGTGCTGGGGCTGGCAACCAGTCAAAACTGGAGAGTGCTCTGGGGCAGACTCCACATCTCAGAGTGTTGGGTCCAGCACATACACCAGGCACAGCACCTGCACACATTGCATCTTGAAACAAAACACCCTGCACTTTGACAGGAATAAAAATAGCAAGCTAATCCCAAGAGCTCAATATTATAGCTGTTCCTTAAGAAACTCCCCCAAAGTCTGAGCTTTGCAAGTGGTAAATGTATAATTTACCTAAAGAAATCGTATTACTATTACATATCCAATATAAATGAACATAAGCTTTGTATGAAATTTGTATGAATGCATTCCTCTACCTGAGCTTAGACATTAAGATGCCAATAGTTTCTTCAAATAAAAAGGCAGAGGTATGAAGGCTGACAGCAAGCTCATCTTTTAAATACTCAAAAAGTCCCCAGAGAATTATAAAACTCAAGAACTACAGTGCATTATTTCACAAAAAATGTAAGGAAAAAGTAGATTTTCTTTAAAAAGGTGACACACAGTAAAGTGTAATTCACACAGTAAAAGAACATAAAACCTTGAATAATAACTTAGTATTAAGTACATATAGAAGGTATTATTAGGGGAAATCGCAGATTTTCTTTTTATTATGGATTTGGAAAATTCTGAAAAGAATTTGAAAAATGACAGGACCGTATTAAGAGAAGTTTCTCCCAAGTGCAACTCCTTTTAAAAAGCCTTGAAGGCAAGAATTTATCTCTATCTTCCATGACTCAAAAAAACCAGAAATCAGTGAAAACTGGGAAGGAAGATGCTCATGGCAATCCTTGGTGAGGTGGACTAGGACAGTGCCAGCCTTCCGTGAGTGGCTGTAACTTCTGTCTTGGCTGTCCCAGGGCTTGGTGCAACATCCTAGTGACAAACCCCCCTGCTGAGGTAGTTCTGTCTAACATGCTGTGACAGAGGAGCACAGAGCCCCAGTGTAAACCAGCATTGCTGCTGGAGAGGATGCTCTGGCCTTCTTCACCACCTGCAGTTGCTCTTTCCTCTCCCGTCTGCTCCTGCCAGCATGAATATTTGGATGCTGTGCAGTGAGCTGGGTCAGGGAACTAGCCCATAGGAAAATTAACCCATGATGAAGTATAATTAATTTCGCTTTGGTTTTGCTCCCTCATGCAGCTGGGCAAACTCCAGCAATGGCAGGAGAGGGAAAGGAGAGGGAGAAAAAGCACTGAGAGCAATATACGGGGTAGGGAGATCAGGGCCCCCTGCCTAGAAGCAGTCTGGCAGGACAAGCATAAAAATGTTTAAGCCAAAGGCAAAAAGAACTTCAGGTCCTATGCCTCTAAAACCTTAGACAGAAACAAATCAGATGGGAAGTTTATATTTAACATCACTGCCCCAAACTCAGTGGAAGCAAATTTCTGAGAGGTGACAGGAGAAGGGAGGCTCGTGGTGAGTGGGACTAGATCAGCCATCTCTGTGGATCCAAATAAATCCTGCTGGCACAGAGGACACAGAACCACACCACCACAGCACTTGGGAGAGCCAGTGTCAACACTCAGGGGGCCCCAGAGGTTCAACTGTTGCTTGATCCCAAATGCTCAGGCCACACCTGCTCCAGCTTGCTTGGATGATGCTGCATTCAGTGCGAGACAACCCATCCTGTAATGAGGACTGTCAAAACCATAATGCTACCACTGGATGGAAATATCCCAGTATACTGCAGGTAAAGGTTTCTTCTTCTCTCTCCTTTGCTTTTCAGTCACTTTCCACCACGCACTTTTTCCAACCATGTCCCTTGTGTGACAACATGATGTTTTAGTTTGTCAGCTTTTTTTGACACTTTGGCGAACAAACCACTCCTGATAAACAGGACTTCCCTGCAGAAATTACAACTCTGCACCCTGTGCCATTTATGGCTGTCATATGACTCTGAGAGCAAACTTTACAGCAAACCTTGAAAATTAAATCCTTCCATTCACTACCTTTTAGGACTGTTATCCTATCTATCCATTTCTTTCTTTTCTTGCTCTAAACTCTTATTCCCTACTTCTTAAAACATCTGCATAAAAACCCTCCAATGTTTGTAACCCATTATCCACAAAGAAAGGGTACATTTCAAAACACCAATACATCTGGGATAAAATAAGAGAGAAGTGTATTTTCATGGCCAATTTCCATATGGCAGAGAATTTAGCTCCCTGACTTTGTGTCTGCCATTGAGATATGCAAGCTGCTGTCAGGTGTGTAGACTGATGAGGATTACAGTATTGGAATGGAGGCCCATTATAAACATACTAATTAGCACCATGAAGGTGGCAAATGCAGCACTTCCGACAATGTGAGTACTAGGTCACAAAAGACAAAAAGCTGCTACTTTAGAGTCCATAATTAATAACATTGCTTATGATGGCCGAACCAGTGAAGTAGAAAGAAGATTAAATTTTTTCACTGGATCACTGAGCGTCTGCCAGAAAGATGGCACTAAAATCCAGGCAGTTAAGTTTTCTAATTCATAGCCAAGAAGTTTGACCCTAGTTCATAAACCAATAAAATACCAGCATTATATCAAATATTTCACATTCAAGAAGCCCTTTCACTAACAAGTATTTTCCTAAAACTTACTGCTTTTCCCTCTTTCCACAGCAATTTAGAGTCACTCTAACTAGAGTTGTGATTCAAAACAGAAAACTCTTCATCTTGAGAACTGGCCAAAAACCAGTGAGTACCTACATTAATCTGGAAATATTTTCTAATAACTCTAGCATGCAAAGAAGCCTTTTGCATTTTTGTTTCTCCTACAGAGATGGCAAAAAGGAAGAAATGAATGAGCTGGATTATAGAGGGTAAAATTTTGTATGAACTACTAAATAATCTCTCAGTTTGCAGACCATAAAATTGCACAAAAATCAGTCCATATTTTTAAGCTGCAGAGTTTACATAAAATTAAAAAATGCTTCACATCAACATCAAAACATAAAATAAGATTATGTCTTCTCTTTGATAATAGACCTGCAAAGCAAGAAAATCGCTCTTCTTTAATCTTCCAGTTCAGTCTACAACGCGATACAGAAAAAGAATGGTAAGATTGTATGCAGAGGCTGCTCTGCAAATAAGGAGCCAAAATCTCATCTGCACCCAAGGTGAAATTCACAGAATTGAGAATATTTTCTACTTTCAGCTACAACTAGCTGTTCTAACTTCACACTGACAACTGTGGAGAATTTGACCTATATTTTCTAAGAGCAATTTCTGCTGTTAATAAAACATGTATTTTTAGGTTTCATTCACTCTCTTTGAGCAGCCTAATAGTTTTAAAATAAAAGTACTATAAAGGAACCCCTCCGTACCCATATCAATGAACAGCCTTCAGGGAATGCCAGAGCATTAACCTGCCCAATAACTGCATTAACCTTTCCCTGAAGGACATTTTCTCTGAAACTGTGAAAATCTGCCAACGTGTGTCTTCCATCATATCACCCCATGCCCTTCTGTTGTGAAAGGGCAGTAATTACTGTAAAACAACAGTTTAAGGCAGAGACAGCAGCACTGATGATTTAATCAGGGAATTTCCTCATAGGCTCTCCCAGTAGGAAGGACTTATAAACACTGCTATCCAGAGTCTTTTCAAAGTCAGGAATAACAAATATTAATTATCTTCCATGGACTACCTTCACGGCTGTGTCTGTAAACTGACATTCAAGAACCGTGAGGATTAATTACAAGTAATGAAGCTCACTTCTGCATTGCACAGTTAAACACAACTCCCTGCAAATGAGTTTGACCTTTCCAGCACCACATGCTCTGGAATTCCTTGCTCAGAAGGGGATTACCTGCAGCCAGCATCTTCACATGGGAACCAGGATCACATCTGAGACAGGCTAGGAATCTGGCTCTATATTCAGGCTTTAAAAAAACCAAAATAGATATTTGACAAGAGGCCATCTTTTAGTAGATGACACCATGTGAGCCACTGACAATTTAACAGGCTTCCTGTGGAAAATTCTTGATAACACTTGTGGAGACTTGCACATACATGTGAAAAGTGTATCTGCACTAACACAGGACTCACTATAGAGAAGCCTGGGCTGTGAAGCTTGAAGCTATCAACATCAGAATGTAACAAGATTAAGATCACTGCAAGACTGAACTAAAGAGTGGATATATTACTGACAAACTATTCAGTCCTAGTAGCATACTGAGAAGTATTCCCATATATTCAAATGATGCCATTAAACAAGTAAAAGGATGAACTCTTATCATGCATTCCATGGTGGTATTTTGGAAAAGAAGCAAGACCACAGGATTATACAGCAATATTTTGGAAAATGAACATGAAAAATTGTATCTAATGTAGTTATTAGTTTGGAGACACATGACTTATGTAAGTCAGTCATGTCAAACATACCTTCTGCTTTTTTGCTTGTATCTGAGATGCTGCAGCCTGGAGTCTATGGACATACAGAATATTAAAGAAAGCATTCATCAAAAGAGCTCATTGGCCTCAAACACTTTACTTTGTGTCACCATTTGAAGAACGAAATGCGCTGTGAAAGTGGTATGAAACTAGAAAAAAAATAATGCTTCTAAGTTTTTCCACAGACATGCTGATTCAAAAAATCATGTCTTAAAAGTCACATCTGACATCAGAATTTAATGACCCTGATAAACTTAATCCTTACAAGCAGAGAGAGTCACTTCCTTGCCCTGGAGAATGTGGACTGCCTCCTCCTTTAATGTGCTCACTTCTAAGGCTGGGAACTGCCTGGTTGCTGATGAGCATTTGCAGGTCAGTTTGCATTTTTGTAGACTTTAGTTGCTGCCTTAAGTCATAGCTCCCAGCAGAGAAGAAACAGTTTTAAATGCCACAAAATTGACAATCTCCACTCTAGCAGAGGAAAGCCACTAAATCTGACATCACTTCTCATCACCTACGCTTTATAGGTCAGACATGTCCAACTGCAAGTTAAGATTAAAAGTGGCTTGCTACTAATCTTAGCACAGACATTAGTGCCGCTCTAATACACTGTCTGTGCAGCAGGGTGGGAGATAAAATAATCAGCTATCTGGATGGCCTCTGACCTTGGCTTGGAAGTGTGTGGGGGTGGATGCAGCATTAAAAACATATTTAATGATCTCTGCCCGTTTGAGTCAAGTTTAGTAATAATTGTAACAAAAAATAGAAGTAGTCTGACCTCAAGATCCTTCAGAAGATGCTGACAACTCTGACTTATGTCATTCTCAGTCAAATAAATACTGTTTATACAATACCTCTTGAAACTGGCATGTCTCCCCCTTTGTCTTGCAGCTGCTAGCATGATTGGGATTCAATGCTCACAGCAGCCTTAAAAATTTTTAATGAATAATTACACCAGCCAGTTTTCCATATCACTTTAACTTCATCAGTATTATTATTACCTTTGGAGATATTCACGTAGACATCCCACTGGAGCATTTCAAGAAAGGCCAAGGATAACATATTTGGATCTATAAATTTAACATGGAACTGTTTCCGGTGATTTCCCTAAGGATCTGTTCCCTGGGTGCATTTTTTTTTTAAACAAAAACAGAGAGACACCACAAATAAAGAAGGAAGATGAAATCGTCTTTGTCCTTCTGTGCATCTAAATGAATGCAGATGTCTGCAAATATTAAGATTTCTTGGAAAATCACTGACCATAACAAAAACCTTTTTTTACCCCTTGATGAGCAAAAAAGCCATCACTGAGTTGTGAACCAAATTTATAGAGCAGAAATACCTGTCGAATTCATTTGGGGGAAAAGGTCTGAGGTGTAAGAAAATCCCAAAGATAATGATTTGCATCATGTGGAACCCCTCAGTCCCATTCTCTTTTAATTACCTTCATCACTAAAGAGACAATGGGCTTTTTGTTTCATTCTTTCAACTTCTTGGACTGAGTCCTGATGCCCTATTAACCACAGTACTGTAAATAACAGTGCAGGGATAACTAGCCTTATTAAGAATTAGCTCATTTCACCGTTTCTCTGCTCAAAGCATCGAATCTGAACCATCCTGCCAAACCACCCGCTGATAACAAACATGGGAAGACCGTGTTAGGGGTAAAAATAAAAGGTCTGACGTATTAGCACCATCCCAAACACCCACGGCAGAGCCGCTGGCCGTTCCTTGCTGCTGCTGAAAGGGGAAATGCTGCTGGGAGTCAGCTGAAGGTCGGCTGCTGCTGCTGCTGCTGCTTCTTCTTAGAATGCAGAGCTAGTTTAAGCACAGATGTGATTCGAAAAACCTGCACAGATGGTTTTTGCCAGTGACTCTTCAATAAGTTACGTTTATATTCACTTACACTTGGTGTAAAACAGCAACATTATCGTTAAAATTAATGAATTCATGTTTTGGTTTCCTGTTATACTTATTTTGCTGTTGACTGACTTACCTACTTCCGTAGTGTCTGTTACACACCAGAAGGCAAATTTTCACCATCCAAAGTATGCTCAGTTATCCAAAATTCTTCACTAAATAGGACTGTTTATTACCACGAAGGCATTGTGGTTGAAATAAAACAAACACAGATTTCCTGGGAGAAAGATGGCCAAAGTCTGAAGTGCAAGTACAGACATAATCCTAATGAGGTTATGTTTGCTTCAAACCAGTGACTCTAGCCTACACATGAACAAAACAGCCTAATCCCATGCTTGATGCCAATGCAGACCTGGCAATATAAATAATTTAGATATTCAGCTTTAGGTAACCCAGAGCTCAGTTCAGTATGGAAACTGTGACTAGCTCCTGATTTAAGTCATTCAGCTAAAGAAAAAGGTTCATTTTCTAAAGTGAAGCACGCTGAAGGTATCCACATGCCATTTGCTTTTCATTTCCCCAAACTGCCAGGTGACAAAGAAATCAGTGTAGTCTTAGGGGATTTTTCCTGGTCCCCAGGCCTGGCGGGCTGGGAACACCACCTTGCACCCATCGGCACCCCTGTAAACTGTTGGGGAGATCTCAGCCCAGAATGCCTCATGAACCTCTTTTCTCCCCTCTGTTAAATCACAATGACAGCTCACCAGAAGGGCCAGAGCAGCAGTCATCACTCCAAACAACACTAGTCACAATGCACACCTCTGCAGCTGCCCCTTGCTCTAATCTCACCCCCCTGCCTTACATTTGGACTATAACCATGCCTGAACATGTAACCTTTATGTAGCTAGGTTATCTAGGGATTTTTCCTTCAATATTTCTTGAATATTTTATTCCATGAACACCGTTCACAGTAATTGAATAATCCAATAATTCTCAGCAGTGACACACAGCTTAGTTTCTTTCTAATTTGAGCATGATGATGCCTCATAAATGAACTGGGGCAAGCCAAAAAGTAAAGGTATTTCAGGCAGTAATGAAATCTAAAATGCTTGCCTGCATCTATTTATTAATGTCACTGCAGAGCAAAACAGCAATAGAGCATCAAAATGAAACACTGCATCTGCGGCTCGCCTATCGCCTATCACTTACACACACACACACACACACACACACACACACACACACACACACAGAGCGTTAATTAAAGGCTCTACTAAAGGTTTCTCTGTATTGAGCCTTTCTGCATTATTTCATGTATAACCCAGACTAAGATGCTCTGATAAAAGCTTAGCAGAAAAATGTCCGAGCAGCCTGCCAAGAACCACATAGACTTGGCCTGTGGACAAAGCACAAATCCACAACTGTGGAAAGGAAAACAAAAATGAGGACAGAGAGCCAACTACTCTTTCATTTTGTGATACGGAAAATAGAAGCATGTTTTTCAGCAGCTGATTGCTTACATGAAATGTTTAAAACTTGCAGCACAACCAATTGTTGGTCAGAATCAGAACCATGTTGGAGACCACTGGGCTCCTGACTGTGAACATCACTTGAGCAGAGAAAGGGGTTACAAGGACCTCTAAAACAGCCCCCCCACCAGGAGTAACTACTAATCTTTGGGGAGCAAAACATTTCCTAGGAGTAAACTCCCCAAAAGATTGTCACAGATTTGTGCTACACCTGTTTGAGTTTCTATTATGAAAGAGCAGGAAGGTATTTTGACACTGGGCCAGACTTTTTGAGAGGAATGCATAGAAAGTACCTCTCTGCACAGCAAAATACCATATCTGTGTCTCAGGGTTAGTCATTTGTTAACAACTTTTTTCTGATAACATCCGGATCAGACAGCTTCAGACTAACACAGTGTCCCTCCTCTAGTTTGCACAGTGCTGAAGAATTTTTATGGTGTTTTACAGCACAATGTTTTCCAGGAATTCATATACATTTAATTATAGCTAGATTTATAGAAGAACATTTCATGTTGATCAGCTGACAGTACTATACATGCAAAGCAACGGAATGTCTCAATTTTGACATTAGTATGATTTGAGAAATGCTATTTCAACTGAGAAAAAAAGTCAGAAGACAGGCAGAAAGAATGAGATCATAAGCCTTTCCTTAACAACAACAAACTGCCAGAGTGGAATAAGACTGATGGATCTAGGTACTACATTTGTAATACATTTGTGTACATTGGTGTTTCCACGTAGACAGGTAACCCAGCCGTCTCCTGAAAGGGAGAATATCTTGGGGGGAAGAGAAACCAAAACAGCTAAACAGAGCTTTACTGTCTTCTTTTCTGGCTAAACTTTCCCTACCCAAACAAACAGGCAAACCAAACCAAACTAAAACAAACTAACAAAAAACCCACAACCAACCAACCAACCAATCAACTAACCAACCAGCAAAAAAAAATTCCATTCTATTCAAGCCCTTAATTTGAATTAAAAAATTGATTCAATTTACTTTTGTTTTTATATTTTTAACTTTTTGTATAATTTAGTTTATATCAACATAAACAGTTTTGAAAACACTGAACCAATTCTGTAGCTCTGTTTTACCCTGAGCTGCATCTTTGGTAAATAATAAACTAAACCAATTTACTTTAGCTTGATGTTTAAATTGCTAGATGGTCATTGCAAACTAGACCCATTTGGAAAATCCCCCACAGTAAAAACACCAGCTGCCTTCTCTCCTGGCATTCATCTCTCCTGTCTCCTTGAAAGGCATTTTTTCACCAACCCTTTTCTCTCTGGTATGTTGTTGCTGTCTTCGCAGAGAATACAGCCGCCTGAGGAACTCTAATTTCATTTGTTCACAGATGTAATTCAGCTTCTTCTGTTTCCTAACTGAAGGTACAAAATCCATCACATAACAGGAGCAAAAAATAATTACACCATGCCGTCCTGCATACAGGGTTCATGCACTTAATATCACAATGACCCAAGCGGCATTTATCCTATCATTGAAGTTCATTAAAATACACCAACTAAAGAGGCAATGAATAGCAAAAAACCTTGATAATTTCAAATTAAATTACAGTAATTAAGTAACTTTCCTATACTTTATTGTGGTAACATCTGACAGTGTCTATCAAAAGCCAGAAACCTCAGGCAAGGAACTATAAGAAAAGTCAACCTTTTATCGTTCACTGCTAAAAAAACCCAGAAAACTAAAAAAACCCCAAAACCTCCCAAAAACAAACAAACAAAAATAAAACAAAAACCAAACCAAAACAAAAACCCAAACACAAAAAACCAAACAACAACAAAAAAACAAAACAAAAAACCACAACAACAAAAAAAACCACTCACAAAAAAAACCAAAAAAAAACCCCCCAAAAAACCCCAACAAACCACAAAAAAGTAGTTCTGTCATATGAAGACAGCCAAGATGAATTACACAGCTGTTTCAATAATTAGTAGGTACTTTACTAGTAGATCATCTTCTATTCCTGAAGTGGAATTACAAAGGTGGCGAGTCACCTTAGCTTAGTCTCCAGAGCCCTTGGAAAAGGGTCAAATAGGAGGACAGAAACAACTTTGAAAATCACTGCCAGCCCAAAAGCTATAACTGGCCCATTGTAAATACAACAACAAGCATTAAGGCATGTGTCCTGAAATTCACTTATCTGGAGTCAAAAGTTCAGAAAAAGGACAAGCAAAGCACAAGCTTTCTTCACAACTGTACAACACACAAGGGCTAGAGGACTGAACATCTCAACTTTACCAAAAGGTCTGAAGCAGAAGCTCAGAATTAATGGCCTTGTTGAATGGCAAAAAATACATGAACTCTGTCAGTGCCGTTCCTGTTTAAAAGACATACTGCCCAAAAGACAAGGTCCACTTTGCCCTTCTTCTTGTTATCAACAGGATTTAAAAAATACAGAGAACATCTTACAGCCAGAACAGACCACCAGTTTCTCTACTGATGCTTGATGTAAGGGTCGTGCCTGTCATGCACAACATATCACATGTCCCCCACCGTGTGACAAACACATATCTGCTGATGTATCTTCCAGAGACCCAGGAGAGAGGGAGGATTTTGCAACTTTTAAATTCAAAATAACTAGGTTAGTTCTTCCACCTCTCAATCTTTTTTCTTTTCTTTCATATTATTTCCCTTACATGAATTGCCCGTTTTCTAAGCCTCATCCCACTTTTCTGTATTCCAACCAAAATTAGAATTCTTCTTTTTTTGTACACTTTTGTACCATTACTGGTGTATTTGTGATTGCCCTATTTAGTGCCTTGTTTCAGAGTAAGAATGTATGATCCGCTTTCAGATTTCTTCTGCTTTCAGATTGCTTTCTTATGCAAAAATGTCACAGATATCAAACTTTGCTGAAATAATAGTCTCTTCTCTTACAGCCTGTATGCTGCCATTTCTATTTACCATTCCTGCTGTTTTAGTAAATTTTCTACCCATGGCCATGCATCTACCATTTCTACCAATGGTCATGCATCTCTGATGCAAATATCTTTTCATGCAAGATTTCAGGAAACATGATGTCAAACGTTCAGCCACTTAAGCAGCTGAATATCTGTTATTTGTAAAGGGCCATTCAGTAATAAAGTGAAAAAGAATCTCCAGCAATACAAATATATATGCAAAGTAACTAGTCATCTTTACTGCAACAGCTGCTGAGGAAACACAGGATTTCCTTGACTTAAAAAACCTGAAGTGATTCCATCAAGTGGAAAACAATTTCTGAAAAAGCTCTGTATTTTGCTCTGTTTTACTGCATTAACCCTAACATGGTGAACAGAAACAGGAAATTTTTTTTTCTTTTTAATTTCTTTGACTATTGTAAATAAAAACCCGAGCCATTCCTCCTGGCCACAGAGTCATTTCATTCACCACAATTCTCCATTCCCATCCAAACAGCATCAGGGCGATGGCATGCCTTAAGAAAACAGACCTTCAGCAGCATGCTGCCATCAGTCTCATGAGCCTTGCCAGGCTCAGAAAAACCTGGGGAGATGCTGAGACCAAGCACCCCAACTCTGCTGCTCACAAATCACCTTGAGGCTCTGAAAGCACCTCTGCCTTCTGTGAGAGCAAAAATCAGCACAGCTAAAGTACTGTAAATACAGCATCCAGGTGATTTACCAAAATGCAATCTACAGCCACCTAGCTGCTTGTAAACTGCAAGTTTTCCTTTTCATTTCCAGGTATTAGCATGAAAAAAAAAAAGAAAAAAACCCCCAAAACAAAAACAAAACCAAAAAAATCCCAAAACTTTTTTTTTTCCCAGGACTCCTTTCCCATGTTAGAGGGACATCTCTCAGGGCGGCCTCAACTATTAACATGAAATCAGAAGAAGTAACACCTGAAATTGTCACTTGCCACTCCTGGTGATGTCCTGTGATCCCACATGGAGTCCCATAAAAGTACTCCACAGTATGCTCCTTCCCTGCCAGTCCTGAGCTAGCAACAGCACACCCAGGTTTGTAAAAAGCCCATCTCAAAGACTTGCCAGGAAAGACAGTAGTCTAATGCAGCTGAGGTTCACTTTGCAAGGACTTCTTCCAGAGATACTCTGAAGGAGGAAAAATAAACTTGCAGTATTTCATCCTACTGTATTTTATCCCTGGGTGGATTACCCACCCACTCCAGAACCAGGAAGTTAGTTAGACCAGTGTCTTTGCCTATTTCCATCCTTAGATCATCCTCATTGTTCATTCAAGGCTCAAGACCTGTGAGTGCTTCAGAGAATCCCTTAATCACAGTACAGCCTTCACCTGCCTAGAATGACTATGGTGCAGATTCTGCATTTTGTTTGTTTTCTGATACTACAAAAGGAAAAAAACCCCTTGAACTGTTTATGAGTCTCCAAGGACACAGGGATCTCCCTGCTGTGTGGCCACAGCTCAATATTCCTGTTATTGTTTATTAGTGGTGTAATCTCTTTCACAGACAGATGATAAAGTAACTCCAACAGCTCAAAGACATGTGGTGAAAACTTGTTAAATTAGGAAAACAATGGATTCCAGGTGGAGAAACACTCAATACAGAGTAAGTTACCCATTAGCTTTTTATCCTAGAATCGTCTGGGTTGGAAGGCATCTTGAAGATCGTCTAGTTCCATACCACCTTTTATACCTACTGGCTTGCTCTGACTCATGATTTTGTAGTTCACTGGCCACACAAAGGAAACTGAGGAAATGTTTCAGAAACTATTTTTACAGTATCATTTATTATCCTTCTGAACTCACTGTTTCAAACTGCATTTTCATGGATAAACCTGCTTCCTCTAACTTGACTTCAAAATGCAATCTAAGCATCGCATTCAAAATTCAAAATAATTGCTTGGTTCCATTAATTCCTACATGGTGACTCAGAATTTACTGAGCTTCCAAGCAATGACAAGACACAGTGGAATGAGAAAAGGGCTGAGAAGGATAAGGAGAGGCTGGGGTTTGGAAAGCCTTCCACACAAGAACACACATAACAGACTCAGCCTGGGCAGCATGAGCATTCACAATTTCTTACTGCACAAAAAGCTGTTCAGTGAAAAATTATCAGTCAGCAGGCCTGAAATAAATTAGAGGATTATCTTTTTACTGAAAGCATAATTATAACTGAATCTGAATGCTACAGGATGTGGTAATAGCCAAAATTGTATGTGAAAAGTTTTTAAAAAAAAAAAGAATCAATAAGAGGTTTGTCAGAACGTTTCAGAGAGAAATCCATTACTGACCTCCAAACTACACATGACACTCAGCTTGGGAAACTCCCAAGCTGCTGGCTGCCAGCAGCAGGCAGAATATACCACAGAGAAGGATTGCTTTAAAAACATCCTCCATTTTAGACTCATTCCCTGAGCACCCCACACAGGTCACCGTTAGAAACACGCTACTCACGGAAATGCATTTCTGTAGGAAAACCCCTCTTGGTTTTGCATTACACTCAAAAACTGAACTGCTCTCAAGGCAATGGTGCCAGAAGAAAAGCAGCAGCAGTGCCTGGTGTATACATGTATAACCCATTTGCATTTTAAAAGCAGTATGTTTGCCACAGCTAAAATATTCTTATTTCTCCCAAATAATTCAGCATTGCCTTTGAGAAAAAGTGGCAGACAAAGAAGTGGAAGAAAAAAAATCCCAACAGACTTAAAATATGGGTATCTTGGTAAGGTCTAGGTGGCAGAGGCTTTCTCGCTACCCTCTCCTGACAGCGCAAAATCAGTACTGTTCAGGCAACTGGCCAGAATTTGTATTCCCCCAGTTCCTGCACCGAGTATCTCCTGGACGGCATGGAGGACACGGCCTTTGGGCACTGAGAGAGATCCAATTTCACCCCATTCTGCCCCCAGAAACACCAGCTGTTCCTTCCCTCCATCCCCCCATCTGACCAGTCAGTTCAGGTACCCTCCAGAAAGGATAACAGTTCCACTGAGGAAAACATCCTTTGCTTTCTTATCTGCAAAATACTATGTGGGGTGAAGAGTTACACCTGCTTCCCTCCAGACTGGGAAAAACCATGCCCAGAGCATCCTGCTTAAGGGCAGCTCTGTGGGTGCTGCTGGCACCTTGAGTTACAATAAAGTGCCAATCCTGAGCAGGGAAACACCGACTTTGTTCCTGCCAGGGAGTGCGCAGGTGTCAGTGCCAAATCCACAAGTTAATTAAAAATTGTATTTTCTATGGGAAAACAACACGGCCAGCATAATAGAGCTATAATTATAGCCAGGTTTCCACTGGCAACTTGTTAATTGATTCTTATTCTGTTCCTTAAAGGAGAGCAGGGCTGCTGTCACGCCCTCTTTCGTTCCCACTGCTGTAATTTCTCCAGCAATATTCCCAGCAAAATGTCAATACATTTGTGTCTCTGCTCTAAAAGGGGATCAGCATGGTGTTGTATGATATGCAGTGTCCTAAAACGAAGTTGCTCTGCCGCATGGCAAATCAGTACATGTGTAATTACCTACAAAATTTTATACAGAGCATCAAAAAAGAAAATATGATAAGTCTCATCTCTCCTCAGCCCTGCTCTGTTGTCATGGCAACTGGACACTTTCTCTCTCCCCCCCCATCCTTTTTCCCAAGGGACAAAGAAAACCACTGGAGACTTTACAAATCAGCATACATTAAGCACAAATAGTTTGCCAAATGCATTTGCTCACTGACATCTCTTACTTCAGTAATTGTGTGCATTGTGCTCACTAAAGTGAGCTGCTGCAAACGCGGCTGCCTGCTTTCTGCCCAGCACCATCCCTGCAAAACAACCCCCTACCCTCTCGTCCACTTCCACTTCCCTACACATGCTCAGGCAAACTCTGTCAAGCCAAGCTGGGCGGTTTTTTTGTTCCATTTAACCATTATTTTCCCATTTACACGTGCACGGATGAATGGAGGTGAACTCAGTTTGAGTCCACCTGTACTGCTGAGTCCTAAATCTCTCTGGTGAGCAACAGGTTGAAGTAAATACCTATGTCCTGCAGGCAGCCTTTCACATGTGGCACACTACAGGGAAGAGAAGCAAGGTCTGGGGTTCGTGACCCAGGTAAGTGGAAACTTGTCTTGCAAGCATCACCTCAGCTGCAGGAGGTTTCTGGACTGGGTCTGTCTGGCACAAGTCCTTCCCAAGAAAAGCAGCCTGGTGCTGCCTCCCAACTGCCCTCAGCTGCTTAGTGCTTTGCCAAAATTAAACTGACAGGCATTTAGTGTCCCTGCCAGGTGTTTGGCTTATACCAAGGCAGCACTTTGTTTTGGTTTTGTTGGATGTGCCTGTTAAAATGATTCTTCTATTCCCGAAAACAAGGCCGGGGAAAATACAATTTTCGTGGGTACTAACCCCAAGATCTTAATAATTTTTGTTTCAGAATTGAAAACAGGAGGAGAGGGTGTGTATGAGAAAGATGTATCTCTCTCTGTTCCTGTGAACTTTCCACTGAGTTTGAGTATTCAAATCTTCGAAGCCCCACCACCCACATGGAATGGAGACCATCGCCCATACTGGTGGATGCTAACACCTCCACCATGTCTGTGACACTGAAATGAAGACCCAGGGAAAGGGGTCCCACCAACACACTGCACACATCCCTATCAATGCCAGATGCTCCCTGGCCTCATGCCCATGTCTCCCTGCTGCAGACAGCTAAGGAGCTGCTGGCCACAAGCATAGAAAACAAGACCCTGGTCCCACAGGCAGCGCGTGGGCAACAACCAGCCACCCGTGAAAATGCCCTCCTCAAAAATAATGAGGCTTCTCAGTGCTTTCAATACAAATGAAGACAAAGTGCTGCAAAGGCGATGATGACCTCCTGTGCCAGCTGTCAGGAGGCAATGTAGGACGTGACATCGAGGATAAAGACTTGCTGGCACCCTGCACACCCTGCACCAGCTATGTCCACTCGCGCCAGCAGTCACCAGGCATTGTTCTCGCAGATGTACCAGGCACTCTCCCATTTCGGGTCATAATGAGCTGCAGATGTGACAGGCATTTCAGATTCTGAATCTGCAGCAATAAGACACTCCACATAGATGCTTCTGCCTCATTTTTACTTGCTAATTTTTAATAATGACAATTTAACTTCATTGTGCGTGTCATGTACTGTAACGGCCAATTCAGAAATCATCCTAAAGGGCTCTGATTGCTTAAGAAATCCTGCAAATAGCTTTCCAACATTTTTTTTTATAAAGTGTGTATTCAGAAAATTCAGAATTTCAGATTTTTAGAATATCACTTTGATAGTTCTCTAGAGGGAAGTAATAAATAATTAGGAAGCACAATACTTTGGAGATACAGAGCCAATGCTTCAATTAGAGGCATCCCCATCTCACTTTTAAAGGACTTCAAAATCAGCATGAAAAAAAGCTGATGTTATACAGAATATATTTACACACATCAAAGAGCAAGTCACAAGTGAAAGCTTAATTAAACTGAAATTTGGGTTGATCAATTAATTCATGCATTTCAGAAGGGAAAACACCTTATATAACTCCAAGAAACTGATAAATGTTGGAAAAGCTAGACTTTCCACAATGAGGCAAATATCAAATCCCTTCAAAGTTTCAGGTTTTACTCCATCTCAAACCTTCATGCTTTTCCTGTAACCCTTTCACATGATGATGCAATTAGCTCCAATTTTCTGATTACTTCTGACATGTGAAGACATGTACATGATCCAGTGGTACCAGCTCCCACTGTGGTTAAGGGTACAGTGAATCCTATATTAGAAATGACCTGAAGTTTCCTATAGAGTTATAACTCCTCCATATCAAACTCCAGAGCTCACTCTAAAAGCTGCTTTCCAGCACTGTTTATTTAACATTAACCATGGCAATGTTAAATGTCTCCTCATTTCAGGGAGGGGCTGCAATAATATAAGCTTTGCAGATGCCTGCAATACACAGAGCAAGATTCTTGCAAGTTATGTCTGGATATCACTGCCTCTCAGCACTCATGAAGACAGATTATTTTCCAAAGCATGTGTTAAAATGCTGCAGAGGAACGCTTTTTTGTTTGCAAACCCAAGAAGTTCAATTAAATGACACTGACTTCTATCTTTTTCTGCTTTAACGGCAACGCAATTTTACCTAGTTTTACCTGTTTGTTTACAAGTTAAAGTAATAACCCTGAGGAAAGGTTTGCAGTAACATACTTCATGTAACAAAGGTAACAGATCTTTAACAGATATGCACATCATATTCACAAAGGGAACATGTATACACTTATTTTGGTTGCATTCTTATACTTTACATATACATGTCTTAAACACATATCAACTGAATGCAAATTTGGCAGGTGTATGGAAATGGCTTTTGCTTACTAGAAATATCTGGGGGCAAGATTTATGGATTTCTTAAAAATGTGAATCTGTACTTCATATAAAATTTTTTTAAAAATGTCCCTGAAAAACAGTCATTTTCACTTCTTTAAGTACTTCTTCCCATTCTATGTGATTTGCCCACTTGTTACAGAAAAGAAATAATTGTGTATTATGAAAGGTTATGATGTGTAATGTATCATCTCAATTAGTTAATTTTGGAGTCTTTAAAAAGAGAGAAGGGTAAACACTGAGAAAACACACTCAGTGCAGAAAATGGGTTTTGACTTCACATTTGGAAGGACAAGCATTCCTCTGTAGCTCAGATCATCGCAGCAGGTTTCCAGGAATAAGTAAAACAAACCCAAACCAAAGCGGGAGGGGGAGTAAATACTAAAATCTAGGTCAGAGGAAGAAACCAGAGAAATATGAAGCACCATTTTTCATGAGCCTCACAAGTGATTGTGTGAAGGTCTCATGTCCTGCCACACTTGTGCATACGTGACACTAGCTGTGGAGAGGAGCCACAGGAATGTTCCACAAATGGGCTCAAGTGGCACCTTTGGCAAAGCACAGGAGACCACATGGGGGTAATAACACACCTGGCCATACTGAAGAAAGGTCACCTAGGGAGAATTCGCTCACAGTGCAGCCTGCAAAAAACTTAGTTTTCTCGACAGAAAGATGAGCCAAAGAGCAAAAGGGAATCTAGAGAAATTCTATCCTCAAGGTAAAGGCTATAAATATAGAAATTCTTTACTGCATTTTTTCATAAACAGACCAGGCATACAAGTGGTTCTTACACCCGAAATTTTTATGATCCTCTATTTGTGATCTTCATTCTGCTGCTCAGCCACCTGGTTTTACATTTACAGATGGCTTTGAGATCACAGTTTGTTATCTTATTCAAACATAATTAACAAACACATTTCATCCTCTTGCATCAACAGGGATCTGACTTTTCATGATAGAACAACAAAAATGGAAAACTTCAGCAGATGTAGCCAGTTACTGCTTTCTGTCATCCACTTAAGAGACATCTTTAATACCTCCTTCTATTCTTGATGTCTTCCAAATAAGCCCTTTCCTATTGTAACAGGGCTACAACTCCTACTTTAAGTCACTATAATTTTTCTTGTCCTTGAATAGAAAAGCCAATTAACTGATGAATGCATCTGTTATTTTCTTATCTTTTGTGTTCAATTAACCACTACCATTCTGAGTGACAAAAACTGTCTCTTACCATCTGCCCACTAGAAATCTGCTTTAAGGCTGTTTATAATGTATCAATTTTTTTTTTCAATTTCTAAGGTAGTGGATTTGCTTTCCTTCTGGCTTTTGCTTTTCTGTTAGCTCTGCCATGAAGCTCACAGCACTCTATGTGTGGCAAATAAGAAAGAAAATTGTTGGACATTGTACCTTCCCATTGTATTGCAACCATACCAAACCAGGGCAAGTGTAAATTTAAGAGCTGCATAGGAATGCACAAATAACTGGCATTCCATCACAAATTTTATTTCTAGTATCTTGCAATCTCTTAATCCTCAAAGCCTGACTTAGGCACTATGAAAAAGGCAGAGAGGCCAGTCAGCTGTGTTGGCCCCATGACCACTTGCCTGCCCTAGAGCAGGGATGTTTTCCAAGTTGTTGGGAAGCAGCCCATAGGGATAATTCATGTCAGGCACCCAACAGCCATTTCTAGCCATTCCCTTTCCCAAAGCAGGTAAATGCAGGCTGAGGCTGAGGCTGAGTCTGGGTGGTGAAGGCACATCTTAGGGGGCTGGGCTGACTCTGCCTCCTATTCACACCCCCAGGGCGCCCCCCTTGCACCCACATGCTGCCTGGCCAAGGCTCATGTGCTCACATGTGTTTTCACAGGTTTCGAGCTGGGTGTTGTACTCAGCCCTGGGGTGATGGCAGCCCCACTCTTTCCCTGAAAAACTAGCTGGGGCTTGGCTCTGAGGCTCGAGGCTGGGGCTGGTGTGGCACTGGTTGTCCCTAGATCATATCAGATGCTTCCAGACCAGCACTAAGTGATCCCAACCTCTTCTGTTGAGAAGCATTTCTTTACCCCTTCTGTGAATACAAAAGCAAATTAACTGATGAAAGCAGCTGCTCTTTCCTGATCATGTGTGTTTTAACTATTTACAATCTAGTCTCCCTTTTTCTGGCTGAACTTAGAGTGAAGTCAGTCATGAGGGCCTTGACCATCCCCAGTGCTTACTTTTTTGCTCTGTCTGGTTCTGGCTTTGTTTGCTCCAGTCAGCTCTTCCTGAGCCAGTGCCTCAGCACCATCCTGGGAATAACTCCCTCTGGGGAGTGCTCCCCCAAAGCATGGAGAAGACAACAGGTATGGCTGTCTATGCTCCATGCAGTTTTGTATTGTTATCCCAACAGGTTTTGTGCGTTCAGTTTGGGTCTTAACAGCATCATGCCATGCCCCAAGCCAGGCAACATGCATCTTCGGCTTCATGAAATAAAACCATCGCTCCAACAGAAAAGAAAAAAACTCCAAGTAAAAAAAAAACAACATAAAACCCAGCATGCTTATACTTCAGGGCTACTAGAACACCCCATGGGGCCCCAAGGAGACTCACAGTTAAGTTCTAAGTGGGCTGGATACGCCAGGTGTGCTCTGGATAGAGCTCACCTTAAGCAATACGGGTGCAAACCAATGTTACTTGGCCTCAGGGCTAAAGGTTAGTCCCTGGCTTTCTTCTAGGTTAGTTTAGTGGGTCTGAGAGATAAAAGACTCCTTCGTTTAGTCTGCCAACAAGACAGACATTCAGTATTTCAAAGCACATTGCCCAGCTAGTAACTCCTAGCATCCTTTTTCGTACTTCTTGGAAAGTGTTGTTCCTTGCTGCTTATCAGGAGTCCTACAACAACTCCAGACTGCATTGCCTTTCTTATCTGACCTCTTCTGTACTTCTTTGTCACTAATACTGAACTTTTAACAAAACCAACCCTTACAAAGCTATTGTAAAATCCTTTTCTCTGCGGAGAATGCAATGGTTAGCACAGCAGGCCAACTTTCAGGTTTTGTGAAAGCCTGTCTGTGCCTCAGTTCATTAGGTATGACAGTGAAAAAAAAACCTAAACAACTATTCTCTTAATATACTCCATTACTCACAAAGATTTGGAGGATGAAAACATCTGCATCCCTTCCCTTTTTATACATTATGATGAGAACACATTTGGCACTTGTATCAAAACTGGATACAGCTTCATGAACCTGACTTCATACACCCCTAGAACTGTCACCATGTAATCCAATGACGCGTCTCCACTCTTCAGCCCTTCCAACTGCAAAGTGGCTAGCCCTAAGCCCACAACAGTGAGGGAAGACTTACAGGTGGTAAAAGAGCTCAGTCACCCTAAATGAGAATGAGAACTTTGTGCCTGAACAGTGAAAAACCCTTAGTAAGTGGAGCTTTGTTACTTCCTTCAATGATGTCTTCACTAGCCTCTGCAGGATTTTTATTCAAATTATGTAGGAAAACAGTTCTTCACTATTTCTACAGAAAATAAACCTTCTTTAATTTTTTTCTGTTATTTTCTTTAGTTGGTACCAGAATAATTAAAAACCTTTAATGTCCATGATTTGTCTGTATTCTTTGTTTTCAAATAAGCTCTTCTTATCTGTGAAGAGACTTTGTCATCTATTTTTTCAAATTGTAAGAGATTTACAGTAGCTAGGGATTACAGTAAGGTTGGGTTGTTTTTCATTTCTTTTTAACAATCTCAGTGTCTCTTGCAGAATCCTTATATCTTGTCCTTCTGTAGATGAAAATTATCAACTATTATTTTTTATTATTGTTTTTCCTGTTTTATTTGACCCACGCATTCTGTATTTTTCATTCCTTTTATAAAAATCTATAAAAGGATAAAATATGTGGAAGAGAGATAACTATATAATGCATTCCAGAGAAGATTTATCTATAACTTACTAAATTCATTTCAAAATCCCAGAATTTGTATCAGTTTTGTTTCCATCTTCTATAGCAGTCCCCATCAAAATATTACTTCGCTCTTGCAAGGGAAAGCTGTTACCATGGTGTTCCCATTATTCCTAACACAGAGACTGGGGGAAAATTTGTTAAGCTCCTTAGAAAATTTTCTTAATTCCAGTGCAAAGGTATGCTGGGGTAGCTGCATCTGAACTTGTATCTGTTTTGCAGGCTGAGGGCAAAGGAAGACTGGTTGGTGGCTGGAGAGACTCCTGCACTCAGTACAGGTCCCATTTCTTTCCTTGAACTATGATCATGTTTGGGCAAACACCACAAAAATTTCAGTGTGGTGTGGCATAAAAAAAGCTTTGCCATATCATGTCTGCTTTCAAATAAATTTTAAATGCTCCTACTACTCTGAAATGGAAATTTTTGAGTGAGAACAGCTACCTTTCTTGACTCCTTGTTGTTCTGTGGCCTGGCTGAAACCACTATGGAAAAGCATGGAGAAGCATCTGCAGAAAGAATGACATTAGGGAAAGATGATGGGCTTTTAAACGTGAATAATGGATATGATCACATCCATAGAGAGTGATCCCACTCCCTGGGAAAGGCAGGAGTACTCAGGGACAGGGCTTGGGAGGCTGGTGAGTTTGCAACTTTGAATGCTGCAGCAGCAGTAGGGCTACAATAAGATACAGGAAAAAAAGCTGCAAAATGCTGGAAGACACCATCAGGTGCAGCTCCCTGCTGTCCAGCCTGGCTCCAGAGAGAGAAGGGCGCTTCTACGTCGGAACTTCTCCTGAGGGCACTTTCTGTGGTGGAGCCTCTCCAAATCTTTTCCTCTTGAGCGCCTGGGTGACATCACCACTACAGAGGCTTGCCCAGGTTGTCTGGGCACTCTCAACACTTACGTTTCCTCAAGAAATTGGAAGCTCCCTTTGCATAAGTATGCTGGCTGAAAACAAGAGCTCTGGTTCAGCTTTGGGTTTGTCTGACCCTTCCCCAGGGCCCACAGATGACACCTGCCCTACCTGTCCACACAGATAAGGAGCAGTTCTGGCAACAGCAGCATCACCACACCAGGGAGGGATATGCTGCCATCAGATGTCCCACCGAGACAACAATAATCCTTCATATTCCACAGCCAGGGACCAAGGATGAGCATCTTCCAGTCAGAGAAATTTAGTGTGGGGGGGGTTGACTTTGCTTCAGTTTAAACTCACATTAATTCAATTGGAATGGCATTTTCAAAATAAGAATTTAACTTGATCTTGTTTGAAAATGTCAAAAAGAAATGTTTAAACCAATGCAAAGTTATTACCTTCATTTTATATTTAGCCAAAATGGTTCAGCAAGCAGATTCAGATGCCCTAAGACTGTACTTCTGGAGAATAACAAGCCAGTAGGACAGAAAATTTTTGCAGAGCTCTAGCCTGGATTTGGTTTCGTGCAGCTCTGTCCTTGCTGCAGACTTAACTTGATCTTCACTTCTGCTCCCCTCTCAAATTGAGCTGCCACTTTAGAAAATGGCAGAGTGCAAGCATCAGGATTAGTGAGTAGGATGATTTTGTTAGCAGTGCAAACATACTACAGTGCTAACAAGATGGTCAAGTGAAGTTTTTGGATGAAGGGTTTATTTGTCAAACACGCAGTTTCAGAATCATCAGAAGGATTCACAACTTCCACTTGAATGCAAAAAATAATCTGGTAAATATTTGATATGTGTTACATTGCAAAATATTTTAGAGAACTCCAACTGCTCTGTTTCACCACTTCTTTAAAAAATAAAAACCCAAAGGTTTCTCCTCTTTCATTTTGATACGCCCTTCACAAGTGGCACTTAGTTCTTGCCAAGTGTCTCAAAATACCATTTTGCATCAATATTGACAAAATTACCATCCACTGCCTGTTCCATTGGACAACCAAGTGTCACAGTTATCTGGTGTTGGCTACGGGATACAAGCATGACCTCCTGTCTGATGAGTGGCATCCCTGGTGTCACAGCCCTCCCTGTGGTGACAAGGGATCAGTGGCTGTTGTCGTTAAGCCAGTTTTTCTCTTCCTGACCTGGAGGGTAACTGAGCAGCCTCAGCACTTCTGGGGGTAGAAAAAAATAGATGTATCTGGCACAGTTCCACCATGAGCCATTTGCTCACTAGCTAGTGAAGCAGACGTTTTGTTTTCTGGCTCTCCTCAGTCTAACTCATCTCTGAAGGCTGTAGCAGCAGATGAGACAAATATGTGACGACAAATTGCTAGTGGTAATTTTGAAGCCTGGAAGTATTTCTGTGTGAGAGAAAGCTGGCTGAGCTGCTGACCTCTGCTAAGGCAATAAGGAGAGGAAACCCCAAGGGATGGCTGATATGATGCTGGTCCCCAGCAGCCTCTTGGAGTTGCCACAGGCTGCAGTACCCACCACCGCAGAGACACCATGGACAGTGAACTGTGAATTCCTCTGAAATGTCTATTGTAAGTCATATTTCAGTGAATCACCATTGAAATCCCCTTCTGTACTAGATATTCAACATCTACTTCAAAATAATGTTAAAAATAACTGACTTCCAACAAGCAGATGGCTCCTAGATCCTTCCCAATTTTTCTGCACCCCATTAAACTTGGGCTTTTTCCTTCAATATATATACAGTGTGATATTAAGATATTAGAAGTATCAAAAATACAGAAAAATCCCTGAGGTAATAAAATAAATCCTCTGAAGAAAAGCTCTGAGTAGTTGCTGAAACTGCCAGCGACTGCCAACATCAATGTCCCACCATTGCGCAGAAATTGAACAGGTGAGTAAAACTAAAACTTCTTTCAGGGTCATTCTGCACAGCAAGTACTTAGATGGATAAACCTTTGGGGGACACAGCTGACTGGATGCTGCATCTCATCCTCCCAACTCTAGTTCCTGTACAGAAGGCTCCAAAATCACAGTAATGTCTACTTTTCCTCTGCTGCATTTACCAGGAAAGTCAGCAAGGCTCAGCCTGGACCTGGGCTCAAGAGCTGCAGGGAAAGGTGATGGCACAGCAGAGACAGGAGGGAGCCAAACCCCATGTGTACAGCTGCCAGAAGGCAACAGCCTTGGGGGCCTGCACCCAGGCCATGCTTAAACTCTTTTCTCCAAAGAAGCCAGCTGGGTCAGTGAGGCAGCTCGGAAGAAGAGTACATATGGAGCAGCCACTATCTAGAGACAGAACCCAGAAGCAGTCCAGGGAGATAAGCTATGAGACAGTGCAGGTTCACCCTTTTGCTCTATGGACCTAATAAATTGTGCTTTTCTTGTGGGAAAAAAATCACCAACCTCCCAGCTTATTTATATATGAGTCTGTGTCTCCAAGAAGAGCTTTTCAACTATCTTTAGGCATTAACCAGTACTGAGAAATCCCTGAGAACTAACTTATTTGTTCAGATTGGGCCGTGTATTTGCTTTGTGAGTTTCTAAACACTTGCTAAGGAAAACAGTGGGCAGATGCCCATCTTCAGTTGGATCCTGAATTAACAGCTTGCAGCCCATGACCTGGCTAAATGGTCAAGACACCAGATTGCTGCTTGCCCACACAGCACCCTGTCCAGGCTCGCACACAGGTCTCTCACCATCAGAGAAGAAGCATAAAGTTCCTCGAAATCAATGGGAGACTGTTTATAATGCTGACTGTGTGATAGTGCCCTTGGTCTTTGCTTCAGCATCAGAGACATCAAGGTCTTTAAGCCATGTACAAGGCAAGCATGCCTGCCCCCAGTCCCTTGCAGGCTTAGAAACTAATGGTGAATTCAGATATATCATCCTAAATGACAATTAATTGACCTCAAAGTTGCAGCAGCTCCAGAGGCATCATCGCTGGCTCTATTGTTCTTTAATATGTCATTCAGAGAAGGTCAGCAGGCTCCTGCAAGAGACATTTGAAGGACCTGCTGAAGCAGATTGCTATCTCAAGAGAAGATTAAATTATGATTCCTTAGACTCCAGTTTTATCTTTGGGTGATTTGTGTGCAGGGTACAAAAGAAAGAAACAGACATCTCAACATTTCTCAAAAGCTTTTAGTTTTCAAGGGACTTACAACAGACATCATAAACTTTGCAATATGAGAGCAGTGGGTACAAAGATAGTGTCTCACCCCTGTCAGACAGCTTTGCTACACCCTGTCAATGTATTAATGTCACTGAAAAAAACAGCTGTAAATCAGAAATGCAGGTCTTGTAGCGTAACCAAACACTGTTAAAGACCTGCTGACTTTGGAAATGAGAAATTCTACACGAATAAAAAATTAAGAACTTCAGTCCAAAAATGGAGGTAAAAAAAGCATGGAGATGCCCTTTCCCAGTATCCAAATCTTCAAACTCACTTCTAGAGTACCTTAGGAAAACAAACTATTTGCTTTGTGTCACAACATTAAAATCCACAACCATCCTGTGCTGGTTTTTGGCAAGGGATAGAGTTAATTTGTGCTGGAAACGATGTCAATAACTCGGGGATGTTTCAGCTATTGATGAGCAGGGCTTATGCAGAGTCAAGACCTCTTCTGCCTCTCACCCCACCCCACCAGTGAGGGGCCTGGGGATGCACAAGGAGTTGGGAGGAGACACAGCCAGGACAGCTGACCCAAATGACCAGAGGGTATTCCAGACCATATAAAGCTGGGGGAAGAAAGAGGAAGGGAAAAGCAGGGGGCTGCTTTTTTTTTTCATTTTTTCTAGGCATTTTAGCAGCCTTGAAACCAAAACCTGCAACCCAGCCAGCTACTGGGAATGACAAGGCAAGGGTGGGTATCTGGAGTAGAGTTTGTGCCAGTGTGCAATATTGGTCATCACTCCAACTCCAGCATCCCTGTAAGCACCACCACCAGCAGAGACAGCTGTGGGTGGGAACTGGAATGGACATTAGCTCCAGACCCACTCAGACTGCCCTGGTTACTTTCTTTGGACATTTTGCAATCTGCTTTCATGACTTTTAAGCATCATCTTCTTAATTCATTTATGGTGGAAACTTGAGGATCCTATCCACTTCCAAAGTAATCTCTTAGGCTTTAACAGTTTCCTTTAGGTTTAGCAGTGTAAGTTCCTATGTCCCTTTTTCCACACACAGAGTACATCTGTAAATGAGAGGCAGAGAGCTACATGAGCTCAGAAAAGGTGTTTCAAGAAAAGCAATGACAGAAGAGGAAAAACAGCAATTTCACTTAATGAGGGATGCTATGTAGTTTGAGGCAGAAGAAATGAGGCCTGACATTTTTCTCTGATTTCTGTGCACACTTATGTGTGGCTGTGGGTATAAACCCCATTTTGAATAATTTGTGTACTACAACAGACCAGTCTAGGCTGGTCAAAGTACAACACTGGTGACTATACAGTCAAGATAATTAGGAAATTTGAATTGCATTTAACAAAACACAAATCCTGAGTAACTTCCATGAAGTTTGAAAATAGCTTAACTCAACTGGTATCGTGTTAAGATGGAAATTATTAAACATTTTTTTCTTTGGTTATGCAGGCTTCCTCAAAAAGCTATTATCAGCTTTTTTTACGGGGAACATAAAGGGGTGATTTCAAAACTTAAATTCAAATTAAAACTATCATCAAAGTGTTCAGACATAAGCAAGCAGATGTGATTTTCACACTCATGCCTGTTTCTGAGAGAGGACAAGCCTTTCTAGTACAGTTTGGGTAACATGAAGAATCATGAGAAAATTCCCAGTACTTTCAGAGAACAAGGTGGTAGCTGTAAAGCATTTGTAAAGCTGAATAGTGGAGCTGGAATCTGAAGTACAAGCATTGACATGACAGAAACAAAACCCATTGACTTATGTGGTCCTTTATAACAAGGGCTTTGCTATCCCACACATTATATATATGTGAATTTCAAATGTACATAATAAACTGAGTTAAGGCACTGAAACCTCTCAGGGCAGGAAGACTAAAAGTGCCTTTTGGGGTCTGAATCACTCTGTCATATAGTCCTGCTCCTTTTGCTGTCCCTGGGCTCACTCTTACCTCCAAGGTAGCACTGAGGGGGCACCTGCCCAGACAAGTGATGGACAGGGAGGGTCCATCACTTGCCCAATACAGTCTGCTCCAAGCCAGACACCTTGTTACTTTTGATGCAAATGTATCTTTAAAAAGTGATGTAATTTTCTGTACTTGGGCACAAAAACCAAAATGAAAAAGGCAGCATAGGAGTCAGTCTGTATATTAGCTAGTTTGATGAATACATCAAAGGGAAAACTATTTCAGAAATACAAAACCTTATTATAAAACAATGATGAAAACATATTTACTACATCTGATTAAACAAAAGAAATCAAGTTTCTTGGATAGTACACCAGATCCTTGTTTATTTTGGTTTATTAATAAATTGTGATAATTATCTTCCATTGCTTTGCTTGTAAGAACTGAGCATCAATATTGTATTTGTTTCCATTAAAATAGTGATTTATAGGCTATCTCTTACACTAAAACCATTACAGAAAGATCAATTTATCAGTAAACTTTAATGGACAAATAAACTGGAGACAACATGTTCAGTTCAAATCGGATTTAGTCTATTATTGGATTTCAGGCTGAGGACACAGAGAATTGAACCTTTGTATATTAAACAATAATATAAGCAAATGCAGTTTGCATCTTTGTTAGCTGGATTTCCAAAAGCAACCATAGCCTTCTTCACTGTTAACCCTTTCTTTTGTGTTCAATTTGAAGCAGAAATACAGTAATGTGATGTGACAGGGCTATTTTTGTATCATTTCCATCTCACCCACAGGAAAAGGAATCCAGCAGTATTCTGCTATGAGGTAACAAAAAGGTTTGCTTGAATTTTGACCACTCCAGGAGATCTGCCCAAGCATCCCTGAGGCTGCAGGCAGGACAGCAGGCAGGTTTCCAAGGAAGGACAGAAGGAAGGGCAGCCTGTGCCTAGAGACTGGCTCCAGGGTGGGCACCACCATTTTGTAAGTCAAATGTAAGTCAAAACAAGTGCTGTCCTCCCTGGAATGGACTCTGGGAAGGATGCTGAGATGACAAGAGGCCCAGCCCCTGGTGAGCTGTCCCAGCCCCTCACACAAAGAGGACAGTGGCTCAGGTTACTGCTGTATTGGCCTCACAGAAAGGCCATTGGACACTCAGTTCAATTCACTGGATAGGAATAGGAATTTCCTCTCAAATACTTTGTGATGTACAAGTGGTGCTCAGTGTGTCAGAAGCTGCCAGAGACCAACCATGCAGTAAACTTGGTCTGCAGTGAGGGGACTTGGCCACTGGCAGCAAGTGCAACCATGCAGCTCCGCTGCACTGTGCTCCTCATGCTCTAGCAAGATCCAGTGTTAACTGTGGGAAGTACCTGTACATGGTCATGCAAATCTGTACATACTATGCCTTTAAATGAATCTATTTTCCTTTTTCCTAAATGTGTTTAAGGGCAATCAGCACTGCCTGTTGAATTCTTTGCTTTTCTTTTTATTATTTTTTAAGACATCACAGATATATTTGCAGTGAACTAATTTACTAATTTGGTCTGAGAGATTATTACATGATCTTTATGGAATAACTACTGGAAAACTGCACCATAAATACACAGGTGCAGTATATGGTTAGATGAGAAGCTTTGGTTCTCACTGAAAATACTTTGTGTTTCCCCATATGCTGCATGTTAGTAACAATGACACATCACTGGGGCAGCTAACCTAGTGTTTTGTCACATAAAGTAAGCACATGTGAAAAGCATTTAATCAGTTATAGCCCTGCAGTGTCTATTTGGGCATCAAAATTATTAATTATTAAACAATGCATTACTAACACCAATGTTTGTAAAAATTCACTTACCCTCAATGCAATGGAGTTCAAGCAATGTACTCTTTTACTGCTTATTTCTAACTGGTCTAAATAGGACACTGGCAATAATGAACCAATTTCAGTCCAAAGCAATTGAGACATCTGCCGTGGCCCTGGGGCTGGGAGCTCACATCCTGCCCAGAATGTGCTCCATCCTGACAAAGTTGTACATCCAAACGAACACCCCCTCAGGCAAGGCACAGTGCTGATCACCACAGCACACTGCTGACAGGCATGATGGCTAAGCAAAATCTGGACAGCTACAGAAACTATTTTTTATACTAAAATAGCCAAAAAAGCCCCCAAAAATAGAGTGAGTAATTTGGTATCTCTGCAAGTAGCACACTTAAAGGAAAAGTGTGGTTAAGAAATTTAACTACAATGTAAGGCTTTTGTGGCTATTTTAGATATGAACCCTTACACACATATAGCAAAAATCTATCCTAAAGAGAGCAAGGAAGACTTAGGTGATAGCTGGTCTGTGTTCTACCATAAATTCAAAATCATGGCAATGTCCTTGGTATTCTGTGTATCTGATGCACATATGCAAAACAGCTCTGCCATGCATTGCACATGTCAGATTTATCATGTGGGTCAGGAGCAACTCATCCTGCAGATGCAGGGAGCATGATGTGTCTGGAGCCTCTCAGATTGGCAGCCAGCATCTGTTGGCTCTGGGTTGTTGGATTTTCAGTTTTCTAGTCTGTGCTACTGCTCACCCTACTTACTGGGCATCCAGAAATGTGGCAAATAACAAAAAACAAAACAAGTCAAAAACAAAAACAAAACCAAGGCAGAGCAATGTGTAAAGCAATAGTCTATCAAGAGTACAAGAAGCAGCAGAGGTGGCAGACATGTGCCTCTTTTGCCTACACCTTTTTACTAGGCAGATGCAATTGAAATAAAAACTGTGACATGAAAAATGCAAAAAAGCAAGAAAGAAGAAACTGGTCAAATTCCAGTAACATGAGTGCAAATTAAATGCCTAGCTGCTGTACATGCCTTTGAAAATATCTGACCTAAATTGAGAGAGAAATATCCTTTGCAGAACAATCAGAATGCCAAATACAGATTTTGGATTCATCTATGAAAATAAAAAAGATTATGTTACTATCAGAGAGAGTACAGCAAAGCATCAGCCCTCCCTTAAACCTAGTTACATACATACATACATAAATAAATCCCTGACCTGCCAAATTTCCTCAGCTGATGCAAACTGTTTTTAAAGATATTTCTGTTACATCAATAAACATCACTTCCTATATTTTTGTCAACTGAGTGTAAGGATTTAAAGAAGACAGATCAAGTTTATTTTAGATTCCCTGAGGAAAAACAAACCCATCTGTCCCCACTCCTTCCCCGCTGTTTTACAGTGTTCACTATTAGTTATTTCCGTAACACACCTACATCTATCCTTATCTGCAGGAGGAACATTTATCTCAGAAATATTCCTGTCAAATGGTTCTAAAGTGCCAACAGTTAAAACAAAAAAAGTGAATCCCCACAGAAATGAGATTTATAACACAGGAAAGGAGCTAAGGTGAGTTCTAACCTGGTGAGCCTAAAGCTGATGCTGTGATCTCATGCAATGTGACATGGGAACAGACAGAAGAAGTTGAGAAACAAGTATATTGGGCAAAAGAGAAGTGTGATGTGTGCTTTACTACATAATGGTGGTCTTGTAATCATAATGGTGCTTCTTTAATAGCTTTCTGGTTGAAGACATCACAGCTGCTTGCTTTTTTCTTTCCCTCCTCACAGGTGGCATATACAAAAGGTGAAGCCTAGCACTACCTGTAACAAAGGTGCAATCCCAGTACAGAAAATCTCCCCTCAGCACTGAAAGATTTATCTTTATTGTCACTAGTGCACCACAAGATCACAATCCATGTTCCTTTTTGCAAGAAAATGCTCCTCTAAATTTGGATAAATCTTAAAATAGTGTATTATCAAATCAAAATTACTTAAACCAGCAGAACTGATGGAAAGCCATGTTTACTGACCTTCAAAATATACCTGTAGGGGATGATGCTCTGCAGAGTTCCATGGCAGCAAGACTTCAGCCTTCTACAACTGTCATACAGCTCAGAAGAATAAATGTGCACATGGAAGTGTTTCCAAACTCCTTGCTATTTAAGCAGGGACTCAACCCAACATTTACAAATGATCCTGTACCACGAACTTCTATTGACAAAGTAACATAGTGCACTGTCGTAACAATGGCTTTACACAGTTATTTCCAGGACAACAGCAGTTTACAACACAATTTCTGTTGTGCTTTTGCTTTCTGTGTTGGGACTTCAATTTCACTCCCTCTCATCTCCACTGGCAGTGCTACTGTTCCCATCCACGCTGAGGTGTGAGTGTGGCATGATGCCATCCTGGTAAGAAAGTTAGGACTGCAGCAACTGAGCTGGAAATTTCATTTCTCAAAAGCTGCTTATGCATGTCTCACCTCTGCAGCATGCAAGCCTCTGAGGCACGTCTCTCTTAACACACATTTCCACATCAGTGGATTTGGTGAGTATCTAAAAACAGTTTTGTTTAATGTAGCTCTGAGCTGTGCTGTTTCATTAGTCTCAATGGCAACATCTCAACTTACCTGAGCTGCAGGTTTATGTTTCTCTGCACTGACAATTTGAACACAATTTAGCTTATGCTCCAGATAATCACAAATCCCATCTGTCTTTGCTTTAAGAACGACAGAGATCCTTCTGGGGAGTATCCTGTACCATTATGTCTGCTAAAACTCAAGTCTTGTGGTACCCATTTAAGATGGATGGAATACAAGGAGACAGCTGGAGCAGGGAAGGAGCCCCACACTCTGGCTACATCACCCACAATGTTCCCACTGGTGCCCTCCCATGGAACAGCAACTTAGATAAGTGACAGGGTTGGCACTGGGCCCCTTTCCATGGCTGCTCACACATAGCAGTGCAGACAGAACTGCAGACCTCAAGCTGCTCCCCACGTCTTTCTGGTAAATAATCTGTCTGGTCGAGGCAGCTTCAGCATGACATAGCTGGGAGGTTGTCAGTGGAGATCCCTACAAGAATGGTGTGAATGTGTTGGCACAGTGTGTGCTGGGGAGAGAACCCCCCAGCACAGAAGTCAAGGGGAGTGAAGAGAAGAAAAGCATCCTATCCCATAATGGATATCAAAAAATAAAGACTATGTAGGAAAGGCTCAGGCTTTTTAAATAGCCTGAAGGAGACCAATCTGTTTGCAAGAACTATTCTCATTACTTCTAACAGCCTGCCTCCAAGAGAGGTTGGACAGATGAGGTATGTTTAGATTCTGTTTGTGTGATTTTTATTTTTTTTTAATTCTATGTGAAGAAAAAGCACTTCAATAAGGTTTGACCATATCATAAATTTCATGATAAGTACGCTTTCTGTTATAATGCCTACTGTAGTTGGAAAAGATAAGTTTAACTGAAGCTGAATGTACATTTACTTTCTATATGGCTTTGTTTTAAAATCACAGTAGTCTTTGTAAAACCAGTCCAAGCACAAAGACATAAACTGTTTACTTACTTTTTTCTTTTATTTGCTTTGATTTATTTAAAAACAAAAACACTCACCATAAGCAAACACAAACAGCTTGCCTCAAACTTGAATTAAGTCCTATTTAAAGCACACCACAAGGCTAATTTCTAGTCCTGGCAGCACAGTGATGCTGATAACCACATTATGCTACAAAGCCAAATTGTGGCTTCCAGAGAAAACAGAACAGATGAGGAAAAGTGCATCTACTTCTAAACAGAAGTATTCCCACTATTCCTCAGGCTTACAGGATCAGGCTCAAGGATCACAGTACATGGGATAGTGAATGTACATGTTGCTGCCATCAACATTATTCTTTCTATAGAAATTCCATCTTTACCTCTGGAAAGATGAATGGTACAACAATTCACCTTACACTAAAAATGCCTTCTACACCAAGCACACTAGAATTATATCAAATTTCATTTGCTTTACTTCTTTCTTCCATAATTCTTCCAGCCTTCAAGACCACAGGACAATTTTATCTAATCCTTAAAGTATTTTCCACCATCATGTAACATTACAAGGTAATGAGTAACCTTTGAGCAATCTTCTACAATTTAATCCAGTCTGCAGAGCACAAAAGCCTGGCCAGCCTGCTCTATAAGTCAGCCATGCAAGTTTCCACAACCAAAAGAACACTTTTTAAATGTTTGCTCCTACTAACAGAGCAATCACTTAGACATGCCATTCCCAGTCTGTAATTGCTGAAGTGGTTTGAGTGAACCATTCATTAAGGGTCTTACTGCTTCAGGTTTCAAGAGTGTGGTTTGAAATGGAAGGTACCTCAATCTACCCTTGCAAGGCTTGAGGTCCCCATCAACAGCAGACCAGATGGTCAACAAAATAAAAATAACAGCTGAGTGACTTCCACATATGGTAGCACAGTGGTTACAATTCCCAATGACAACATGAAAAAAAACCTCCTGCACCTTTGACCTGGAATTAAAATCGTGGCTTCATTAACCTTGTTCACTAAAATGAGTGGTCACACAGCAGTGTTCAACACCAGGCTGGATGAGTCTCTGAGAAACCTGGTCTAATGGAAGGTGTCCCTGTTACCCATGGCAGGGAAGTTGGAACTAGATCATCTTTAAGGCTCCTTCCAAGGTCCCCACCAAACCATTCTGTGATTCTATAAGCTCTCTGCTGATATACCACTTCCATGTTTAAAGCATCTGTTAAAATCATTGACATCTCATATATGCTTTCTTTATGAACTGCACCTCAGGATTTACAAAGGCCATGACACAAAACAAAAACCACAGTCCTTGCCACAGTTTGCTGCAGAACAGAAAACAGAACCCATGTCTTCTAACACTGCAAAGTAGCAGTTTCTAGTACGTGGCTCAAGTGCTGTTGTCACTGCCCAGGTAGGAGGGGACAGATTGTTGACTCATACAATCATTAAGACAGGAAAAGACCCTTAAGGTCATCAAGTCCAATTATCAGTCTAGCACCACCACCATGTTCACCATTAATCTGTGTCCTCAAGTGCTACATCCACACATTTTTTGAACACTTTCAGGAAGGGTGACTCCACCGCTTCCCTGGTTACAATGCCTGGCAACCCTTTCAGTGAAGAGGTTTTTCCTGATGTCTAAAGCAAACCTTCCCTGGCACAACTTGAGGCAGTTTCCTCTCACCCTATCACCTGTTACTTGGGAGAAAAGACCAACCTCCACCCCACTACACCTCCTTTCAAGTGGCTGAAGAGACTGACAGGTCTCCCCTGAACTTCCTTTTCTCCGGGCTAAACAATCCCAGCTCCCTCATCTGCTCCTCAGCAGACTTGTGCTCCGGAGCCTTCACCAGCTCCACTGCCGTTCTCTGGAGACATTCCAGCACCTCAATGTCTTTCTTGTAGTGAATGGCCTTAAACTGAACCCAGTACTTGAGGTGTGGCCTCATCTGTGCAGAGTATAGGGAACCAACCACTTCTTTTTTCCTGCTGGCCAAACTACATCTGACACAAGCCAGGATGCCACTGGCCTTCTTGGCTACCTGGGAATTTGGTACCAAGGAACTAAAAGCCAGGTCCCAGAAACCTGAAGACCTTTTCCTGCCTGTCCCTAATCATGGTATGCCCACTCCCACCATAGGAGGCTGTGGGAATGCTGGACCCAAGCAGAGGTATGCCGAAGTCAGGTCACACCCCCAAAGGCTATGGCATCCCAGAACCCAACAATGCACCTTTCTGTGGTGACACATGGAAATTTGTTGATTCTGACCACAGCCTGCAAGTTTGCTGAGCAGTGAGCTCCTCTGTATAGCTAATTTAAACACGCCACATTCCTTGAGCATTAGCAACATCATATGTTTTCCACAGGTGACAAAGGGATTTATCTTGAGGTAACTGCAGCATACCCCTAAGTCCCTAAAGAATAGTGTTCCCATTATTAAATTGCTCAACGTTTACAGTAGACAGTAAAAAAACTATTCACCTTTAAAGCTCTAATTCAAGCTCCACCACTTCCCAGATTCATAGGTACCAGAAATTAAGAGCTGTGTTACAGTATCATAGAAAATGAAGAGGGCTAGAGAATAAGCAGGAAAAGAACTTTAGGACCTGACTGACTACTGGACCAGTATTCAGTACACTTGCACTTATCATACCCTTTTTAAGACCTTAGGGACTCCGCAGTATGTCATGGCTGGAAGAATAAAATCTCATCTTACAAACCTAAGAATAAGCATTTGAAAAATCATGTTTTCCATCTACTGATACAATCCTGTTGATGTATCCTTGCAAAATACCTTATTCCTTGACCCCCCACACACATGAAGCACATGTTGTGTTCGTGCAAGAGTGATTCCATTAGCCTTACCCAAAGTGTCATTAGTTAGCTGCAAAACTCTGGCTGCTGAAGTGCTCTGTACACTGCAAACAGAGCAGGCAGGCCTGCTCCCTCGAGACTGTATGAACACCCATCTGCATATTTTTAACAATACACCTAACTTCACACCTGAATTTGTAACTATTGCCTGTAGGGAAATCCTATGAGCCTGGAGAAAATAAACATGGCAAAAAAGAGTGACGATCCAAAGTCCTTACTGCTCCCTAAAAATATCCTATGACAGGTTTCTGGAAAGCAGTGGTTACATAAATAAAAGGAAAAACCCCATTGTCCCCATGTCTGCTGTTTTCCTGCTTTTTAAGCCAATTTCTGAACAACAGAATTTACCTAGAGAAAAAAACCCCACACCACTAAAAAACCCAAATAAAAAACCAAAAACAAAGCAAACAAACAAAAAGCAAAAAACCCCAAACACTATTCCAGGAAAAGCTCATTTAGAACCATATGTCCACTTTTTTTACAGACTTCTCAAAAAGACCAATCCACAAGTAGTAAGACCATAGAAAAGTGGTATACAGAAGGCTACAAACATGAAGGAGTCTTCAGAGAATCTCCTCTTGATAAGAAAGGAAGGTAACATTAACATTCTCTTTACAGCCAGAGAAACTGAGGTAAGGGAAGGTCACCTGAATGACCTGGCAGCACTGGAAAACAGCACTACTGCACTATAACTAGTTGTTGTTATTAGTAATACTTTTTTGCAGCCTTCTAACAGGGGACTTTGCAGGTTAAATTAGGAACCTGGCTTTCAGGAGTTTATGGTCTAAGTTGCAACAAAAAGTGGTATAAGGCAGCTAAAGTGAACTTTTAGAAACAGCACAGAAGACAAAAAGATTTTGAGTGAGGATGCATCTCCCTTACTATTGTCCAAAGATGTTCAGAGAAAACAGAAGGTATTACAAGATCTCTAATTAATAAACATTCAGGTATAGTTCTCAAAGCTGAAGTAAGGGTATTGATCTCTCATTTTTCCCAGCCTAACCAGAAGTTGTAGAAGGAAAACCACAGAAGGTAGTTGCAAAGGTGGCTCTGGGGTCTCTTCTCACTCTTCCCTTTCCCCAACTTGCTCAACTCCTGCATTAAATTCTGCCTCTGTCTGAAGCTGTAGGCATCCACTTTCAATTCACATTCTGAAGTGAGGAGAAGCAAACAGAGAAGGCAGAGGTCCCAGGAACAGGTATGGCCACAGCCCCATGTGATGGACAGCATGATCCCACCTTGCATCCTCACCCACCCACCGAGACCATCCACCCCTAAGCAATGATGAGAGACAAGCCATTTGCCACATAACTTCCCATGTTTTCTTTTGCCTGTTGGGTGCATGTGAAACCTACATGTGAAACATGAAAGTAAATTCATGAAAGAACTGTTAATAAAACCCAATATAGAGTGAAAATTAGTACAGAAGCTAAATGAAAGTTTCTGTAAACACCACAGACAGATCAGTGTCAGCACATTTTCATTAAGTTTTGTTAAGCTAACTGAAGCACTCTTATCTTACACCTGCATACATAAAAAATGAAACTTTATGCCAGTAAAAACTGCCGTTGTCAAGGTACATGTATTTAGAAATAAAATTATTCAGTCAGTGCTTCTTTTGGACCCTCAGGCTAGTAAGAGCTGGTATAGTATTAGTCAAACATGCAAATAAAAAAAATTGTTAAGAGGCTTTCACCTTCATTTAATTCTACACATCTAGGGTCCACTATGAGCTTAATTAAAGACCCTACCACAAAACACTGGAGGGGTTTATGTAGCATTTTAAAAATGCTTCAAAAGGGTTGATTGCTGTTTTAAGTCAAACAGAAATTTGTAAAGAAATGGTTTGCAAGGTACTTACAATGGAGTTTCCATGGTTTGCAGCCATCCTGTTAATGTAAACTGTATGACAAATAAGAATGCATTTCTTTTCTAAATATGAATATAATGAACATCAGCTTTCTAGAATTCACCATATTCACCATTCTTCCTCTATTACTGATTTAAGACTACTATTAAACCTAGAGCTTTTATACAAATTAATTTGAAACCCAAGAATGGAATTGGCTTTTGCTATCCATTAGCATGTTTCTGTTACATATGAAAAATACTCTCCAAATATCCATTAAGGAACCTGAGAATTTATGCTCCATGCAGAGACTGAAATGTAGCACACCTATAACTGTGGACAAGTGGAAGCCCATTAGCAGTTACTGTCATCATCCATGAGATCAGCTGTGGGGAGATCACAAGAGAGCAGGGAGATAAAGCCACACAAAGGAAAAAAATGTAATCATTTGTACAATATTCCCTTTTATGTCATACTATGCTCACTAAATAATTGATTACAAATACATCAGTTGCAGTTAAAAGGAAAAAAAAAAAAAAGAAGGGAGGTGGAAATCAATGAAAAGCTCACAAATGTAGCTTTTAAAAAAAGTACAAGAAGCACTGGTGTTCCAAATCGCCCAGGTTAAATGCTGAAGAAAGCACTGCCAGCAGCAATTGCCTGCAGGCATCCTGCTCGTGATTAGTGACTTGATGCCACAGAAATTGCTCTGTTGAAGGAACCCTCTGACCTGAGGATCTTGACACCAGGAGCCAAATGCAAACCGTGTAATCACCCATTCCAGATGGCTCTGAAAGCGTAAAGCCACACTGTTTGTACCCAGTTTTCCACAGCAAGAGCACCACAGAGGTCAGAAGGACTGTGTATTAATTACTCCCTGTGGCTGGCATCACCTAAAATTCCTATTCATTTCTGGATTCTATCTGTAAATAAAAATTTCCATTAAAATGTCTTAGAGGAAACACATTCCCGTGAGTTAAAGATGTGAATCACAGATAAATACACGGCCTGTTACCATGATTTTATGTGAATATAAAATGAGGCTTTCAAAAACTACTGCACATAAAGCATGAATGTCTTTATTCTGGGAGTAAAAATCATTGCTGTAGAAGAGCTTCACTCCCTCCCTGGCTATAGAAGAGACAGACAATACATGTTTTTGAGATTTTACATGGCCACAGATTCATTTCTTTCACATTACAGGCGAGACAGCTGATAACTTGCTACCTGAAAGGCAACCGTATGAGTAGAAAACCACCCAAAAAAGGGAAATGGCTCAGACAAGAGAGTTCACAGTGGTTAACCTCCTGGAACACATTAGCTACACCAACTCCCAGTTGCCCAGACTAAACAACCCTGAAAACCTCTTGATTTTATTCACTAACAGGAAATGATTCAGATACAGTTCTGCAAAGGGAGTCAACAAGAAGAGGTAAATTACGCATACTTGCTGTACTACATTTTACTGTGAAACAATCGAGTATAAAAATTATTCAGCTCTGATGTAATTTTTTTCTTCCTTCCTTCTTTTTAATGTTTTTCCCCTTGGTTGACACATCTAAAATATAACACGTGATGCTTTTACCGTAAAACTTCAATACACATAATTTGTTAAAACACACATATCCTACAGACTCCTGACAGTGTAATGTGTCACCAGGTGTGAGAGAAACCGGGATCTCTTACAGAGAATGGTGCCTGCAGATAAATAATAATGAAAGCCAAAGTGTTGTCAGGTGTGAGGCTGCAAACAGAGAGACTTTCTTTCTCCTTTAAAGCTTGCTTTTCGTAAGAGAGATTTACTTACCAGCATAAATGTTAAACACTCATCATTGAACAAGCATATAGAAGCATCAAAATCTTTTCTGGCTCCACAACTCATCCCACCTTCTCTATGAAGCACAGCTGTGGCTGCAAAATTAAAAGCCTTTTATCCCTTGTCAAACTACCCAGTACCAACAACAGCAGAGCACCCCATTTACTTGAAAATAACATCAACCTCCCTCCTCTTAAATGTATCCGTACAAATGAATCAGCCAGACTCCAGGCTGAACTTTCATGGTAAGTCAGAGAATTCATACCTTTTAAAAAGATTTTAACTATATTGTCCCTATATATGCACATATATACTTAAAGGCACATAAACCAGGGAGAAGAATGATGTTTGGGAAAAACCATCAGCATTCCTTCACATTTTGCTGATCAGACAACACCTAATATGTTGACTGCTCCATTAGCAGACGCCTGGAGTGATGCTGAGATCAAGAACAAATTAGAGATCCAGCAGCTTGTCCCTATCATCTGTTCCAGACTTTGTTGATACAGACTACTGGCAATTATTTCCTACTGTCCTTGTTATAAAAAAAAAAAATTTAAAAATCCCAAGAGGCCTAGTAAAAACTGCCTTATGGTCCATCATCATTCAGGCTTTAATTAAGAGCTGTAACCAAGCGCTTACATCCCATGCAGGAAGGCAGGACCCATGCTCAGGATTGCTCTTTTCCTGAGACCACTTCTGCAGCCCTTCATGCCAGCAAGGATTTACCTGAAATGAGGCCTGTGGGAGACACAGGAGGAAGTGTCCGTTTGAGCAATTTGACCTCATACAGAACTTCAAGGGCTGCAAATAGGTAAAAAAGCAGCAATTTTCCCAGTCACGTGCTGAGGCTTGCTAGGAATCAGCTGCTCTTCCAAGTCATGGGAAGGAGGCAGCTCCCAAAATGCCAGCTTGTGACAATTTTAAAATATGGGTTTTGCTGCATCCAGATTACCACAGCTGGAGTGATGGTGCTGGGCAGGGCACAGCTCAGCACACCCTGGCACTAAACCCCCTCACATGTTGGGCTGACATACTCTGTTCCCATGCTCAGGTCAAATGGAGTCCCAGCTGGGGGAGATGTTTTCCTGGATATCTGGGTATATTGTACTGGATTTTCCCATTCTATCCTAGGGATCTAGAAACACTAGCAGGGGTCATTCTGCTCCTACTGTTTCCTTTGAGTTTTGATCTTACATTTAATAAAAAAAACCGCTGGTAAGTGACTTGTAGCCTCTGCTGAATCAGGCTGTCAGGAGACAGGTGATTTGTGGATCTTTCCAGAATGAATTTTTGGTTGCAGTTGTCTCCCATAAGAGAAGGCTGAAGAGAATGACCACGTGGTTCCATTCATGTATATAGTGTTGGTAAGCACAGACCAAGAGTGCTCTACTGCCTTACCCCACTTTTAGGAGGGTCATGTGAATTAGTAGGAGGCACCAAAAGCGATCAGCGTCCTGTTGGGTCATGGTTGTCACCCCTGAGGAAGGAGTGGTCTCTAAGACCATCCAAAGCATCACGTTTACCAAGGTACCTGCTGGTAAGACAACAGCAACCACTAGGTAGAAAAAGTAAACACTGGGAATCCTGCAAGTAAACTTCCAAGCAAGTAATCTGGTTAAACTAAGGCTTAAATTTCGGATCTTTTCCTGAAAATGACCATGAATTGGCTCGAAGTACCATTCAAGATGGCCAAATGAGGCTTGGTATGATTGTGGCTAAATGTGTCTGTGAATAAGGGCACCTGCAGTGAGCAATGTAACTGAGCAGACAGGGAAGAAGCACTGCAGGGTCACATATAGCTGAGCCAGTGTCAGGGACAGAGAAACACATTAGCAACCTGCAGAGACAGCAGGGGACAGGGCAGTAGTGGTTCAAGCAAATGCTGCCATGTCTGAATAGCTAGTGTGCAGGGCAGGCTGGTAGTGCAGAGAGGTTGTTCCCTGCTTGCATAAGAGATGAGAAACGAAATTAAGTGAAAGGCACTTCCCAGAGATGGGGGGGGGGGGACTAGGATGATATTGCAGTAGTTTGGTTCACCCTTCCTCGCCTTCCAGCAGAGATGTGTGACCAGCAGAGTGAGGGGCTCAGAGTGGGACACACATCAATCTGGTGGCAGTCTTGAGTGTGCAGAAATGACTGATGCCAGCCCATAAGGGGTTACTGCTGGGCCACACTTAAATGAGTTATGTCCTTAAAAGAGCAGCACCTCTATGTCCCATAATCTGCATCTTGCACATCCAGAACACAGTCCTTCTGTTCATCCTCCTTCACCTGCTGCCAGCTGTAAAAGTTTAGTGTTCCTATTTCTAACACAATCCTAATGTAAGCACATGCAGTAAAAAACAAAGTGCTAAAACCAGTTCTTCTGTTTCTACATTTGTTTCAGGCTGGAATTCGCACAACTCGCTAACCATATGGTTTATGGGACTCACCAGTCCTGCAGGGCTCACAGGACTCATCAAACCTAAAACTGAAGAGTATACTTGCTTCTGAATTCTGCAATGCTTATGTTGTCCTATAAATCACTGTCTTTACTCCCTGGCTCCTCATCAGGAGCCAGGATTTTTTCACACCTGAAGTGCTTAGGACTTTCAGACACATCTACACCAATCATTATTGTGGGATGGCAAGGAAGGCATGGGTGAAAGAAGATGCACGGATGAAAAGAACAGCTTTGACATTTTTTTCCTGTAAACACAGCAATTCACAGCAAAACACAACAAAGTTATTTTGCTAGATGGAGAACCTGGTAGGGGAAATCACCTTGTTGATACTTAAGAATAACCTTTATACCTTCCAACCAGAACTGTCACTTCATATCTTCATTTCTTATGAATATTTCAGGAAGTAGGACATATATAATTAAAGATGTCTATGACACTTGCAATGCTCACTGTCCCTGCAACAGCTGACAAGGAGCAATAACCCAAAACTGTATTTTATAGTCCTGCTTTTTGCATAGCTCCTTCAGCTCCTCTCTTAAGAATTAATCAAGTGGAAGATTTCAGCTGTTTTCTTAAACAATTCCTGATAGGAGGATGCAAGTCGCCTCCTTGCCTTGTGCTAAATAGATGCAGACAGGTGCAGCCTGAACAGAATTCAGTAGCTACTTAGAGGAAATTATCTCTAACCTCAAGTCAGCCCTTTATTTCTGCAGAGGACACATCAGAACATGTTTAATTGAGAACACACTACTAGAGTTAACCACAGGCAAAACTGTAGTAACAGAGATTAACACAAGCATACTTTCAAAGCCTCTGTTGAACTAGGGCCTTAAGTGAATACCTCACTTGGGAATGGAGAATTATTGCCAGTATACCTGCATCTCTAACAGGCCACTGGGAACTCCTTTCAAAATTGGTTCTGAAATACTCTTGTTTTCAATGTCCTACTATCAACTCTACTTGGGAAGCAATGGAATTAATTTAGAGAAATGGTTCAGAAAAACAGATGGGTTGCATGTCATGTCTGGGCTCCTTCAAAACCTGTTTCCTTCCTGTATTTTCAGAAAACTCACTAAAACCAACAGGAACAGTAGTTATGAACCCATATGCTTTGAATACATAAAATACCTATATTCTAGTCCTAAAGCTGTTTGGCAAGCCCTTCTGTTTCTTAGGGAAACTAGGCTGTAAGACTTGGTGACCTCTCTGTTTATAATATTCATCCATTTAATACTACTGACAAAGCGATTGCTAGCTTTGGTGGCTTGTGATGAGCCTTGCCAAGTTAAACAAAGGACTCCCTGCTATTAATCTGCTCTGCTGATTTCTCTCTTATTAGGCTGAACCTGTTTGTCAAACAACTCTAATAGCTATAAATACTTCAGATTAACTCACAGTAGCCACCAAAGCAAAGACAAGCTATAAATTTTCAGGACAGGTGACAATTTCCAAAGTCTGAAGGAAAGAAAGACTCTCACATCTAAGTGGCTGAAGTGGCTGCATCTTCCAGCTCTGCTTCCAATTGCTGATAGCACAGATATGAATACTGAAATACACACCCAATCAAGAAATTAGCCAAAAGCATCCTTTAAAGATTAACCAAAAGGGAGCCTAACAATGCAAGAACAGGTTTACAGTTTTAAGGACTGCTTACTTGTAAATCCACTATCTTCACTGCCACTACCTGGCACAGTCTCTACAGTCTCTGTTGCACTCATATGCTGTTCAGTACCTCTGTTCGTGTTCCTTGCCAACTGGTGGCAGGGGAGATGGGGAGTTGGATTAGATTCCCTCCAGAGGTCCCTGCCAAACACTCTGTGACTGTGATCTACCAGCGATGTGCAGGGACACACTCCTCATATTCAGACCCACATTACCCTACATAGCCCATGAGGCACAGCAGCCCTGTTTCAGCACTTCTTTACAGGTACCTGCTAAGGACTCTTTGGGCTGTTTTCATCCTAAGAGATGTGCTTGTTCCTCAATGCATCCAGGAGTCCTGGTCACCTGACCAACAACCTGGGCTAAAAACCCAGGGCATGTTGCCTCCACCTGGTGAGAAGTATTGAATGTGGATAACCCTAACATTTATTCTGAACTAAATTAGAAGGCTTTAGTGCATTAAATAAGTTCACAGTAGAAGATAATTTTGGAAATTTTATTAATATGCATTGCAGCTTAGCAGAGGTATGTGTAGAAGTTACAGTCTGTGTATGCCCAAATCAACTTTACTCACTTCAGTAGGAAATGAGGCAATCAAAATATGATTCACTAGAAAGAAATGAGCCAGGGCCTTTCCATTGGCAAATAGCAGAAAAACAGACTGATCACAAACACCCAAGAGAAAGATGTGTATGCGTTGTACAGAAGGAGTGATAGTGTTCCTACTAGCTACAGATGATGTTTGTCTCAGGAGACCATTTTCTATCAGTAACATTTGTTATTTTTAAGGTAAAAATAGCAAATTTATATTGAAATAAAACAACAAAACGAAGGTTAAGGGAGGCAGTGAGTTGAAGTGGAACCAAAGTTTCCTTAATAGACTGATCCCTTGCTATCAACCTTCAAAGGAAAATACAACTCCTGAATCAAAACCTTTATACTCTTCTTTATTTGCTTTCCTTGTTGTTACAGGAGCTGCTCTGACAGATGGAGGTTAGCAGATGAGCAGTTTCCAGTGATGTGGCCCCTCTGACCTGTATTGCTGATGTACACGATATTTAAGGGCTACTGGTTCAGCAAATAACATCTGGGTGGCAAATCCTAACTCTTTCAGAAGGACAGGTGACAACCCCGTCAAGAGCACCACCAAAGGAAACCTGTGACAGCTGCAGCAGCAGAGGCATTTATTCCCTCCGGACTTCTCTGGGAGAATTTCAACAGGAGAGGGCGGTGCAGGCACAAGTGAACGTCTTCCAGTGAATGATTACAGCCTCTGGATCATACATTTCAAGGAGAGAAGCTACCCCGGTGTCCCTTCTGGGTTCTCTGGAGGGTGGTTGTACTCCATGGCTGGATCTTGCTCTGAACAAGTACTAATTTACAGCAATTGTATCTTTAATAGAACTGTCTTATAAACAACAACTGTTAAGAGGAAAGAAGTGGATTTTTTAGGATTTCTCCTTTTCCATTCAAATTCATAGAAGGTTTCAGAAGAACTTGTAGGAACCTACAAGAAATAGCTTTGACACAAACTCTTACCTTGCCTTTCCCCACCCCATCCGCCTCTGCCCCAGTTTATTCAATTCTCTAACACTGGCAACAATCTCGTATACCATGGCTAAATTAAATGTACCAACTGATTAATGCTTTGCAAACTTACTGAACATATCCTATTTTCCCATGGAATATGTATCTAAGAGCATCAGTTTCCCAGTGCCCAGATGTACAAACAAACATTAGGAGAACTTTCCCATATTTTATCTGTTACAGTAGGCACCAAAAAATGAGGATCACGTTTCAAATTCTCAGACATTCCACAGAAATACAGAGTTTGTATTTCAATCCTTTCAGGAGGTCTGAGAGAGAAATAGTTAAAAATAAAATTATATTAAGGTCAGCAGAGGCAGCGTCATGATTTCCATGTTTTCCATCTTCTCCAGATATGGAATGATTTCTTCTAACAATACAGAACAAAATACTGTTTAGCAAGAGAAGTAAATTGAGACTGTGTTTCATCTTTTGCCTTTGCCAACACAATGGCACTGTCAGCAATATAACCTTGAATGTCTTCATTTTCATACATTAACCCTCTGAGCCCTGTAAATTTAAGCAGTCTTTTTGACTCACAGAGGAGAAAGTGCATTTTAAGCTCCTGAAACAATGGAGAACAGAAATTTTAATTAAAGTTCTCCTTGTACACATGCACATATAACCCTCCCTTTAGCAGCGAAAAACCCTTTTAAAATTAAAGTTATCATGCTGAAATAATTAACATAACTCCTGGGAAAAATGCATAATCTTTGCATACCAAATGCCAAAATGTCTAAATTAACTGTGTTTAATAAATATTACATTTCTCTTTGAGTACATACACTCAGTTAATCATGTATTGATAGGCAGAAAACATCTTCAAAGCTTTAGGTATTGTAACTTAAGCATTTTAAATTCAACTGGTGAGCTGGTCTTTGCATGTCCCTGAATGGCTCAAACCTTTGGTCCTCAGGACGTGAGCCAGCTGGAACAACTTTGAAAAGACTAGGACATCAACTGTGCTTTTCCAGAGTTGCCAATCTGGATGTCACCCTGCTGCTCTTGGGTGGATCTCTGGGCACCCCTGGGTGCAGCACCGCAGGGCTGGCACAGCTGCTCCAGAGCTTGGGGAAAGGACTGTTCCTCTCTTCTGGGGCAGGGCTGCCAGTGCTGGTGGGAGTCCAGGCTGGCTCTATGTTCATGCTTCATGAATCTTATCAAACTAATTATTTGGTATTTGTTTTGTCCCCAGAGCTTGGCATGAGGCTGATTCTTTATTTCAGGGTGTCAACATTTTGGTGTGCAGAAAGTGAATTTACAGGAGGAAGTATTGGAAGTGATAGACCCTATCTCTGTACTTTTGAGGCACCCCTTTTCAAGCCTATCTCAATACCCAAAAGAGTATAGTAAAAAAAGATCATCATTATTTGTTTTGTGTGCTTAGCAAGATTTAAATCTTGCTTGACTGCAAGGTCACATGGGTGTAAGATTCTTCCTAGGTGAAGGGAAGCCCCAAATGTAAGAGCAATAGAATTTCATTCAGTCTCCTGTATTTATCACCACTCCTCCACCCTGGAATCGACTACATCCAACCCTTGGTTTACAGTACACATAAGCACAGCCAGAGGATGATTCAGTCCAGTTAAGGGATGTGTTGATCCACAACATCTACTCATTCCTAGCATCTCCTTCCAAAATTCAAGGTGCACTTGCAATCCAGCTGCAATAGTCCTCAGCCATAACTGTAGCCCCTCTACAAGGTCTTTTAAATTGAGAGACCACTCCTGGCCTAGCCAGTCGCTTTCATATGCTTATGTAATCTTTAGAATCCTAAGAATAAAAGCAAGTTATGAGCACTATTGTACCATTCAGCAGCTAAGTACATAGCAGCTGTACTTAAAAGTAGCCACTATCAGCCAGTAAAAGCAAATTAATTATTTAGATATATTTATCGGATTTATAGGTCAACTGAAGCTAAAGCTAGTTAATTGAAATCCTGATAACAGATTGAAGCCTGTGCTAGATCCTATACTGTGAAATGCAAAGTCTTTATTAAATAAAGCCATTAAGAAGGACGATAATCCCTGTGGCCTTAAATATGAATAAGGTGCAATGTAAATAATAAAAGGCAAAAATCCAATTTTCATGCAGTGGACTTTCAAATACTCTGCTGTTTCCATTAAATTACCTTTTATTCAACATATTGTAATGGCACTGAGGGCACATCAGGCTTCCTTGTAATACAGTTATTGTTCAGCATAAAAACTGGTTTTTAACTTGAAACAGAAAAATGAAATATTTTATTTGGCTTCTCTCATATGTCAAATGACATGAAAATTGAGAACAAAAGCTTCACAGATGCAATAGAAGAGGAAAAAAAAAGAAAAAATAAACATATGCAAACAAAAAAACCCCAGAATGTGAAGAAAAAGAAAGAAACTGGGTACATAATAGTAGTTTTCCAGTTAATTTTACAGCAATTTAATACTAAGAAATAGAACAGAAAAACCATTTCAGCAACTAAAGTAACTAAACTTGGCTATAAGCCAAACAGAGTTGTAGCACACAGCAAAGGAGGTGGAACTCTTGTGAAATGTCTGTCACGCTCCTTCCAAACATGAGGATGATGACAGGAGCTTGAGTGCATCAAGTGGCACAACAGCACAGTGCTGGAGTCTGTGTGAGGAGGCGTGTGAGCGCTCCCTGGTTCTGCCGTGCTGCTAGTGGGGCCCTCTGGTCATGCTCTAACTTCTCATCTACAAATGAGGCACTGATATTCACTGTTTTCTATTAAGGATTCTATGGAGTTAAGAAACATTAACTAAAGATTCCTATATTTATTGAAGAACTGGAAACTGTATCATAAGGTCAAGAATTTACTTTATTGCTCAGAAAAAGAATACCAATTGCAAAATATAAACAATCTGTTAAAGATGAGACTATATTTGTTATGAATGTCAAATGATTTTTCCACTATAAATTTTTGGGCAAATCAAAGGAATTCCTCCAGCAAAGCTGTGATGGAATAATGATAAGAGAATGACTCCATTTTTATTCAGTTCTGTATTCAATTTGGAAGCACTATACCCAAAGAAACCTCTGAGCTCAAAAATACAATTTTCCTTGTAGCATCTTCATACTGCATCAAGATGTTTAAAGAATCAATGGTAGAAATGTGAACTACTGTAACCTCATGAAACACATACACATGCATTTTACAATATTCACTTTTCACTGTCTGTAGCTGTGTCTACCACATCCTATTTTCTGTGCTCATTCTCTGGTCATGGAGTCACAGAATCGCAGAATGGTTTGGGATGGAAAAGACCTCAAAGATCACCTAGTTCCAATCCCCTTACTAGTGGCAGGGACACCCTCTATTGACCAGATTGCTCCAGGCCACATCCAACCTGGCCTTGAACGCTTTCAGGGATGGGGCATCCACCACTTCTCAGGGAAACCCATTCCAGTGCCTCATGAGCCCTCACAGCGAAGAATTCGTTCCTTATATCTGATCAAAATCTACTCTCTTCCACTTAAAAGCTGTTACCCCTTGTCCTGTAACTACAGGCCCTGGCGAAAAAATCTCTGTACATCTTTCTTATAAGCCCCTTCTAGGTACTGGAGGGCTGTAATAAGGTCTCCCTGGAGTGTTTTCTCCTCCAGGCTGAACAAACCCAAGTCTCTCAGCCTGTCTTGATAAGAGAAGTGCTCCAGCCTTCCTCTGGACCCACTCTAACAGGTCCCCATCTGCCTTCTATGGGGTACCCTAGAGCTGGAATACTCAAGGTGGGGTCTCATGAGAGCGAAGTAAGAGTAGAATGAGCTCCCTCAATCTGCTGGCCATGCTGCTTTGGATGCAGGCCAGGACACGTCTGAACTTCCAGGCTGGGAGTGCACGCTGTCAGCTCATGCCTAGCTTTCCATGCACCAGTATCCTGAAATCCTTCTAGGTAGAGTGGTTCTCAGTCCATTTATAGCTCGGTCTGCAGTGATAGTGGTTTGCCAGAGGTGCAGAACCTTGCACCTGGCCTGGCTGAACTTCATGAGATTCACATGGACCCACTCCTTAAACTTGTCACGGCTCCTGTGGATGGCATACCTTCTCTCAAGCATATCAGTGGCACCACTTGACATGTGTCATCAACACATTTGCTGAGGGTGCACTCAATCCCACTGTCTAAGTTATTAATAAAGATACTGAACAGTACTGGTCCCAGTAAAGAACCTAAGGAACACCACATGGTGTCCACATCTCCATTTGGACATTGGCCATTCATTTGGTCCGTCTCTGCTCCAATGCTGCTCATATGCAAAATGAATAGGGAGTGTCAAAGCTCAGAAACAGCTCTGCTCCCCAGGCTGTCTGCTGCCCCACACAGAGAGGATCCTGGGACAAAGGGGTGATGGCAACGGGGCAGAGAGTGTCAGGGGGAGATGGCAGCGGGGACACTGAGCTGCTGCTGCCCAGGCAGCTGTAAGCAGCAAGGGGCACTAGCAGCATAGGACACCACAGGGGCACAGAGTGGGCCTTGGGGGCTTCCTGAGATGTCACCTGCCATCAAGCCTGAGTGAAAACACAACCTCCCACACCCCAGCAGGAGCAAACCCCTCCATGGCTTGACCCACGGGGAACATGGTGATGAGGACACAGTCTCCATGTGAGACCTTTATTCCTGGCAAAATTGTTTCCTTTTGCTTCTTGCGAGTGCAAAGAAAGCAAATACATGAAATAAGAGGGAAAAGGCAAATCTATTCATGGCATGCAGAGTAGAAAATAGCAACACCTGACAGACCTACAGTGAAGTACTACAGCAACTCCATCTGTGCAAACCATTATCTTGAATAATATTTTCACCAGGTCAGTGAAGCAAAGCTATTTGAATGATGTTTCTCAAGCTTTTCTTCTTAGGAAGGACACTATTGCCTTCCAGCAACACTCACCAAAATGGTTCTGCTGAGGTGCTACAATATTGCTACTTACTGCAGTAGTGATTTCTCACACCTCCCACCAAACAGAGTCCTAAAGAGCAGATCTGCCAAGTAGTAGATTACTCACATTCTTTCATTAATTACTGAAAAAAAGCCACAAAAACCAGAAGAGTGTATATTTGAAGCTAACTCAGACAAAGCTAATAAACAGCTAGGATACTGAACATTACAAGGATCACAATCTCTGCATACTATTACTTTCTTGGGTCTGCAGCTACATGACACCAAAAAATGAAATATTGCTATAGAGGCATCTTTTAATTCTCTTTTAAACCCTTCAGGGGAGGGGAAAAACCCACCAAAAAAGCCCCCAAAGTAACCTTTGCTGTTTTACCTGAGATTCATCCTGGTCTTTATCTGCTCGCTGCCAATTGCTGAGTTTACACACTAAAGAGACAACTTCAGGCTGTGTCCAGTGTTTGGCTTCTATTATTTCACCAGCACTGAACAGGAATCACTGATTTGGGGATCACTATCCAAAACTCATGCGTTGACTCAATCAAAGAAGCACATATTCATTAAAAGCATCAGACCAGCTGAACAACCTCAAATCTATACTATTTCCTGCTATCTCTTATTTCAACTGTGAGCTGAAACTCTTTTCATCTCAGCCCCTGCATCAATAAAAAGCCTCCCCAAAGATACCTATGGAGAGTATTAAAAGAAATATGCTTCTCCTACATCCAAGATCCTAAAAAAACCACCCCTCTTTCACCACAATTTTCATAACCAGATTAATTAATTCCCAAATGATCACCTTAAATAGGAAAAGACCTCTCTAGCAGGGCAGCATTCTAGTGTAGAAACTATTCGCTACATGAGGGGTATTGCTGAAGGAATCACAGAAGCATCAAGGTTAGATGAGATCTTCAAGATTATCCACCCAGGACCACCATAGTCACCCCTAAACCATATCCCCAAGTGACATATTAAGATGCCTCTCGAACACTTCCAGAGACGGTGACTCCATTCAGTGCAATGCCAAACCATTCTTTGAGTGATTTTTTTTTTTTTCTAATATCTAATCTGAACCTCTCCTAGTGCAACTTCAGGTCATTTCCTTTCAACACTTCACTTGAGAATGGAAGAATTTAAACTTCTATTTTGTATAAAATCTAAGTAGCAAAAAGCCAAAACACATGAAGGAGGCTGGAACAAATGGAATACCTCCTGGAATTTTTAAGCCTCATTTGATGAATAATAAAGAGCCACAAAGAATTGAAGAATATCAGCCATTGGGAACATCCCCTCTTCTCCTTGGTACTGTGCCCTTTTTATTGTCATCTCTGTGCACCCTGAATTCTTCTCCCAAGGTCACCGGCTGGAGACAGCTGACCCTGACTCTGTTTTCTAAGTAGGTGGTGGCCTATGTAAAGAGCAGTCTAAGCAGGCTGAGTCTAAGGAGTGTTAATTCGATTACAAATATGCCATGGCACAAGCCCACCAACTCTTTTCTTGCTGTAGCAATGAGGAAGATGCTCATCAGCAACAGCTGATCATGTCCCTCGTGCAGCATAGGTTTCTGAGCTCAGAGAATGGGGTGCAAAGACTTAGAAAGTTCCACATGGTCTCCAAATCTTATTAGCATTATTACTGACTGCACTTGAATACCAACCTACAATGCTGTCAGAGCAAATTCTCCCTAAATACTTCCCTCATATTTTTAAGATTAGGCTATCACACAAGCCCTACTCCCACAGGAAACCAAACATCCAGAATGATCCTCTCTCATCTTCTGCCCAGCCCTGTGCTGCCTTTCAGTATGACTCTACATGGTACAGTCATCCTGTACAGCTACTGCCAAGCATCCCCCTCTCCCAGGGTCCCTGACCACCAGCATCACCAGTGAGTGACTCATGAAGCACTTAATCATCCACGTGGAAAGAGCTCATCTTCTGGGTCCTTCTCATCACACAGAAAAAAAGGTGACAATGCACATCCTGAAAGCTGCATTCTGCAATATAGGCTAAAGAGGATGTGTTAATTTGGGACATTAAAAATTCAACAAGCAGGAGTGAAGGCACAGGCAGGTGCCACAGGCTACTGAAAAGTGAGGATTCATGTGGAGAGAGAAAGAGGACAGGAGAACCAGAGCCTAACCCTGGACAGCCGGTTTCTGCCCACTTCTGACTGCTGGGTGTCTTCAAATGGTGATGAAGCACTGCAGAAAGGACACAATGAGATGGATCCTTTGCTGGATCTTCTGTTACCACTACCAACAAAGCACTTTGCTTCTGTATTCTTATTTTTTGTATCTATATTTTTAAAGGTGGCTGAAACAGTTGGGAGAGGAGATGCATTAAACATCACAATAAACTCCCCCGAGTCTCCCAGACAATCACAGTGACTTGAGGCACCAAACATATTTCCTGCTCTCCTTTTTGGGGGTAGACAGGGCTTGTCTCTCAGCTCTACACACTGCACAAGGCAGCAAATTCAATGCTGAATCTTGTTGGTTTGGATTTTTTTAATACAACAGGCAAACCCAATTCTTGGCAACAGCAGTTTCAGCATTATAAAATTCATACAAAATGAACGTCAAAAGTGGAGAAACTGGAAAGCAAATGTGGCTCTTGAACACCTTGTGACTCTGAACACCTCTGTACTTCTTGTAATGTGCTGACAAGACAAAGGGAGGAAGACACCAACGTTCCCTTTAGCTACTTGTTTTCTGGTCTTAGAAGCCAGGGATGAGGGGGAGATGGCCATTCAACCCTGGTCATTGAGTTATTGATTATTAGGAAACATGAAATGACCTCTCCCTGGCTGAACAATATTATTACAGATCATGATACCTCCACAGTCCCTTCTTAAAAATGTGCTAAATTATTTTTAACAGTAGTGACCATCATGGAAGTTTACACTCAGGCAGAAGTGAGACTAACTGCATATAAAAGGAAGCCCTGTGTTTATCAAAAGAACAGATAAAATTCTAACTAGGAAAAACTGAATTTTCCCTTTTGCAATGTAGATCAAAAGTAACATGCTTTCCTTTTACAAAAAATGTACAAATTGTTAAAATGGTGTAATTGGTTCAGATTTTACATTGCTGCATGACTGTGAAATATAAATAATCAGACGTTTCCCACTAAGATCTAAAACCATAATTACCTACACAGCAGAACAGAATAAGCAAAAAATTTCATCTCATGGTTGTCAACTACTATTTTACTGTACTTTATGACATGTGTGTATGACTCTATCTCCCAGGAGGGTTTATGACTTGTTTTAGAAAGAGCATATGCAAAAGAATGAGGCTCTCCACACAAAAACTCTTGGCTGAAATGCAAGATGCTCTGGACTGAACACAAAGACGTCCTCGCTTGCCTCTTCCACAGCGCTGCTCCCTACACAGAGCTGGTCAAGCAGCAGCAGCCCTGGCACTGATGCATTGTGCCCACTCAACATGCTGCAGATCACACTTCTGCCAGGAAAATCTGTACTATTTCTGTGTCTCATCTCATGACATTTTAGCAAGACATCAGAAGGAGGTTCAGCAAGCAGCATCAGAAGAGCCCACCACGACATGTCCCAGCACCCTCGAGAAACAGGCGCCTTGCAGCACACCGAGACGCATTCCCCTGCCTCCTCCCCAGCCAACCCTTGCTGGATATCCCTTCCCCCTCACATGACAAGCACAGGTCTGTGTTTTTGGGGTGCAGGAGGAGGCTGTGTGTGTGTGCACTCCTATGATCCCTTGAGGACACGTGCTCTGCAACAGGTGTTGCCCATGGGCACACGTCCAGAGATGAGGCAGGACCAGCCTCTGCACTGTGACACAACACACACCCATGTCTGACAATAGTGTATAGTTTACTGGATTGGATATGGACATGAGAATGCATCTAACAAAAAATATACATTCAGGGAGATAAAGATAGATATAGATATATAGTATACATACCTATATTTGTGTGTATTGTGTTTACGGATAACTAAATATAAGTTGAAGTCAATCAAAACACAATCAAAACAAAATCTTCATTCTACTTCCTTCTAATTCCTTCTCCTTCACTGCATTAAAATAGTTACAAATTCATAAATTATTGCTGTTGTTGGAAACAAAAATGTATTGATTTGCTTACTGTAATTGATTTGACAATTGTAAACCTGGTACAAGCTGACATAAAAGCATTTCAAAACATATATGAAGGCGGCCAGTAAAGAGGCAGCCTGCTAAAAGCTGTTAAAGCTGTTTCAAGATTAATTTAGAAATTAAAAAGTAAATTTATAAAATCATGTCTTTTTATAGTAAGTCACAGAGGAGATTTTTATTGGAATTGGCCTGAAAGTAATCCACAAATAAACATGTTCAATAATATTTACTGAAATGATCATTTAGGAAAGTAAATATGATAGTGCCGTGTCTGGCTGACTTCTTGGCTGTTGCAGGGAAGGCAATCAGAAGGCAGCAAATCAAACACAGCAGTGTCCCCTTCCCTTGGTTAGGGCCATAATATCTTAACCCAAAGGTCGATCCACTACTGCACAGTCAACATTTTAGAACTCTCTTACCCTCTACTCATCTTGCACCTAAACCCACTTTAATGATACATCAACTGCAGCAACTAATGAACCTTTGTCCAGAAGGGAAAAGACTGTAACAGCTTAATGAGACAGTAATACATATTAAAATCAATTTTATTCAGATTATGTATCTATTCTAGTCCTCCCTCTGAAAATAACTGAGACTGTAGGAGAAATGATCATTAGCATTTTGATAACGATCTTGCCAGCCTTCTGTTAAAATACTTTCTCTTTAAAGTAAAACTGGGATTTGTTATCTTATACAAGCAGACCACTCTAAAATTAGCAATGGCAAATTCATATTGGTTTGCATCAGATTTTCAAAAAGCTTGGAAAAAAATTAATGCTAACTTGCCTGAATAATCAGATTCTTGTGCTTGTTGCTGTAGCAGTGGAAAGACACTCTAAGCATTGACTAAGAAGCAACCTCTTCTCATAAATACCATTTTTGTGCACAGAAAGGCACTCCTTAACCATATACAGCATTAGTTTCACTTGTGTGATAAATCATATTCCTGTTGACAGCCAACATGAGGGACAAATTCCTCCCTACCACAAATCCTTAAGGTATCTTCAAAAAAAATACAAAAAACCAAAAAGAGGCTGAATGCTGCAAAAGCAGGAAAGGGTTTTGCACCTTTGTCCCATTGCCACTGCAAGCGGACAAAAATTCCTCAGCATTCCTGAGTCAAATTACATTATGCAAACACCATGGTGAAAGAAAACAGTTCCATCTCTCCCTTTTTTTAATTAGTGAATCCCACAGCCTTCCTTCTCCTCCTGGCAGCCAGTGCTGTGAACCAGACAGCTAAGCCCCCCCGTTTCCAAAACAGGACAAGATGGAGACCTGCTGCAGAAACAGCTTTAAAGTGTTCATGAGTGTCTGCGTCCCACAGAAACCCCTGCCCTCGGTCAACCACATGCAAACAGACCAGTCGCACCAAAAATCCCAACCACTCTGACAGCACAAGATGCCAAACTTCAGCGGAGCCAAGCCACGCTTTGAAAGTGCCAGAACCCAGTTAGTTATAAGACAAACCCAAGCACGGTTTTCAATACTTAACCCCTCAAGAGCTGGCCTGCAGATGTGAAAGTCTGGGCCAGGTGACAAGTCCTTCTGCTGACCCCCTGAAGAGCTCCATCAGCTCCTTTGGGCAGATATTCAGCTGCCCAGCACCTGAGTGCACAGGTCACCCAGCTAACAGCAACCAGTGAGCAGCAAGTTCTGTGGAACCAATGGAAGTTGTGCTCAAAAGACTGGACAGAAAGTATTCTTGATTCCAGATGTTTTACATTTTTCTCTCTGCTTTTGAAAACAAAATGTCTTTTTAATACCAAAAGTAATACTCTCTCCTTCTGTTCTTCCCCTGTGAGCCATCTCATGTACATGTATCATTAAATTAATGTTTGCTCTTTCTAACGGAATAAAAACGCTCAAATTACATACAAAGACAATTAGATTAAATTATTAAGCACATGCTCTGGGTTTTTCTTTTTAAAGCTATTCAAACAATTTTAAACGTTCTTCAGCAATCCTCTAGCAACATAAGCAAAACTTCCCACAAAGAGGAGGTAACAAGTTTAACATTACTGCTGAGGAAGATGGTAATGGAGCCAAGTGAGTAAGACTAGCACATCAGCAACCTCCCTGCCACCCCATACAGTCAGGAAAAGGCATGGCTCAAGCTGCCAGAAGAATCCAAACTGGCAAAAGAAAGAGGATTATGGGGCTGGTATATGGTGAGAACCTATTCCCATGCTCATCTGCATCATGTACTAGAAAGAATTTTTTCTCATTGTTTAATTATTTTTTTTTCATAATGGTTAGACCAGTAACTTTCCAGCTGAAGTACCAGGCTGCTCCAAGCAAGAGGCTTCTGTCATGAGGAGCATTTTGGTTTGGTGCAAGACTAGGGATAAATAGGTAGCTTTCAGCTGGCACTGCATTTCCCCGTTACTCCCATCCCAGCTGCAGAAGCACAGCTGCTGTGGGAACTGGGCAACGCCAGGGTGATGCAACTTTATCAAATCCTACAGTTTATCTTTGTCCAGGCTCTCATGTCCTATTAGAACTAATCTTGGTTTCTTCTCATGACAGCTCATGGCAGATTGGGAAAACCTGTTGTGAAATATCAGATTTTAACAGGACTGCATTGAACATGCTTGCAAAAATTGCAAAAAGCTTGATATGTGATGAGTGAATGCAGGAAAGCTGAAATCGTGTGCACCCCCAGCAGTTTTGGTCTGTGAAAGTCACCAAATCCCTGAACACCGAATGAATCCAGTGCTCTAGAGGTCATCAATTACAATGTTGCAATGCTTAAAGACATGAATCAGAGTGAAATATTAGTTATAATGCCTTCTGAAGCTTAAGGAAAGGCTTCTAAGAAAGAATGATCTATAACTTTGAAAACAAGTGTCATCTCACAGTTGAAGATGTTTCAGGTGGGTCACTGAAGTGCAAGAGTAAACTACAGTTTTTTAGCTGAAATTTAAGCACTGTTTCTTAAGAGAAACAGCATGAAATATTGAACAGAATAGTGAAATTAGAGGGAACAGTATAAAGACAACAGTATAAAACTCAAGAACGACCCAGCTTTTTCAAGTTGAAATTGTAATGGGATTATTAAGCTAAAATTATGAGACAGCAGACAAAAATAACTCAACAGTATAAGAAAATACCTTCTCAGAGAAAGAAATCCTCCTCAGAGAAAGAAATAAACAAAATATTGTTGTGGCGCTTTATGTGGCATCTTATTGATCAGATGGACACAGCTTCATCTAGAAAGAGCATGCGTAGCCTGCCCCTGACCTGCAAGTACAGGCACCCAGCATTACCAGCCAGTGCCTGCAGCCTCTCTGACCTGTTGGGCACCCAGCCAGAGCCAGGAGTCTGTGTGAACACGAACTGATAAGATTAGAAACAAGAAATACAGTGTACTGTTACAGTCCATGTGCAGCATACATCACTGCATCCCTGCGCCGACACTCCCTGCAAACAAAAATGCAGAATCTCTGCCCACACGACGACAGAAAACAACCATCATAGCTTCAGTGTACACAGCCAGCACTTTTCAATTTTCCCAAAACCCAGCTTCTCTAGTAATAATTCTGTGTTTGTATGGCAGCTTCCTTCAGAAGACTGAGAAGCACGCAAGGGTGGGCTAGTGCTACTGGGGGAGGTTTGCAGCTGGGAAATGTGAAGCCCAAAAAGGTCATGCAGCTCACTAGACATCAATGACCATGTTCTGCATGTGCCTTGAAACCACAGCAGAGCCTTAGGACAGTTGGGCAAAAATTGCCAGGCTTGAAACGTGCACAAGATCTTTAGGGCTGAGCTGAGCAAGCCTATCCATCTGTCTTTGAGTAACCAGCTACCGAACATGGAACCCTGTCATATGCTAAACGTTACCAGCGTTTGTCATGAATCATTCAGAAGGGTGACGTGCAGGGATTAAACTTAGCATTCACATCTGACATCAAGAGAAGTCCTACAGAGGCATGTCACACTGACACAAACTAAGAGGGAGGGTTTGGGGCTAATGGCACAAAGCCCTCTCCAGTGTCCCACAACTTTTTTAGGTGTGACTGAGCCACTGCTGGCCACCCTAATTCAGAAGAAAAAGTCCAGTGTCAGCACTGGCACCCTTTGGTCACATCAAGTCCATCACACATTTTTCTAGCTTGCAAGTAAAATAACATCATCACACAGAAAAAGCCACAAGTAAAAATACTTAATTTCTGGAAAACAATAATGGATATGAAGATGACACCTGCAAATGACACATTTCCTTGAAAGTGTAAGTGCTCAGTAAATGATGCATTTTTCTGACACAGCCCCTCAGCAATCCCCTCTCCTATGCTCATTCAGTTCTTTGAAGACAGCTTCAGCTGCTGGGGTTTTAAATACTTCTGGCTATATTTTTCACAATACCTTTTAGTATGGTAGTTAATCTCCTGTGTCAAAACACAGTTTTAGCCATCTGCCAGACAAAAAGAAAATCCTCAAGATCAGAGCCTTTGACATGTGGAACATCGCTCCTTTTTGGATGGCTTTATGACAAAGTTCAAGTGCTGATCAGTGAAACTACAGCATCAGAAGCAAATAAATCAAAGAGAATGAACAAAAGTAAGGTAAGTCCCTGGGTTTATGTACATGACACACTGCTGAACAGCACTCCAGTCTGTGCAAGTCTGACCATTAAAAAGGCAAACTGAAGACTACTCTGCCCAAGACAAAGCATGTCCCCTACACAATCCTCTCCTGCTGTAATATATATAAATGCATATAAACGCCAGACTCCATCTGCTTCCTCTGGTGTAACCCAGGGTGGGATCTTCACCTGATAGACAATGTAACCAAAAAAGGAAAGAAACAGGCTTGAAACGTTCAAGTTTAGAGAGAAATGGAGAAATACTGTGTGGTCTACTCCTTTAATCCACTGTACCCAGTCTAGTTTGAGGTGGAACTCTTAAAAGTGACAGAATGTCTCTTTTGGAGAATTTCTAGAGAGTAGCGGAAAAGCTTATTTAGTAAATTAGTGCTGTTCCCTCTGCTTGCAAAACTTGCATGAAGCCAAGGGCTAGCAAATGGCAGCCTTCCTCCTGAAACAGTGAAATAGCTGTGCAAAGCTGATACATATGAGATGCATCCCATCCGTCACTCTGCTCAGGCACGCTGACACATCGTTTCCTTATGTGCACATCTTACTCTCCACCGGTACCTACAACCCCATCTGGTAACGCACCACATCCCTATCCATCACTTCAGCCATGTTCTCTCTTCTGGGAAAAAGAAGAGAAATGTTTTGTTTTACTAGGTTGTTTCTTTTTCATGCAAATGTTGTTCTCAGTTTGTATTATGAGCAAACAAGCAATAAGCCTTGCACCTGGAGTGGAAGACTCCTGGTTTGGGAGGAAATTACTAAAGACTTGCATGCACTTAGCTGGCTATTTGATCTTAAGAACTCCTGAAAAATAAATTAAGTGATAAACTGCAATAATTGTTAAAAAAGAACCCCAAACCCCACACTCAGTAAAGAAGGCAGATTTACCATAATGCCTCAACAATCTAAGGGAGCCATTTAGTTTGACAGAACCTGAATTCCCCAAGCAATTCGACAGTGGTAATGGAAACAGAGGAGCCAATAAATTATAACCTTGTGAGTAATGCGCCTACCATTATAAACCACTCTTAGCCTCCTGTCTATTCCCTGGGGGGGCACACAGTTGTTGGATTTCCTTTCCTTCATTCTTCCAGTGTGTTCTTTCAGCAGTTGGACCCTTTCATAATGTCTATTACTATACTCTGCATTTACACAGCTTTAATGTGAACATCTCAAAATATGCAATATCATTTAGAACAAGACTGTTGGTTTTTTACAGGCTGAAACAGAGGCATTGGGTCACATCATTATATACTGATGGAATCCCAAATATTGTATATACCCCAAACATATTAGTAGGTACGTGCCACTTCCACATCTCTCATACTGAAGATGTGTACCATGTATCTCAAAACCCCTACAGTATTTCAGGAGTGTTTCTGAAGAATGGCCTTGGGACAACTTTAGAAACAGCACCAGTGCCAGTTCACCCACAGCTCAGCCTCTCTTATACTGGCTTTCAGCAGTCTGTACAGACCAAGTCTGAGATAAACTATACGAAAAGAAAGGCCAGAGACCCGATAAAGAAATACAAACCCCATAGTTTTGCCCAAGTGATAAACAACATGTGTTGATTTCAGAAAACAGCATCTACGCAAAGAAGACTTCCTCAAAGTATGAGGTGCGGAAGCAAAATACAGGCATGACAGCAACACAGAGGCTGACCCTGCTCTGTCTTCTAAGGTTAATTAAAACTCTCACAGAAACAGATCCCTGGTGTGATTCTAACATATCGGTCCAAGGATCTGGGCAAGATTGAAGTCTGATAGATGTGACCTTGGCTCTCTGCCATTACACTTCACAACCAGCAGTTTCCTTCCTAACCAAAAAGCCCATAATTGTATGTCCTATTTTATATCCTGCATTATCTAAAATGAAAGGTAATAATTAGTAAAATAGTGTAATTTGCATTTAAGCCCCAGGCAGCATATCTACAGCAATTTCTGAAACACATATATATATCACAAAGAATCACTTCTGCTTTCTTCAAGGCAGCGGAGCTGTCAAAGACCAATGCAAGACAGAAAGGGATGTAATTCTGCTCTTCTGTATCAGCCTCAAAAAGCTTGATTCTAGCCTGGATTGTACCATCTATTGTTTAGTACAGAGAGAGGTTCTGCACTCTTGTCTCCAGGACTGCTCAGCAATCAGCTGTATCAGCAGCTCCAAGGAGGATTATTCTCCCCTGCTGCTTTTTTAAAAGCAGATTAGTTCAGACTTTCTTCCACTGTAATGAACCTTGTAAGGATCAAGCACATTGCATTGATTTCCAGGATGAAATTGTGTCATCAGTCAAAAGGCCAAGCAAACACTTTCACAGACTCACTCTGTCCCAGCAGACCCACTGCCCCAGAATTACCCATTAACCCCACCAAAGGGAAAAGAATCACAGTTGTTAACCATAATAGCCAAAATGCGAATCCCAAGGTGTGTAATTTTGCTTTCTGTCAAATTCAGCTGGGTAACAATCCTCACAGAAATGGACAACAGAACTGCCAACACTCACCAAAGTGCTATGCAATCAAAGACATAAAATGATAAAATGCAATGTGTTTTTATTTACTACATGATTTCTGCAATAATAGCTTAGGGAAGCAACTTTTTTAAAGCCTGACAAATTATGGTAAAATAATGAAAATTCAATTTCCCTAAAAATTTGCAAATAGCTTTCCCCATCAAACATTTTTTTACATGTGCACACCACTGCAATATGCAAGCTTGAATAGGACTTAAAGATTTGATAAGCAGAGATTGTCTTCTTGATGGATGGTCACAAAAGTCTAGTGAGGGTGCAAGAACCTGCCCCTCCAATGCAAACACTACAGGTGTAACCAGCAGACCCTGCCTCCCACAAGAGACACCTGTCTGGACTTCAAACCAGACCATGGGATACTGTACTTTACCTAATGAATGCAAATTTCCCTTTCTATAATGCTGAAACTAAGAAGACAGGAGCTGTCTGCTGTGACAAAGCTACAGCACTAAGCTTAGTTGAAAAACAGGCAAAAAAAGCAGAAGGCAGAATTTCATTGCCCTTCTTCTTTAAATTGGACAAGTCATTATTAAATACCTGAAGCTCATTGAAGACTACAGCTCAATAATAAAGGATCTACCCTTCCAGAAGTAATGCCTAGCATGTTTCAATTCCAACACCAGGACTGAATGTTATGGAACAATGTATGGCATCTGCCATCATTTCCTGCAGGGAAAACTTCAAAACACCAGTACAGGTATATTCCTTTTGTTCGAGGAAAAAAAAAATAAATAAAAAGAGAAAAAAAGAAGAAAAAACCGGTAGGAAATCAATTAATTGATTAATTGAAACATTTACTATAGCAATACAACTTCACAAGGAAACTCTACACTGAGCTTTTCAAATCAAAAGCCTGTACACTAAACTACAGCTCAAGTGGATTTCGTGAAAGATCAAACACAATTAAACATATCCAGTATACATATGACATTAAAAGTGAGATTAAGTTCACAGTTTTAACACTGTGTCCATTCCCAAGTCTCCTGAAGAGGTCCAATAATAAATTTTATCAGATCGCATGAAAGAGCAATACAGAACAGTGGGAGGAACTGATCTTGTCCCCTCTGAGCCAATGAAACCCTTGTCATGGAGTTTAAAGGGCGCAAGATGGGGCACTCGATTGAAGACTCCAATAAATAAAAGCACACGTTGCAGTACTCGCCTTCAATAAATCACACACCTTATACATAAAAATGAAATTACGTTCCCTTGAGAGGGGAAGCTTCAGCTTCCAACCGCGCTCCGTTCCGGCTGTCGGGAGGGCTCTGTGTGGTTGTAACCGCACCGGCAGCGCCCGGAGAGCGGAGGGGAAAATTTCGGGATTGGAGGAACAAGCCGGGCTCGGGACCGGCCGAGCGTTCCCAGAGACTTCTCCCCGCAGGCAGGGTGAGGGAGGGAGCCGGCTCCTGCCCGCACCTGACAGGCACCTGGCGCAGCCCGACACGCCGGATAAAAGCGCTTTCGAGGCACTCCGTGGTTCATAACTCCACGTCCGGTTCTGCTACTCCGGGAGCGGCCCCGGGGCTCGTCGGTGCCGCAGCTGCCCCACAGTCGGTATAAACCCACCCAAAGAAGGGTGTCCCGGGGCGGTCCCGGCCGCTCCCGCCACCCGCGGCCGCCC
>JANPWX010000262.1:1074367-1219927 GCA_024734555.1 Trochalopteron elliotii
CCGCGACAGACTGACGGCACCCGGGGAGGCAGCTGTCTGGAACACAGGACACCCGGCAGGAAGAGGGGTGTTATTTTCGCTCTTATTTTCACCCTTTCGGCCCCCTCAGGGGTTGGGTACGATACGTTATCGATTAAATTACAATTATTCAGGGATGCCCTGGCCGCGCGGCGCCCCCTGGCGGGCGCGGCGGGAGGCAGCGCGGGGCCTCACCCTGTCACCCTCGGCGCCCCAGGGCGTCCCTGAATAATTGTAATTTAATCGATAACGTATCGTACCCAACCCCTGAGGGGGCCGAAAGGGTGAAAATAAGAGCGAAAATAACACCCCTCTTCCTGCCGGGTGTCCTGTGTTCCAGACAGCTGCCTCCCCGGGTGCCGTCAGTCTGTCGCGGTACCCTCATCCCGAAGGCTGCAGCAGGATGTGCCCGAGTCCTGTATGAGCTGGTGGTCAGTCCCTGCAGTAAGGGGAGAGACCCTGTCATTTTGGGGTTACACATGTGTGGTGTTTATTAACCACAGGAAGTTTTAAAATATGACATACAGCCACTTGGACGTGTGAACTATGCACAGAGCTTCTCCTAAGTGAAGCTGCCGAAGAAGCCTTATTCTTCATGTAAATATTTCATTTGACAAGTCCCTTTTTGTCCAACTTTCAACTATTAATGCGATTTAGGGCCGTGCTTAACCCAGAAACTACAACTGAAATAAGTGTAATCTTGCCAAAGAGATTCTTCATATGTTGTCCAACCCCTAATCCAGTCTTTTCCTCTATACCTGTGCCTGTGCTGCAACAGAGCATTTTTGGAATTGAGGATTGCAATCCAAGTGCTTGCAGAAGCCCTCCTATCCTTTTCTAAAGTGACATTTTCAAAACTGGGTATTTGAGAGACCCATGTCATGACGGCAGCACAAAATCTTTCTGTCAGCTTCACGACTCTGCAGTAAACTTCCAATGTACGCAAAAAGTTGAACCTGTTGTGATAAGGGTAATCTAGACACTGTATAATAAAATTTACTAGATCAGTGTGTGAAAAGCCATGAATCTCTTGCTGCTCTTTAGCTTCTCTAGAAGGAGTAAGTGTAAAGCCAAATAAAAGCTCCTGATGGAAAGCTCAGATCATTATTTGTTGGTGAGTAATGTCCAGTAAGGTTAGAACCTATGCCCTTGCAGATAGAAATACCAAGCACAACAGTTTTAAACTATAAATAATGCTGATTCATGGAGAGATGTGTAATACAGTATCAAGGACTTAGACTTTCTCTGGAGTAAAACTGTTAATTTAAGAAAAAGAAGTAGTGGAGGACCTTTAATAATAAAAGGCATTGTTTCAGCAAGGAGAGAGAAATACTGGAAAATCTGCAATGAAATGCATAATTGTTTCAGCACCTCGTATTTCTTCTTTCAGAAGTGAAAACTTAAATATCACTCTCAAAGCATAAAAGCCAAAAGTGCTGGGTTGCACACCAGAATACTTCCAGTGATTAGAAGGGAATTTTTCATCCTTCCTTCCTTCTGGTTACTCCAGGGTTTACAACCCAACTACCCTGTCACCCAGTAGCCCCAGAGCAGACAAAGCACTCTGGAGAGCCAGCACCCAAAGGTGACCAGAGGGTGCCTTGATATTGGGATGGCTTAAAATAGGTGCAGATGTGTAAAGCATTTATTATTCAATAGAAGAAATTGCTAACTCACTTTAAATGAGAATCTGCTGTAATCCACCTGGAAGGTAAACAGGAGCTGGTTGTCATCACAGAAGCAGAAGCAAAGCTATATCAGATCCCTGCTAGGGAGAGGAGGTCAGGGAGCTCTCCAACCACCCCTGAGGACTACAAGTGAGAGAAGGAATTGCTGAGGGACACTGAGGAGGAGGGAGGAGATAGGGAACCAGAGAAGGAGAGAGAAAAGGGGACATGAGATGAAAAAGAGGTAAGGAAAAAGGAAGGGAGGCAAAGATTAGGAGAATGAAAGGTTTATATAGAAATGGCGCAAAGGATTAGAGACAATAAAAGCACATTTTTATTAAAGGAGGAAGAGACTTGCAATTTGGGCTTCAACTAGGAAAAAACACCTCCTAGTTCTTTGATGTCAAGAGAAGCATTTTCAGACTTACAAGTTTAGAGTGTGCTTGTGTGCCTCCTTATACCTGTGGCTTTATCAAAGTTAGGCCAGGCCAGGCCTAAAGGAAATGAAAGAAAAAAATACCATCACACATACTTTTTTCTTCTTGCCAAAGAGACCATGGGAAAAATTACATTAGATATTAGGAAATTAAATACTCAGAGTATGAAGTTTGGAAATAGAAAAAAGATGAAACTCTCAGAAGCCTGAGATAAAACACATGGGAAAAAAAGGAAAAAGATAAAGAAGTAACAGGTTTACTTTAAACAAATGTGGATTTTATTAATTTCCCTGTCTCAGCTGCCAAAACATCTAGCTAAAGATTATAAGTGTGAAGTGATTATTTGTGAACTAATTAAGTAATGTGATTAACATGGTTCTCAAGCAGAGGTGCTGCTTTACACACAGGGATGTAGCTGCACATTTTGCCACACATTCCTTGGTGAATGTGTTTGACAAGGCAGCTCATAAACAACTTCTGTTTCAGGCTGTGGAAGTGGCTTCATTCCCATGGTGGATGTAAAGAATGATGAGTACCCAGAGATAAGATGAGATTCAAAAAAGTAAAATACTGTTGCAGTAGAGTAGAGTGATGCTGAAGCATTCCAAGACTTCATTTGTAGTTGTCCTTAAATTACAACAATGTACTAGTGTCTCAATTAAAAATAAAAAAAGGGTGTTCTGCTTTCCTGGTTCTTTTCCCTGCATGATCTGTCTTGCTGTTTAGTTCAGATCAAGAGAGACTTGACAGATTTTGCTGTCTGCAGCTATATCTATGTTGGTTTTAAATGCATTTTCTTGAGACAGTATATGAACATTGCACCTTCAGCATTGCCTTCATGCATTTGCATGCTGCTCTTGAAAATGCCTAACTCTTTTGCAGTCTTCTGCCAAATGGGATTTGATTATACAGAAATCACTCTCAATTCTTGCTTGTATGCTTGTTCTGCTTTTAAGAGTCTACAGCACAATAACTATTCAGTTTGCATAGTGAGGGAACATTTGCCTACTAAATAACAAGTTGCTCTATTTGTATGGTTCTTCCCAAACCTGGAAAGCATTTTAAGAATGATGGGCATTATTTTTTTTGAGTGATTCAATGTAATTAAACTTATGGTGGAATGCACAGCAGGTCATTTTTACTACTGCATTTTCTCTATATATTTAAATGATCATTCATTTATACTTACATTGCTTACTTTATTTACATTTGGATTCAAAAAATCAAAGCATTCTTGGATTTCTGAAGTGAGTTATATTAATACTAAGCAGGGGGAAAGACGGGGACTTGTCAGTCCGCCTTTTCTTACTTTTATTTGACTTAAAAACTCAGGTATATCTAACAAAATGCCAAATTTCAGACCATGGTAATATTACTGCAAAATATACAACTTTAATTATGGGATCTTCCTTCCGCTTCTTTGACTGGAGATAAGATTTTTGATCAAGATCAGCTGATCTTTTTGTTTGTCCGTCCATCCATCCATCCATCCACATATACATATACATCCCCCTTCACTATAGAAACTTAGCAATAAACTCCGTAAAGAGTTTTTTCTTATATGTGGAGAGCGTAACCTGGAAAAGATCAGATTGTACAGAACTGAATGGCTGAAAATGCTTGTGGAAGCTACAGCAGGACCACCACCCCAAAGTCCATTGGCTTTACACTGCCTGTCCTGACAGCATGTGTGTGACAGCCTGCCCTCACATCAAGGTCTAGAGAAGGTATCTGAGATTCCCCCACATAATACAGTCATAGAAAATCCATTCATTTGGCCTCAGGATTATTTTCAGTGCCAGCTTAAAAGACTCGTTAAGGAGGATGTATTACTTTAATTACTCTTGACAGTATTTTAATACTGAGGAGAAAATAATTGCTTGCCTTGTATTTAACCACAACACTGACATCAGGAAAGAGAATGACAACCATGTACCTCTGCTGTCTCCTTACATGCTGGTCATGTAGGCCACAGGTCAGAAAAACGTCTGTGACAGTGCAGTGGAACGGCAGCAGATGTTCAGGCAGACACTTCAGCTGTCCTGCCTTACCTTCTTCCCCAGCAGCCCTGACTGGCTCTTCTGTCCCCTCCCTTGGACCTTGCCTGTATAATCAGTGTGTTTATGAAACTCCTACAGGCAAAAAATAACCCCCCCAAAAAAAGATCAAAGAATTTTGACCATTAAAACAACAGATAAATGTTAAAACTCCAGACATTAGGAAAATTATTGCATTATACTGTGGTTTTGTTTCAATGAACTTATGAATTAAAATGGCATGTCCTTTGAGAATACATGATGTCTGTTATCAGTCTCAGTATGATAGCCTATTAAATCACTGCAGTTTTCTAATAATTTTTATCTCATTCCTGGTAGTTCAGGACATTTTAAAGATACCGACAGTGGCATTGCCTGTTGTGTAGCTCTTACAACACATCCGGCCCTTCTGGAGGGCACTGCCTTCCAGTGTGATTGTAGAACCTTCCTTGGGCATGGCTTTCAAGATGCACCTTGAGGTTTTATAAAGTGTAAATTTCAGCTTTTTCTGCAACTTTTTTTAGGGCCTCAAGCATTTATGAGACTACCTTCTTTGCAGTGGATTTGACATGAATGCTGCAAGGAGCTTTTAATCTTTGTGGGAATGGGCTTGATGTCATCAGAGGCTGAAGAGGAATATTATCCTAGTTCTGAGGAACTTTTTCCAGTCATGAATATAGTGAACTATAGTTCCTTTTCCTCTCTAGGAGTCAGTCACAGTTCTGTAAGATAATAAAACCCCACATTCTATTTCTTTTGCCTTTGTCAATCACAATTGAATTTTCTTCCTGTAGCAAAACAGGTTTTTAAAAAAAGTTGAGAGAAAGATACTTCCGTTAGTCATTGATTTATTTACCCCATTTATCAAAATACTTTTTCCTATTAGTTGATTTCTTCCCACTAAATCATGTGAAAAATTAACAGCAGCTTTGAGGATATCTGACCAAGTCTCTGTATTGGGCTTGCATGGCCAAGTTTTGGTAGCAGGGGGGCTACAGCGGTGGCTCCTGTGAGAGGCTTCTAGAAGGCTCCCCTCTGTCTCAAGAAGTCAATGCCATGGGCTCCAAGATGGACCCACTGCTGCCAAGGCAAGGGTGGTAGAGCTTTTGGGATAACATTTAAGAAGGGGGAGGGGGAGACCCTGGGCTACTGCAGCTGGAGAGGAGAGTGAGGATATGTGAGAGGAACAGCCCTGAAGATATCAAGGTCAGTGGACAAGGAGGGGGAGGAGTGCCAGAGCTGAGATTCCCCTGGAGCTCCTGGAGAAGACCATGGAGAGACAGTCTGGACCCATGCAGCCGATATTGGTCCACAGTGGAGAAGTTACCCCCTTACAGATAGAAGATATCCATGGAGGAATCCATGTCAGAGCAGGTGGATGCCTGAAGAGTCTGTGACCCCACGGGAAGCCCACACTGGAGCAGGCTCCTGGCAGGTCCCATGGACATGTGGAGAGAGGAGGTCACACTAGAGCAGGGTTGCTGGCAGGATTCTGAACCCACAGACCCTGCAACAACCTGTTCCTGAAGGACTGCACCCCGTGGAAGACACCCACACTGGAGCAGTGGGAAGAGTGTGGGGAGTCATCTCTCTGAGTAGGGAATGGCAGAGACAATGTGTGATGAACTGACCACAGACCCCATCCCTTGTCCCTCTGCATCACTTGAAGGGGGAAAGTAGAAAACTGGGGATGAAGTTAAGGCCAGGAAGAAGGGAGGGGTGAGGGGAAGATGTTTTTATGATTTGATTTTATTTCTCATTATCTTACCCTGATTTGATTGGTAAGAAATCTAATTAATTTTCTCAAGTCGGGTCTGTTTTGTCCATGATGGTAACTGGTGAATGATGTCTTTCTGTCCTTATTTCAACTCATGAGCCTTTGGTTGTATTTTCTCCCTGCTGTCCAGCTGAGGAGGTGAGTGACAGACTGGCTTTGGTGTGAACCCATCACAGTTCTGTTTGTGGCACTTCACTGTGGATGCAGCACAGCTGTGAGGAGGACATGTCTCAGCTAGCAAAGCTGCATGGCTGCAGATGCGCAGGTGCAACATTGTGGTTAATCCTCTATTATGATTTACTTGTCACAGCTGTGAGAGGATAAACTATTTCACCACTGTCCTGCCACTAATGAAATGCCTGCACAGTTGTTTTAGAGAAATCCATTGCAGAGAGTAAAAAGGGATTCCTGTGCTTAACCTATACATTTCAAATTGCCAGGTTTTTACCAGTTTAATATTAGCTGTTTAATCTTCTTGCATTGCAGTTGCTTTGAAAGGCCAAGTTGCAGTAAATTTGCATTTGACACCTGAATTCCTTGAATTTGTGTGCCCTCATGGGAACTGGGCTGTGTTCAGCTTGGGATAGTTAATACTTCCAATTTTAGTCAAATACTAGTCCATGAATATTTAATCAATATTACTCCACTTGCAGCAGTCAGCCAAGAGAACGTATTTGCCAGGAGCCCAGTTTTATTTCCCTAGGCCCATTCACCTATTTGCCCTGCCCTGCACAGCAGTTCTGTTTGTGTCCTGGGGTGGCCGGTTCTCAGCTCTGCAAATGAAAATCCCAGGTCTCCCCTCTCCAGCAGGAACTGAACCATTGTGTTGTCAGTGTTTTCCTCAAACTTTAACCAGCACATCCAGCCAGGAGAAACTGCTGCTTCACCATCAGCTAATCAATGCATGATCGACTTAACAAACCATCTGCAGTTAGCACATGAAACAATACTGTGCACTGTAAAATTCTTCCTTTATAACACTTTTGACTTAATTTTATTTTTTTGAAGGAGAATTAACTTTTCTTGCATGTGGTTTAGGAATAACTTTGATTTTTATTTGTAAAAGTTTGGAAGAATAAGGATTAATTATCATAAGTGAGAGAGGACACGTGTTCTTTCAATCAGCATTGACTTCTTTACATTGAAGAGGGGAAACAGCAACCAACAATGCTGCCAAAATAAATGTTTAATGGAGCACAAGGTTGTAATTTTCTCTATAGTGAGGCGTGCCATCTCTAGGGATGAAATGGGTACCAACTCCACAGACAGGCATGTACTTAGAAATGTAAAGATGTAATATTCAGAGAAATCTTCACAGTTTCAAGCTACAGACAATACAGGCATGGAATAGCTCAATAGACTTTATTAATATTCAAACAAGCAGCTGTCAACACTTCATCCCAGAACACACTGAAGCTCCTTACATAGTTTTTACTACTGTAATAGTTGGGTTCATTGGCAGTAGATTGGAAAGCATGCAAGACTAATGAACCCTCCCTGTTTTTCTTGGTTTGGCATTTAATCCATCCTAAAGTGAAAAACATTTACGACATATGCAACACCACAGTCAAGAGGGGCTTCAGGTTCAAAAGAGATGTTTCAATTTTGTTTCTTAGCAACATACATCCAGCAACAGTGAAACACTATACAAACTGTAATATGTTTGTGTTGCTTTAATCTATAATGCAGTACTTTGCCAGTGCCAAGGAAGTATGCTGCTACAGGATTTTTTCAATGTCACTTATAATTAGATGTATGCATTTTTGTTTTCCAAGACTAGATTATCTGCTGCAGAATATATTTCTGAAGACACTATAATGTACTCATGAATAATAAATAAAGAGGTAAATTCTGCTCTAATAAGGGCACACTTCTCAGGATTATACTGTGGTCTGTTACATAGGGAGACATCTTTTGATGTTTCTTTCATAGGAAGCATCTGGACACTTTGTGAGTACTTGATTTCTAGAATGAGTAACAGCCAGCCTTCAATACAGGGCTTAAAGGATTTGCACAGCACTTATTTCTTGGAAGGACAGTAGGCATGGCTTAATACTTTCTCCTCCACAGTCCAATGTCTGATTTGATGTGACCAAAACCGGTTTTATGGTGTCTTGACTTTAATGTCACATCAAGGAAGAGAAGGAATCAGCCAGGTCTCCAAAGGCACATTATGTCCTACAGAGGAGCTTTCAAAATTTCACTCACTGCAGGTATAGCTCTTCCCCTCTGTCATTTAGCATAACTGCTTCCCTAGTGCCAGAAAAGGAAAATAAGAAACATGGTATTTAACTTCTTCCTATGCTTTTATCCTTCCCCTGTATATATTTATCTTTAAAAGTCAGACTCATCTCTCTAGAAAAGCTGTAGTATTTGCATTCTCTAAGTGCCTGGTAATAACAGTTCCAGCACATCAACACTGAGTTTGCAACAGGCAAATATTGAAAAGCTGAAAAAGAAAAAATTGACTATATAAAGAAGTGCTGTTATTTAATGCAGGATACTAGATTAAAAAAAATAATATAAATGGTATCCTTCAGTTTGGAAATACTAAGAAATGGCTCAAGAAATGCAGCAATGTTTCGAGTTCACACTAGGATTCACCTTCCCAGAGAACCTTGTGCCCTAATCCTCTTGGTGCCGATCTTACACATCATGCTCCAACATTAGGCTTCTTCAGACTAACTCATACAACTTCTACAGACTAACTCATGTTTTCCAGCTGTGTGGACTGAAGAAAACAGTCTGAAATATTCAGAGAAAACTGGTCTGAGGGGAGGCCTGTAATTATCTAGCACCATAGATATAACTCATGAATTATTTAACATTGAGGGTAGCTAAGGAAAACAATACCACACAGGAACACCAGGTGGAACTAGGAGGAGAGGAAAGAAGGGAAAAAAAAAATCCTCTTTATAGTTTGCCAAGTTTTCTGAAAAAACACTTTTTCCAAATTCAGCCTAGGTAGAAAATTAGTTATTTACTTATATTTCACTAACTCTCAGCTTCTCTGGTTGCATACAAAACTGAACAAGTTGGATGGTTCTCTAAAGCAAAGCAGCAAAGATTCTACTCACAAATAATAAATATGATAACTCTGCCTGGTATGATAACCCAGTTTGACACATCCCATTGCATGCAAAATTTGGTGGGAAGACAGTCTGTCCTCATACTGCACTCTAATTACCTGCTTTGTATTTTTCTTTAGAAAAGCTGAACACTTAGTAGTTTTTGCTGGGGTCAACTCTAAGTTGTGGTCACTGCCTGCTTTTGTAAATGTGGTTGTAAAAGTCAACAAACTCCATCAAAATAGCAAAGGAAACGAATCACATGGTGAAACGGCACAGCCTCTCTTGAGGAAGCAGTAAATTCAACTGACTGGAACCATCTCAACAATGTGGAAGAAGGAGAGTTTTTCCCCTAGCAGAGACCACTGCAATGCAATTCCCTGTAGATCAATACCTATCCCCTAATACCACACTTAAGCCATGAACAGGAGGTCACCCTCAGCAACAGTGAGATGCTGCCTACACATTTTGCAGAAGGCAAGGAGCTGAAAATGATTGTGAGGTTCAGTTTTGATGCAGCCTCTGCTTCTTGCCTCATGAGTAGGTGCCAGAGGAGGAGGTGCTTTGTTGTGGCAGCTCCAAATCTGGCCTCAGTAAATAGGAGGGGTTCACTTCTGCCTCTGTATAGAGAAAATGTATTAGGAAGTATTTCAGATTTTGTGTCTTTAGCTTTTGCTTCTACAGGAAACACAATTGCAGATTCTGAGATTTGTAGGATTCAACAAAACAGGTGATAAAATTTTCCATTTCTGTTCATGTGATCTGTGCTTATTTTTGTAACTTTAAATTAGTTTTGATACTAATTTAGATATTGTTAAGTTTCAAGTGACTTCCCAAGTTGAAATATTGCAATTTTTCACCATTAAAAAATCCAAGTTTTGGGGTTTTGTCAGAGCAGTACTCTCTCAAAGGCACTAATACCAAAATTTTAAAAATGCTATTTCCTTTTAATCAGAAATATTAGCTGGAGAAATTATGTAAAAAGTGCATCGCCTGGAAAACAGTAATTAATCAATTATTTAGTGTCTAGCATTCAGGGTGATTTTCTTATGGGCAGTGTTTATGTGGAGACATTCATGTATTCTGGACAGAGTAGATCTATCATCCATATTGGGTTTTCTGTGTAAGTACCCCTCCACAAACCATCTTGCACTCTTCACACGCTTCTTTGGGATTTACCTTCCTCATGAGCATTACAATCAGAGTGTTTATTTGCTAGACCACCTACAGAAAAGAAACACAAAAGGTCTTGGGTATAATCAAAGCACAATTTGTTTCATTTGCAGAAATGCTTAGTATGTATTCGGCTTCCTATTTACAAAAAAAGAAATACAAAAATAAATTATTTCCTTCTCCCGTGCTAATTTTCCTCTCTTTATTTCCCAGCTGAGAAACCAAATTATAATGGCCTATAACTGGAAGGCCAGCTCAGTGTCTTAGCCCTTCTGTAATAATTCACCCTTGTGCAAAAAGCATTATTGTGGCCCAGCAGAATAGTATTTATAACTCATTTGCAGAGCATAAATTATATAGTCCAGGGTATTGCACATTACGTTTTTCACCCCATAATTTAAAACTGAACATAATCAATAAAACTACAGACTCTACAGCGTTGCCCTTCCAAACAATGTTTGCATGATGTCAGGGCTACTGTGTATTGTAAAAATCTGCACACAGAAGAAATGTTGATGCAAATAAATTTGAGAGGAGATCTTCTTTTACCCAGAAAGAACATATTGTAAACTTTTTTCTCAGAAAAATTCGTCTAGGATCTCACCTATCCTGGGCTAATGCAGGACAAAATAGAGGGTTTTATAAAAAAATACTAGTTTACAAGCCATGTAAGTAATAGCAACTAATAAATATTAACAAAAAATTATATATTTTGGTCTAAAGTCAGGTGGGTATTAAGAAGTATCACATGCATTTTTAGGAAGTCACACAACAAAAAATTGGAAAGGCAATGTAATGTGACCTCTGTGACAATGGGGCCAAAACTGATTTAATCACTTCCTGTTTGTGCAAATGGATCACCAAGCCCTGCAATATTAATAACATGGGTCAAAATACTATCATTATTTCTGGGAAAATGAGCTGGGAAAAGATATAAAGCTTTACTGCTTCTTGCTTTTACTTTGACTTCAACATGCTAACAAAGTTTAATATGCCAGAATGCAGTTCTTGAAATATAAAGGTTCTATCAGGTCTCTAATAGACAGAAGGGCAGTTTTCTACTGAAGACTGTGACTCTTGAAGACGCACTGTCCACTTATGTGTATATTGAGATGCTGATGATCTCCAGGCCTGTGAGAGAAAATGCAAAGAGACTTGGATGGGGCTTTGAGCAACCTGGTCTAGTGGAAGGTATCCCTGCCCATGGCAGTGGAGTTGGAAGTAGATAGTCTTTATAGGTAGTCTTGAAGACTAGATAGTCCTTCCAAACCAAACAATTCTGTGATTCTGTGAACTGCATCCTTCAGCACTGCAGAATCTAGAGGCAGGAGGCAGTAGTTAAAACAGATCTCAGGAGCTACTGGCACAAACCTTTAGAAGTACAGATGAAAAGGAGACATTTCAAGCATGCAGCTATTCCAGCCTTGTTTATGCTCCCACAGAAATCAGTATACATCTCTGAAATGCTGACTGTGCACACCAGTGAAGCATTTCTCCCATAGCAAGCACCCCAACATGAATTCTTAGCTGTGGAGAGGTGTTGAATAACAGCATGGACTGGCACTGCCATCAATACATCGTAAATATCTGAAGTAGACTGGCAAATCAGCTTCCACCTGTCTTTGAATTTTTTCCTTGCAAAGGCAGAACAAGGTCTAGTGCCTCCAGGGAGGGCTTTCTATGACAAGTGGGGTGCAATTTGTGTCCTTCTGTTACCTATTTTAATTTCAGATGGCTGGCAGCTTCAAATTTGAAGGAAGCATTGGTGTCTACTTTCACAGAAACAGATTTGTGTTGTTGGGGTTTTTTTTACTGTCTTTTGTGGCAATATATAATAGAGAAAGCGTATTAAGAGGAATTGGATGCCAAGAAAAATCAAAGGGAACTAAGGCCTGAAGCAGTTCAATCTACTTTGGCTAAATCAACAGCTTAAGCAGCACGGTCTGATGCTCCTTTGAAAGCATATCCCTGCCAAAGATGCTATGGACCCATGTAACCAGTTCCCTCAACAGTGAGGAAGAGGAATGTTTTCCAACATGCGCAACAACAAAAACTTGAATAAATGCCCTGCTGTGGAGGAGGTGGTCCATCATTCAGCATGTTTGATTAACCCCGTGAACAGCTGGTACAGGCAGAATCCTAGTATTTTTTTCTCACTCAGAATCAAGTCCATGCTGCCTCAAAAAACAACTAAGAGGCTTTTGAAGGCCTTGTAAGAACTGCCTGTTGCTTACTGAAAGAGACATCAGTAACGTTTTGGGGTAAACCACCCTGTACAAAAAGAGAAGTGAGGGTTATTTTAAAACCTTGCATAAGAAGGAACCACCATCACACAGAGAGACTGAAGCAGCTTTATTATTTGACATCTCAAAGCTAAATTTGCCACATTTTTAAGATGGCAGACAAAAGGAGAGGTGCATCTGCCAGGGAGGAGAAGAGCAGAACTCAGCCCAGGTGGGACGTCTTTCCACAGCCCAAAGAAAAGAGGCAGGGGCATGGTGGGAGATACCACTTGGTCAAAATCAATTTTGTATTAGCAAATCTCAGTGCAAGGAGTGTGCCAAATGGGAGGTAGGATCTCAGAGGTACCATAGCCCAGGAAAACAGGATGCAGCCACCAGTGCAAAAACCAGGTGACAAAGCTGTGATGGCTAAGGGGTGCTATGTAAACCTGGGCTTCAGAGCTGTCAGGGGAATTAGGTACATTTGTCAGCACACCACAGGGCTAAACACAGGCAGAGTGATATGACTGCTGGCAATCTCCCATTTGGTGAGAAATAAGGTCCTAGGGAGGATAAAAGTTTCCTTTAAGAACAGGTTAGACAAATATATGTCAGAAACAACATGAGTACATATCATCGTGCCTCAGGCAGAGTGATGGAGTAAATCACCTCCCAAGACCTAGTCTGGTCTTGTTTTCTGTGTTAATACCCAGCTAAATAATGAAATGGTAGAATTTGGAAAGTTTATAAATATCCACAGGGATGTGGAGAATAAAAGGAAAATGGAGGTTTTTGCAAGGAATATTTCCTAGAGAAATGCTAAGGAAGCAAGGGTGGGTTTGCACTAGGAAAAATAGAGTCAAATACAGAGAAGGGAACAATGTTCTGCCATTGCACTGCATTGAAGAGACCTGTTTATCACACCAGTAAATGGACAGGATGATCTGCCCTAGGTGGGAGGAGCTGGTTTGTAGTCAAACTGGAGAGTATCTCACTGCAGGACACACGAGATGCAAATTAAACTATTGGATGAAAACTAAGAATTTTGGAAAGAGATCACCACGGATCCACATCTGAGGGGCAGACCCACACATGCATGCTGCAAAAGCTGTGGGAGGAACTGAAAGATGTAAAATTATGCTTGGGCTGCCATCACCAGAAAGCTGTTGGAAATGGCCCATTTTCAATTCCCCAACTTGCAAGAATGGTTTTCAAAGGGAAATTGAGCCTATCAGGCTGGATAGACCCCAATTCCAGAGGTGTCAGAGCCAGAAGGCTCTGGGGCAGGGGTGTACTTGCGGAAAAACTAGATGGCATGGGTGGCTTCTGAGCCAGCTGGGCACCTCCAGGGATTCTCAGGGAATGGGTACCACAGGGATATCCCATAGCTGATTGCACGTTCATAGCTAAAAGTGATTTGAGGGACATCTAATGTAATTTCTATCCTACAAAGTCAGGTAACTACAGAAGGTCTTAGAAAGTTTCTAGCAACATTATATAATCACTTAAGATTCATCAATGTGTTTTGTCATGTTGCATAAAAATAAAACTGTGCTTTGATGGAGAAATAAGGGTTTTTTTAAGGAAGAGAAATGAAGTCATACAGTTGATGGAGACAGGGCTCTGTTTTCCACTTTCAAAAAGTGAGGGGGGGAAAGCCATTTCATAACACTAGCAAATGCTACTCTCTTTAGGAAGCATTTTGTCAGGGAAGATAAATTCCCTGTATCTTTTCTGGGTAAAAAAATCTCTTTCTGATATATTATATGATGCTGGTGAAAGTCATGAGGCTGAGGACAGTCCTTTTCCCTCAAGTAGCAACTCAGCAGCATTGTGTCAGAGTGACTTTTTTTAAGGCTCTCAGACAAAATTCATGGTAATTGCAGAGCTACCAACTGTTAATGCCCCAAGCACTTGGGAGATGGACCCTGATTGTGTCTCAAGATCAGCTTCCTTACCATGCCAGCAAAGCAGAGTTCATGGCAGCAGTGGCTGCTTTCTAAGATAGATGAAGACTACCATACAAAGTAGTTTGTGAAAAAGGATATTGAATTAATTAGGAATCCAGCACCCTGCATTGGCATTAGTTCTTGGTCCACATTCCAAGATTGTTTTCATCCGCTCTTCTCTAACATTTGTTCAGGTGTAGGTGGAGGAGAACAGGGCTGGATGGGATCTGCAAGGTCACTTAATCCAGTCACCATTGACTTGAACAGAGGCTTCAGTCAAAGTGCTATTTCTCCTGCCATGGAAAGACCCACTGTGATACCTTTAATGCAGCAGAGGAAAAATTAGGAGAAATTGAGAACGTTTTGGTCACCACAATATAAAAAAGATACTAAAGGTATTAGAGAGGGTCCAAAGAAGGACAATGAAGAAGGTGAAGAGCCTTGATGGGAAGCCATATCAGGAGCAACTGAGGTCACTTGGTCTGTTCAGCCTGGAGAAGGAGAAGCTGAGGAGAGACTTCATTGCGGTCTACAACTTTGTCATGAGGGGAACAGGAGAAGCAGACACTGATCTCTTCTCTGTGGTGACCAGTGACAGGACCAGAGGGAGTGGCCTGAAGTCGGTCAGGGGAGGTTTGGGCTGGATGTTAGAAAAGGGTTTTTCATCCCAGAGAAGGGGTCACAGCACCAGCCTGACAGAGTTCAAGAAGCATTTGGACAATGGTCTTGGGCACAGGGTATGATTCTTGGGAATGGTGCTGTGCAGAGCCAGGTGTTGGACTCTATGATCCTCATGGGTTCTTTTCAACTCAGCATATTCTGTGATTCTGTGATTTCCAATTTCCATAGTCACAGGATATCCCATGGATTCTTCAAGGTAGATCACTGTATTGTGACTGAGGGTTGCACTCTGCTCCTCCCTGCCAAACCATTCAGCAAGATGACACCTTTCTGACTGCAGATCACAAACTGCCTTGACATTCAGTACGTGAACTGGACAGACTGTCTACCTCAACAAGTACAAAACTCAATAAATATGGATTTCTAGAGCAAAACCACTGATGCTGGAAACCTGCCATTGACATGACACAATTTAGGGGTGATAATAGCTGGTCTGACCCCCAGGAGTACATTGAGGCATGTTAGGTGTGCAGCTGAGACACACCTGGTTTAATCTTTTTCAGGGAGCCCCATTCACACACCCAGTGGCATTGCTGTGACACAACCCACACTGCGGTGAGGGGGGACCACCAAGACCACAACGTCAAAACTATATTCCAGGTCTGGGTTAAAATGCTGATGTGGATGTACCTGCTAATGTCTTACCTGAAGGTGTTACACCATCAAAAGCACCTGCCTGTGCCCTCTCTCCCAGCTGCACAAAGAAAAGTGTGTGCAGGAAACAGCTGGTGACAAATTAGGCATTTAGATTATAGAAAGGAGTTCCTCTTTATGCCTTACAGGTGATCAGCAGACACCCAGAAGGGAATAATATTGGGTGAAGTGACACTGCAGAGAAGCAGCAGAAAAGCATCAGCTCCTCTTCAGCTATCAGTGCATCACAGACCTGTCTCCAGTGATTCTCCCTTTCTTTTTGCAGTTCTGCTATGAGAAGTGGCTAGGAGGGACGTGGAGCTCTTTGATGAAGAACAAACCTGAGAGCTCGGAGTAGTTCAAAAAAGCTCTCAACGCTTGTAACAGCTGAGCCTTGACAAATCCGTCTCCTTTCAGACTCAGAGGACTCCATCAGATGCCAGACTTCAGGGAAATGAACTTGTGCAAGTCTCCTCCATTGTATTTTGAGAGAAGAGAAATTGGCCATGCATCTTTCAGAAATGTGATTCAGGCTGAGGAAACCCACACCCAGCTTTCATGGGCTGGAACCTGTAAATAGCAAAGCCCTCTCTACACATGGCTTTTAGACAGAAAAAAAGAAATTCCTGACGCACTTGATATGCCAAACAATAGAAAAAAATTTAGTGTTCCTTCTCCTCTTAAGTAGGAGACAGTGCTTAGATTATTCCTTATATATGAAAATATATCCTCCAGTTCAATTAAACAGCATCTATAAGTGCAGACACAGAGTACACTGCTGGCCAAAAGAGTCCCTGAGTTTGCATGAGAGACCTGTGTTCACCAGGAGACTTCAGACTTTCACGTGTTCAAGGAACTAACATCTAAGAAAGAAAAAGAACACCATTTTTGGCCCCAAAACTCGAAAAGAACTTAGACAGATGTACAGGTGTTAGTGCTGTTCTTCCATCCAGTTCTAGAAACCTTGCTTAATCCACTCATTTACTCAGTACCCATTTATCACCACAGCTGACTGAAATGATCCTAATGATAAATGGCTTGTTACACAAAAAACGATTGCGAGAGAATTAGTGACATTAAGAATTTTTCATAATTTAAATTATAATAAGTCTTCTTTCCTCTACAGTTATTTCTTTCAGTAATCCATTCTGACTTTAGTATCTCCTGATCTAGAATTAGTGGCATTAATACATTTTTTACTATTCAAATTATGGTCTACCTTTTTCCCATAGCTGGGTATTTAATTTAGTAAAGGAGACTAAATTAACATCCTTCGAAGGAGATTATTTAATTTAACAAGAAATCTTTCCATGGTTGGATGAGGTAATAAAAAAGCTTTATTATTGAAAGTTATTGATATAGTTTAAAACAAAACTTGATGAAAAGTATGTCTTTTATGAGAATCTGAAAGTTTCTCTACTTTTCTGTTTAAAAGCCTGCCACCTTCATTTTTTGTGCATATTTGATATTCTAAAAATCTTAGAGTTCATCAGGAAAAGAACCATTACAGCATCATCTGAAGAATGTAGAATTTGTACATCTAATTCCTTATTTTATCATTCACAGGCTCATACATGGCAAGTTAATAAACACATTGACTTCTTTCTGAAAAAAAGAATGGTTTCAGAGGACTTGGATCTACTAGAATTATGGAAGAGAATGAACATCTATTGAGGGAATCTAATTAAATCTTGTTATCCATAATAAATGCCTTTCCAGCTAATATTGTAAGAGTAGGAATTGCAAGATAAAAAAATCTGATCACAGAAGGGACAAACTTCTGAGTGGCAGCCACTGTGTATGGCTGCTGCTGTGCAGGCAGGGCTCTCTGGAGAGAGGGACAGATCCAGCCAATTCTTACTGAGGCTACCCTCAAATTGTAGCAAATTGTATTGCAGTCTATCTCTCCATATCTGATATATAATGCTGGCTTTACAGGAAATGTAATGAGACCTGTAATGTACTTCACTTGCCTTTTAATAACTCTGTGCTTGGCAGAAAATCATTATGAAAGGCAAAGTAATTATTACGAGTGGTTTCCATAGGCTGGACCTGAAAAGCAGTAATTGAGGTAATACAGATATTTATTTAAGCAAAATCAACCTAAAACATTAACCTGAAGAAAATGTACTTTCAGGGCCTAATCCTAGAAATTTTTTTTCATTCTGCATGTAATCTGCTGAAGTCAAGCTATTAATGATTTATAAAAATAGGTTCTTAGGTAATATTAGCCAAGCATCACAAAACCAACCTAAACACTGTTAAAGAATATGGCTTGGTTTTTTTTCACAGCCATCCCCTGCACTGAAATTCAACAAATGACAGTAAACCCATTTTCCTCTCAAAAGAGATACTGAGAAGGGATCATGAAAAACTGTGGTATGGGCCAAAACCTTGCACTCCAGCATGGCCCAGAAATAGAGTGCATCCCAGGCAGTCCATGTGTGCCATCAATGAACTTTGCAATAGCACATATTCCCTCCTTAGAGTATGTTTAGAAACATAGAAATGTTTGTCTGGCCACCAAGCTGGTTGGCACTTTATTACTGAAGGGTAAAACACAATACTGTTGCCTTCTCCCAGAACAGCTCTTTTCTTTATTTCATTTGGTTAATGAGCAATGGCCTGCATCATGAGTATGAAAGCTAGAGCTCTAATCAGTTTCCTGTCATCCAGGGCATTGGATTTGGCAGGGCGGTTTCAGCCCATCTCCATACCTGTGGAACCAATTTTCACAAAAAGTAATCCATGAAACTGGAAAAACACATTACTGTACCACAGTATTATGGCGTGTTCTTGTTAAAAGTAACAGCTAAAAGGCCACTGGAAATGCCCCAAAGAGTGAGGGAAGAAGTTGCATCTGAGCACCAGCCACACTTCACCTTCCCATATCCCCTTCTGAGCATGGAAGTGTCTTGACAACAGCAGGGGATGTATAGATCATGTCATGCTTGTTTGACCCCTTGCACACAGGGCAGCTTCTCATGGGATGAGGCTCAGAGAAATGGCACAGCATCCACAGTGAGTATCCACACTGTTTTCCCCTGGAGCAGTTCCTACCCAGATCCACCTAGGTCAGAGTTTAGGACAGCTGGTCCAGCCAAAAGCCTGCCCATTATCCTGCCCCACATTTCTGCCCTTCCTGCAGGTGCTGTTGATGGCATGTAAGGGCATAGACCTACAAGGCGTCATCTAGTGTGGGTACCACAGAACTTGTCACTGGTTAACACAATGAATAACCACACACCCAACACTGCAGTCTTATTTCTTTGTGTTAATACAAGCCTTAGGCCACATGAACACATTATTCTCTGATTCTTCATTTCTAAGCCCGCTAAATTTTCAGGTCTATATCTTAATGAGATGCAAACCTGAAGTGCACAAAATGCATACTTTATACTGCCAGAATCCTTAGCCCCTGGATGGTATCAATAGACAAATTAAAACCAAACCAGCCAAAATCAAAAGCCAGAGTACTGAAGACCGTTATCTAACACATTAACTTCTCTTGATTTGTCTTGGATAAAAGGCCAAGAAAATGAATATAGGTTACAGTGCTGGCTTACTTATAGTAGAACAGTAGAATGAACTGGTTTAGAAATAGTTATTTAATTTTATTTCTAGTTTGAAGATTGATTATGCAACCTTCATAATTTATTTATTTATTTGAAGTTCTTTATCAGTCATTTTAGTACCAGAGGCAAAGACAGTTCTGCTGTGGGCAAACTCCAATGTAATATATACAATGTAATACTCACTGAAGTATTTATGGAATGAGGTGTTTGCTTCATTTCTGGAACATGAAGAAATTTGCTTTTCATGGTGGAAAACCAGCAGGTACTCCAAGTGCCTGATTTCATCACATGCACTGACTGTTAACTGAAGTCATACAGACTGGCACAGTGTGTATGGTTACAGTTACGATAAATAGATCTGTAGCATATTTACAGATATCACAAACTGTTTAGGATGAGAATGAGGTGAAAATACGGCTTCTTTAAAATTGCTTATAATTATAATGACACACCATGTGCATTTTTGGCCTGTATTTCCTGCTTTTGCAAATAAACTTGTCATGCCCTTTCTGGTTTTCTTTGCCAGCTGCCATTTCCCACTCTAGTCTAGACATAACCATGGTTTGTTCAGCAACATAAATAACTCTTCTCAGAAATAGGATCTTTTCCTTCAAACACAGAGGTGACAAAGGCTTCTGTGCTTTGCATTTTAACAACAAAAAAGGGAAGAGGAGGTCTGAGGAAAAGTAGCCTGCAGAATATCATAGGTGGCCAAAAGAGTGCAAAAATGGTATTGTCTTAAATAGAGAAATTATTTCCACCACCTCCCCCCCCCCCCAGTTATTGTGTTATTGTGGTTCTGTATAAAGTAGAAAATTTATAGAAAGTGACAGATTTTAGTATCGTTATTTGTCTTGACAGTTCCAGAAGAAAGGAAAAATCAGAAAGGCAGCAAGAGGAGGACTCTCTAATTTCACTTAAGAATTATTGCAAATAATTTCAACCAGATTCAGTGTTAAAGGTTTTATTACACAGTTCTGCCACTCTTCATGAGAGAGGAGAGATAAAGGAGCAGACTAACTTGCAGTCAGACAGCTCCTGAGCATGTGTGGGAATTCACAAGGTCACTGGATTTGACACAGACAGGTACAAAATAGACTCTGTGGAGCAACAGCACCAGGGCACAACAGTGCAAGTAAAAGTCCACCATATTAAGCAACTGTTCTCCTTATACTTTATTCTATATAGATCTGTTGTGCTCTATACAGGTAGTAAATGGATTTTAGTGGAGAGTCTTGAAAGTAAATAGTGTGTGCACTGCTGGGAAATGCCACAGCCCTGGCAGTGGCACTGTCCCTTGAGGATTTCATGCAGAGGGAAAGAGGGAGAGCTTGTGCCATTGTATGATTTCACTGTATAGGAGACGGGTAAAGTAACACTCATTTGCTCCGGTTAAAGACTCCTACTAAGGAAATTTCTTCCTATCATAAAAAGTCATTTTATAAATACACTTAGACTGTTTTTCTTGAATGCAGAGAGGTAAGGAGAAACCCAGCATAGCTGGGGGCAAGAGAGAAGATGGGATCTCCAGTCACTGTCCAGAGAAAACTATCTAATGTCCCAGCAGGAGAAATGCCATGTACTCATCATTGCATGTGCTCTCACTTACTGTTACTGAAAACCATTATTAGCTTGCAGAGAGAAGCTGCACCTTTTGGAGTGAACTCCAGTCAACCAGGTTCTTGAAGTTGGCTTTCTAAAAACCATATTGGTACTTCCTCTTCATATTTTTGTGTCTATGCTTATTAAAAAATACATGAACAAGTACTGATGAAGATGAAGAGAGAGGGAGCTGCAACTACCAGTTGCAGAACATCACTAAGTTCAAACATTCCTGTCACCTTCCTCAAAGTCAGCAGAGATGTGCCAAAACTGAAGGTGTATTACAGGCTGTCCCAAAACCTCTGGTATGTTCCAAGTTCAGTAGATATGTCTAAAGTCAATTCACAGAGATGCACCTGGGTTAAGCCGTGCCAGGAGGGGGTTGCCCCGTGGTAGTCACCTCTCCCTGGCATTGCACAGGGAGGATGACCATCCATGTCTCCTCACAGGAATGAGCTGCATGAGGCACAGTGCAGTCCAGTTGGAGACAGGCAACTGGATAATATAGAGCAGTGCTAGGGCTTGAATGTTGAAATTAAGGGTGTGCTGGTACCAGTCTCTTGCCTGCCACATGTAAAGTATTGGAAAACTTTCTGAGCCGATCCTGAACAAAATGCAGTCACCATATGGTCACCAATGGGAAAATGTTAGCATAAGCAAAGGGCTCTAGGCCAAGAAAGACTGATAACACTTTCTCTAGTCCCCTCACCTTCATAATTAAAGGGAGGAATGAAAAAGGGATCTAGATTGTATTGAAAGAAACGGCACCAGAGAGCAGATTCAATTTTTGAGTCATCACAGAAATTCTCTAAAATTCAATTATAGTGATGTGGATCTGACATAGGATGTATCATTATAGTACCCTAGAGAAGGTCAATAAAGCATATTGTAAAGTTTCTAAAAGATTTCATCAGGATTATAATATAGATAATTCTCATTGTTTCACATGTTTTGCAGCTGCTCTAACTTAATTTTCATGGGTGCCATCATGTAATTATCTGAGATGATTAAGTTTTATGCCCCCAGATCTTGCAGGTTAAGTCTGCAGGGAAAGAGTTCAAATTTATTATATAAAAGTGAAGATGTAATTAGGCTCTGGAGAGTGAATAAAATAATCACACCAAGTGAAAAAGGGCAGCCTGTCTACCAACAGACCAGCATATTTACAGATGAAGTTAATGTCATACAATGAAATACCAATTTAAAGTACTGGAAATTAGCAGGTGTTTCGCAGAACCTTGACTTTTAGCCACTCACCAGTAAAACATCTGCATTTCTTTAGATACAAAATCTGCCCACACTGACTAATGTTTTCATCTTTAGAAATAGATATGGGTCACAGTGACATAATATTGTATGTATAGCCCAGACTTTGCCTCCAGCACTCATCATGGAATTGCAAGCCTACAAAATGTATCTATTTTTAAATTCACCACAAGTTCATAAGGAAAGAATGAGACTGATTGTGGGTTTATCTTGTCTAACAATATGTGGCTTACTGCCATCTGACATGCCCTCAGTATCTGAGGCTTCTGAGTGGGGCTGGCAGGAGTGACACAAGGCTTGTGAGAGGTCTGCTCCTCCATGAAATAGCAGCTGATGGTCACTGGGGGCAGGGGGCATAGCAGGGTCTGAAATTACTCTACACTCATTACGATCTAGTAATTTTTTTTTTCCTGAGGGGTTATTGAGCTGCACAGTTTGATCCGGTGCCTGCTGGAGGACCCAGGTGTTTTGGTCACTGAGAGAGCTCCCAAGAGAGTTTTAATCATCAGCCTATGTGGATCAGGGACTTAATGTGGGACTGTGTATTAATCAGTCTATACCTTTAGTGTGGTAAGGGAAAAAAAATAAGATTTGCTGATTGTGGTAATTTCACCTTGAAAAAATGTGGTGGAAATGGTGGTTTAAGAGATGATAAGAACAGGTAGGAATTTGCAGAGGCTAAAAAGATCAACCCATCAGTGATCAGAGATCAAGACACATGGGTGATGCTAGCTGTCCTTTCTGCCTGTGTGAAGATAAAAGCCTAGCTGATGTCAGTGTCAGTGAAGAGCATGTACTGAAAACTGAGAAAAGTACCTTGTGTTGGAAAATTTCATGCCATAATATCAAGTTCTTTAAGTCATGTCTAAAGCATCAATTATCTACCACTTGTCAGGCAAGAGAAGTCTCTTCACAGCTCCAAGTGGCTATACTTGTATATCAAAACCTTACCACGCAAAAGCTGATTTACTGCCGGAGTGCAGGGTCTGCCATCCCCCTTTTGGCTGCCTGGCACAGCCCTGAGGTGTCAGGGCAACTTCACAACTACACTCCCTTACCCAGGCCCTTGGCAGCCCCAATAGCTAGTCCACATCAGTCTTACACCAAATTCACTTTCTTGGACAATCCTCTGATGGTTCATAAATTTCAGTGGAGTAGCTGTGTCTGCTGCATTTGTGGTGTGAGGCAAGAGAGGATATTTAGAACTTCAGGGAGAAATTCAGGGAGCTTTATGGAAAATTCACTTTTTAAATGAAGAGTAGATTTCTTTGTGCCTTTAATGGGAATACAGCTCATGCTGTTTGGATGAGGCACTTCTGAGAAAATTACTAATTAGTCATTGCTACTTGTATCCAGACTGTTTACATTTCAGCTTGTTGTAGTACAGTATAACTCTGATAAAATAGAGATGTTAAGGACAGTTCAAACTGTTCACAATAGAAATGAAGATTTCTAGGGCTTTTTTATGTCTTGTAACACGATTTTTGCTTCTGGTGATATGTAGATAAAACCTACATAGCAAAACCCATTCTGCAGTGAACTCTACTGATGCTGGGCCAGTGTCACATTTCCCAGTGCCATCTCAGTTCTTCCTCTTTTGGCATTGTCTGCAGTCATTATCTGAATTACTTACTTCAGCACAGTCCTCTGCACCACTTTCCAAGCCCATGCACCTCCCTAGTCCCTCACTACCTCTCACCACAGTAAGTACCTGCACCCAATGTCTTGCCCCCACGTCCCCTCCACTACAACCTTGTTCAGTTTTCATCTTGCTTCACAACTTCCATTCTCAGTCTTGCTATCCAGCTCCCAGTCCCAGTTTTTCTCTTCGTTCTAGGACTCCAAGATTTCCTTACAAGGTTTTTCTCCTCATCTGCCTAGCATGCCTACCCCTCGCCCACTCTGAATTCAAATAATTCTTTTTCTAGTCCTCCCAAGAACTGGCAAAGTTGTTGGAATTGCTGAGTGTGGTCTTCCAGTGCCAGAACACTCTTATTCTTATTACCCACCTGGAGAACAGGATTTGAAGTGTGTTGCCCTGGAGGGGATGGAAATGCCTACTTTAGTCTAAAGAAAGATAGTAAAAAAGTGCAGGAAGACCAAAAAACCTAAGACCAAAGAAGGTTCCTAAGATTTTAAGAAAATTAACAGACTGGGAATGATTTGCAACTGTATTTAGAGAAGGAGCAATGTTCCAAATATTCCTAGGAATCAAGAATCTCAAAATATGCCAGTCAATAACTAAGCCTAACAGCACTGCTGGAAGGAAAGCACAGGCTCCATCAAATCAGCAGATCACAAGCTGCAGAGGTAGATGCAGAAGCTAAAGTTCATATTTCACAGGGTACTCTAAAGGACTAGCTCAGAAATATTATAGGACAGTATTTAGTATTTTTATTCATGTGAAAAAACATAGGAAACTGCCTGCAGTGTTTACCTGGGTGCTTTTTTTGCTTGCTTTCTTAGTGTGAATATAATATGTATATATGTTTAAATTAAATTATGTATTTGTGCATGCAAATCATGTTTCTTACACGTAGGCAGAAGTCTCCTCAGATGTTGTATGTGCAATTTAAGAAGCAGCTTTGAACATTTGGTCCTGTATTTGCCTGAAGGAAAGGAATTCAGTGCATTAAGATTACATTCTTCTGTGCCCAACCTTAGCAGTTCATTGAGCATGTTGGGTCACTGACTCTGTAAGCATTTAAATTAACTTTTCTTAACAATTACAGTAATTAAGTCTCTCCTAAATTACAAATTAAGATCATCTGGATGCATTATAGAAGCAAAAGTGGTATTAGCAGGGGGGAGAAAAAAAAGTTTATAAAGTCTTCAATTATTTGTAATTTTAGAGACAAGTTTGTGTTTTTACAAACCAGGCTGTGCTGTTGCTGTAGGTGTGTAGGGTGAGGCACCTCTGCAGCACATTGTGGCCATTGTCTCTGTTCCTGCTTTTCTCCCTGGACTTGGCATATTCTCTTCAGCTGTCTAAGGATCTTTGCTAAGTACACCAAAGTGCTGGTGTGAGTTTGCTGTGGCAAATGTGTCTTCAATGTGAACGTACCTTCAAAGCCAATTCAACTAGTTTGGCTCCCACATCTTTCTCTGAAGGCACAAGCTCTTAAAACATCCATGCAAGCTGCCAGCATAGAGAAGCTTTCCACTGTTGTTGAACAGAAGCTGCTCCAACAGTGGCTTATTGACTTCACAGACACTCTTTGCATGCTTGCTGATGTTACTGAGGAGTCTTGCCTGGAGCAATCAATTCCATGGGCCAGAGAATGCACAGGAAAATGCATCAGTTTAAAACAAAATCTTTGGCGGCTTCCAACACCTGGATCCATTTTTCTCTGTCTTCACCCTTTAGTTTAAAATAAAAAAATGAAGAAGATGAAAGCCTTTAACCAGGAGGCAGTGAAAATTCTTGGTAGAGATCTTGGTATAAGCCCCCAGTTTAATTCAGGCCCAATGTACTAGGGAAGTATTTTGACTACTGTGTTGCTAGCTGTGCTGGAAAGGGAAACAAACAGAAATGCCTCTCACACACCTACATATGCCTTCTATCCTGAGGGTATTTTCCCAGGAATTAGAGTTTCAAAATTATCTTGAAAAGAGCTTGAATTTCTTTTGGGAGAGAATCCCAACCAGTTCAGCTGATGCACTGTAGGAACTAAGGGCAAGGTATAGAAGGTGTGATCTGCCCTGAGAGAGGTTATGAACTGCTTCAGCACAAACAGAACTGGGATTCTACCTCTGAGCAAGCACATGGCCTTGCAGTTCACCTCTAAAATGGAAGCAAGAGTATTTGGACAACAGCTCACACCAGTGGTCAGTAGATGATATAGATGGTGGTGTCACCCACATCTCCTGACTACCTGCTAACCTTGAGTCACCTGCACTTGAATGGAAGTACTGTTGTGAGGTTGGGTTTGATCTGTTTACCCAGCTGACAGTTTCAATTTATTATGTATTTTAAGGTTTAGTAATACACCACAGTCATATATTTCAGGTGATACAATACCATATTAAAACATTAATCAAATCTGCAAACCATCTGCATTCATGAAGGGAAGTAATCTGCCAAGGAAGAAGTTATAAACAAAATGGGAATTCATTGCACTGTGTTTGAAAAATGTGCTACTGGCATGTATTTGAAAAGCACCCTGAATAATTCCTCTTAATACAAGATTCCTGGATTAAAGATGAATTACATTTATTAAGAGTAATAAAAGTGCAATTGACCTTTAGGGATGTGAATTTAAACTCTCTTGTCACTCTGGAGAAAGAGCTGACTGGTAGTGAATGGAATGGTTTATTCTAGGAGACATAGAAATTTTTTCTGGTCAGACTCATGACCTAAGCCTTTTTGATTTTTTCTACCACTTAAGTGACAAATTATGACATTGCTGTGGTTATTTGTACCCATAATTTTATGGTCCAAATTTCAATTAGATTTTGGTTTGAACCAAAGCTAAAATCACCGCCAATTTAAAAACCTCATTTTGCATGTTTATAAACTCAATACACTTCATGCCCTGTTTATACTTTTTCATTAAATTGAAGTGATGATCATGTATTTTGTATCAAAAAACTTATGATGATCAACATTAAAACAAATGTTTAAAACACTGCTCTAGTTACCCTTTCTAAATGATTCTTCCAAGAATACTCCAGGGTTTTATGCAATGTTTACACACAACAGAGAAAAAGTTGACAGCCAAGTCAACGGCCAAGTTGAAAGCCTCCAGTTCTATGCTAAAAGCAAGGTGTTTACAGGCTCAAGACATGCTTGAAATATCTACAAATAATTCTTGCAAGTTAATTCATTTTTTAGGTGGCTAAACAGCTTCAGTGTCCTTTAGCTATTTGAAGAAGAATAGCTGCTAAATAAAGAATTCCCTCGCCTACATACCCATGACTGTAACAGTGAAATATATGTTTTAATATGCTGGTGTCTACTGCTCTTGCCAGGTGACAAAGCTTGCTGTGGTCAAGTTTCAAATAACTTCTGAGGGATGGAGCCTGATTTGTGAAAAGTGATTTGTGTGCAAACCAAGCATACCAGTTGAGTATGACAGGGCTGGAGACTAGCTTTGCCTCACTGGCAGAGGTTATACAAACATAATGCAGAATTAGGCAGCTGAGACTGAATTCAAGGACTTACTCAAATTACTTTGCAAGTACAAACTACCGCATGTTGATTTTGGTAGCAGGGGGCAAGGGGGGGCACAGGAGGCAACTTCTGTCAGAAGCTGCTAGAAGCTTCCACCATGTCCTACAGAGCCAATCTCAAATGGCTCTGGACATGCTTCTGGCCCAAATAGAAAGGTTGGTAACGTCTCTGTGATGACATATTTAAGAAGAAAATCAAAACAGCACAAGGGTGTGGTGGTGTGTTTTCTTATTGTATGTTCTCTGTCACCTTTGGATGGTTTGCTCCAGTTGTTGGTTTATTCCAAGTTTCTCCTCACTCTCCCAGAACCTGCCCATCTAAATGTCAATCTTCCCTAATCCCTGCCCTCTGTTCTGGAAAATTCCCTGCCAGTCTTTGTTGTCCCAGCCCCCTGCCTAAACTCCTCCCTGACCCTGCCTCCTAATATTGTCAATCCACAGTTGACCTCGCCTTCAGATCTAGAAGTTTCCATGTTCCTTGATGCCCTATTGTTTCCCTCAAACTGTATCCTCCCCTTGCCTTCCCCCATTGGTTTTAGCTCTTTAATTCCCTCCTCTAGCTCCTGCCTTGTACCATCCCTACTGGTTGAATAATTGTACCCACCCCTTGTTCATCCCCTGCTTAAAAGACTGTGTAAAGTACTGCACTGTGTCCTTTGTCCCTGACCCCCTCCAGGGAGTAAACTACCTTGAGAACCACACAAAGGATCCCTCCCTGCTCTTTGTCCTGATCCTCGACACTGTGATACCAAGGCTGTAGAGAGCAGGAGCAGCCCTGCTCTACACTGCCACTTGGAGCATTCATGGTTTGGGGGCGGCCACTCTTGGCACTGGCCAAGCTGGGGAACTCTCCAGCTGCATCACAAGGGCAGTTTTTTCCAAGGGTGGCGAGATCCTGCAGCTGCTGCCATCCCAGCTTGTGCCACTGCACCGCCGTGGTTGCTGCCATCTTGGCACGACCCACAGCGAGCCTTGCCTGCCTGGCCACCCCTAGCCAGCCACACCACGGGCAGAAGGGCAGGGACAGCAGCAGCAGATTCTCCTTCCTGGCACCTGCGTGAGGAGAGGTGTTAAACAGTGCCAGCACCGTGGCAGCTGCCATTGACACAGTTGCAGCAGGGTCGCATGGCCAGCAGTGAAAACACGGCAAGCGATTCCCTGACACGGAACCTAGACGAAATCAACCTCTCAGCGCTGCAGGATCCTGCAGAAATCTTTGAACTAGTGGAACTTGTTGGCAATGATACCCACAAGCAGCAGTTTTTCTTCTGGTCAGAGAAGATGAGGAAGTGAGGACATGTGAGGGAAAACAACACGGCGGAACCAAGGTCAGTGGAAAAATTGCTTCAAGCATTGAAGCCAAGATTCCCCTGCAGGCTGTAATGAGGATTTTAGAGAAACAAACTGTCCCCCTGAAATGCGTGATGTCCATGGGGGATGCAGAAATCCACTCACAGCCCATGTGAAAAGTGCTCACACTGGAGCAGGAAGATCCCAGAGAAAGCTGTGATCTAGTGGGAGACCTGAGTAGAGAGAGAGAGCTCCTGCTTCCAGAGACAGAGAGAGAGAGGGGCTTTGCTTCCAAACTAGAGCAGTCTGTCCTTAGAGGACTGCACCCCATGGACAAGTGACCCATACCACAACAGTTTTGGGAAGACTATTTGCCCGTGGGAGGGACCCCATGGCACAGCAGAGGAAAGACTCCTCTCCCTGAATGAACAGAAGTTCTTGAGTGATGAACCGACCAAAACCCCTATGCCCTGTCTCCCTGCACTGTCAGTGGAAAGGAGGGAGAGGCTGGTTGGAAAAAGGTGTTTTAAAGGCTTATTTCAATTCTCATTATCCTCCTCTGACTCTGTTAATAATAAATTTACCTTGTACCTTTTAATTTGAACCTGTTTTGCCCTTAGAGTGTTTTTCTCCCAGTCCTTATCTCAACTCATGAGCCCTTCATAATTTTTTTTTCCTCTCCTCTGCCTAACTATAGCAGAAGAGAGTGAGTGAATGACTTTTGTGGGTGCCTGGCATTTGGCCAATATAAAACCATGACCTTCCTTATTCTGTTTGGTTACATGCTGTGCTGTGCTTTTTACTAGACTTTGCTTCCTTTGCTGCAACATCTAAACGAAAGTAAAGGCAAAAAGATGCAGGAGAAGAAGGAATATTTGAGCACTTCAGCCAGTGCTGCTCTGGAAACTCCGAGGCTCTCTGCCTTATTACCCTGCTCCCCAAGAGATACACAATACGGGCCTGATAGAGTGATTCAATTTCTGACTGCCACTGAAGCCACTGCAAGCCCCCCCAGAATATATCAAGTGCTGCATATTGTGATACAGCTTGAAATATCAGTTCTGAGGCATTTGAAATCAAGCATCTGAAATTATTTGGCGTATTTGGTTATCATTACTCCTATGGCTTCCTCCCTTTTCTATTACATCAGGTTAACACCACCTGTTTTAGAGAGAAGTTGTATTGATTGACACAATCAATATTGCTCATAAAGCTCCAGAATACTGAGTGTTTTACAAGAGACATCCATAGTACTTGGCAACTTCCATAAGAAAGTTAATATATGTGTAGCAGGGTTTGCTATTGGGTCATGAATAACATTCCTGCTTGCACTTTGCATAAGGAAGAAAAGAAGTGCTACCCGTTCAATGTGCATTGACTGGGGTGGGTGCACATCCAGTGTCTGGGGACTGAAATTGCAGAGGAAAGCCAGTGTGGGCATACTGTGGATTCTGGCTTTGCCATGTTAGTTCTGGTCTCCTACTGAGCCCCCTCTTCCCTTTACAGTCATACGTGTGGGTATTTGGCTGTCCAGCCATGGAGATATATAGATATAGATACAGATATATGGATACAAGAAGCTTGCAAATTTTAATTTCAGATATCAAAAGAAAAAAAACCAACAAAACATTGAAAAAGTAAAAACCAACCTTTAAAATTATACTTCTCTTCACTCATTCCCAGTGTTCTCTCTCTCTTCCTCTGTAAGTCTTCCCTCATCTTGTTCTTCTTGCTAATCTTCATAATTTTCTTCTACTTTTATGCCCTAACTAATGTTTCCATCCTTCTAGCCTATCATTGTCCCATTCTCTTCTTTTTTCCCTCAAACCTAACCTTTGCCCTATGTTTTCCTCTCTTCCTTTTCTTTGTATCCTCTTTTTCCCTTTTGTTTTCTCCCTCCTCTCACATTCTGTTTCTTCCCAGCTCTTGCCTTTTTCCTGTACACAGGGATGAGTCATTACAAGCACAGGAAATTCTCTTCCTTGCAGATTGGCACTACAGTGCCAATGACACTAACAAGAAATAATTTCAGGGGAAAAAGTTGGTTCAATTTCCACAGAGTTGGAGCACATTCACTATAAGAAGAAAGTTTGGATAATTTAATAATTCACTTTTCATTGTAAAAATGCAAATAGCAATATTCAGAGGTGCGTAACTCTCTCAGATCAGTGTGTATAGTAGCAAAAAGCAAACTACAAATTTTACTTTCTCCAAAATTTAAATCCTGGAGTCAAAATATGTGTTATGATGAAGTTTTCTAATGGAAGCCATTGGTAAATATTAGCATAGGCAAAATTTCTCCATCTCCTCTGGGACTGAGAAATTCGTAGTCTGACTTTCCAGTACTGTTATTGCCTCTGACAATTTGATATCAAAGAGAGACACAGATAAAATTTGACTCTTTTCAAGAGATAGCAAAAATACAAGGTTAGCCTGGAACAGAATATTAACATGTGTGTAAGTATGCATAATTTACATTGAATATACATATATGTTTAGGGCTCCCCTAAAGTTTAGGGTTATAAAGAAACTTTCTGACATTGGCATCTTCCGTGCAGGATGATTTCACCAGAGAAAATCTGAAATAAGATAGACAAGACATTGAAGGTGGAAGAAATGTCTCATAGTACTGCAAAAGTTTAGAATAATAAATGACAAATCCAGAAGCATCAGAGATTAATGTTCTTTAATATCTATAGTTCTCTCTCCTCCCCAGATAATGAAACCTTGCAAAAATGTGACCTAGTTTTGGAAATAAGAATAGGGTAAAAAAAATAAACCAGAAGTTTGACAAATGTCTTATTTGGAGAATATATATCAAGAAATAAAACTAAGTGAAACTATATAGAAAGACATTGGTAAAGCAAGTGATTTTACAACAGTAAGTACAGAAATGTCAATGAAGAGAGAAGATCAGCATATATGCAAAAGTGAAAAATTACAATGCAAAGCAATACATGCGAACAAAAATGCTGGAGAGAATGAAGGTGCAAATGCAGATTCAAATATAGTGTAACACAGTAAATATCCACTGATCACTGGTTTAAAATGCTGTATCCAAAGTCTAGATCAAGAGTTTGAGCTTCTGACTGTCCTAGCATCCAGGGGTTTTATTAAATCGATAGCAAAATTTCAGGAGACATTTGTGATACATGAAGAGGACTCTTCAGAGTACTTTTGATACCACAGTGTAACTCAAGCATCCTGTATTCCATTTCTTCCTGGCCCTTCACTTTAACTCTTTCCTACCTTTCTTTCTCCCCTTGGCTTTTCAGATATTTGAGAAAGGTTTGTGCTTGGATCCATCCTCCTGTGTTCTCCAAAGCCTGCCTGAGTTTTTGAAAGACTGGGAAGAAAATGAAATATAACAAATAAAGTGTTTTTTCTCAGCAGCAAGGGAAAGGGTATTTTCATTTGGTTTTGTTTTAACTACTTCCACAGTAGTTGGCATGAGTTCTTCCTTTTAGGAAAGGAGTCATGATTAATATATTTGTTAATTACATGCATTCTAGAAGGCACAGAAATATGCTGTTAATTATTTGAAATATTTATTGCAAACTCAAGGGCATGGTTACTGTGAGTGTTTGAGCTAAGCTAATTGCTTTGCACTTTTCAGAACTAGGTTCTTGCAAACTAGGAACTAGTTTCTTGAGAAAGACATAATTCTGAAAATCAGAAATATATTTAAATAGGCTAGCCTGAAACAGTCTACATGAAGATTTGGAAGAAGTTCTCCAAATGCTATGTAGGGTTTTGTGACTTGGTAAGCAGTTTCAGTTCTCAGGTATCTGTGAGGCTGGGGGCTTGTAATGAGTCAGCTGGAGAAGTGAGTCAGACTCACTGAAAGATACCATTTGAAATAAGCTGAACTTTCCTGGCTGTAAGAGACCTTTATCAGTCTTGTCTCTTCATAAACCGGCAGCCATGTGTGTTTTCTCTGGCCTAATAAAAAGTGTGGCATCTGAAAGCAGTTCTGTGGCTCTTGCACAGATAAAACCAGTGAAGGGCAACCCCATGGACGTAGAAAGTGTTGAGGGAGAAAGGCTGAGGGTAGTGGAGGTGTTGCAATAGATCTCACTGAGGCAACTGGGTGGGTTATGAAGGAAAGGAGCAGGATTGGAAGCCCTGGATGAGTATGCTCATGTGAGGTCATCAATCTAACATCAATGAGTCCAGCTTTTGAGGTAGGTGGGATGCTAACAGGAGTCCTTTGCAGGTGTGTGCTTGTAATTTTGCAATTTTGTATTTTTTGAAATAAATGTAAGCTCTGGGAAAGGGGCCCTGTATCAAACACACCTCCAGAAGTGTTGGCTTTTCATTCCTAGGAGGTTCTGCTCAGTTATTTAATTTTCCTTCTTACTCACGATAAGATACTTATGTATCTTTCTCAGCTCTTAGTGTTGCAATAAAATGAACACCACTTCTTCTGAGAGACAATGGAGGCCTTTAGACAGCTCGACTTTGGTTACAAACCAGGCAATTTTCTACCATAAAAGGAGAAAGTATCTCCAAGGGCTTATAATTGTCTCTCCTTCTCCTCATGTACCACCTCTGGATGCCCATCTGGTGCCATGGTGGGGCAGGGGGATACCAACCCCTGCAGAAAAGGGAGACAGAAAATGCAAAAGGGAGAGTCCCATCAGCTGTACTTAGCTGATGACAGCAACAAGAATACACACCAGGAAAACCCACTGTCTGTTTTAGGCATGTAGTACAGGTACTTCTCATGTCATTCTACCTCTCCCATGACTTGAGGGAAGACACAGTCCCTTTGGACAAACTTACGAAATATTGCAGTGCCATGCTCCACCCTTGGGCTGCCTCTGGTGGGACTGAAGGTAGGGTGGAAGGATGATTATGTGACAGCAGATATTCATGTGCCATATAGACCTCCATCCTAATAGAAAAGGTAAGCATTAAGAAGCCTCACAAGTCCAGAGTTCATAGGTTCATCATGGCTCATCCCTACTTTCATTTCTTGTGGCTGCATATACTTACTTTGTCACAGATGCCTGCATGTCCCCTTATTCCAGCTGGGTGCTCAGTGCAGTAATTTCACATGTCAGAGAGGTGGGTAGACATATGGATGTCATAGGGGCTGAAAGGGGTAGTTAATCCTTTCAACCTGTTACTTGATGCCAGGAATCAATGTGGCAGCTTAAAAAACATACTGTCATTTTGGTGGCTCTTTGACAAAGGCTCTTCTTCTTTCATATTTACTTTTCCACTGTGGCTGGGTCAGCAAAATATGAGTTTCTCTTTTTCACACAGCATCTTTGCAGACCAACTTCTCTGGGCCAGATGTCAGCCCTGATAGGATGTGAACTTCAAGACAAAACCATGAGAAGTTCACTCAGAGGCAGGACCTTGGGTACCCATATTGCATTGTGATTTTTCCCTTGGCACAGCCTAGCTGCCTTGAAGACTGGGAGAAACAGAAGAATGAAAATTAACCTAATTTGGCCCAAAGATATAAAACACAAAATTCTCCAGTGCCTTTCAGACCCATGATGATAAACCATCCTCAGAAAAACATCCTGCTCCAGAAGTACTGGAACTAATGAATCCTGATTTCCTACAGATTTGTGTTCTGTGGGTTGACTGACTTGTGTGGTCTAAGAAGATGTATGCTTTTTGGGTGGCTGGAGAATGTGTGAGGTCTCTCTCTGCATGGATTTGTTGCTTTCTCATAAGGTGTGTTCACAGTGTGCTTTCTCCAAATCTGGGCAATAAACTGGGGATGACTGTCTTTAGCCAGCTGCTTATCATTAGAGGCTTCTGAGAATGTATTTTTATTAGCCAGTAGATTCAAATGCTATTAGGAGGGAACACAAACATTGTATAAGCCTTGCTTCCACAGGCAATAGGAATAAACAACTATTGTTCTCCTTCTGCCCTCTGCTCCACTCTATTTTCTGTCTTTCATGGTCCTTCAATTTTTCTCATGAATGGATGCACCCTGTGGGCTATAGGGAAGAAACCTCTTTCCTGGTTTATTCCATCAGGGCAGTGAACCTGCCCTGATACTACCACCTTCATCCTTGTCTTTCTTATAAATTTGTTTCAGAAAGGAAGTAGGTTCAGGAACAGTTCTCCTGCTGCTAAGAGAAGCAGTCGCTGCAGAAGATCAGCCAAGCTTAGCCATGTTTTGTAGTGATACCAGCTGCAATCTTTTCTTCTCTGCAGGTAAGAAGGAAGCAACTTGCTGGGTAGTCCAGGATCAGCTTTTGACAACTAGAACCATTGTATTGAATACGTTTCTTAATAAAATTAAAAAATGCCCAACTATATTTTAATGTTGTTTCATACTATGGAGTTTGGTAGGTGGTAGATAAGAACCAAAGCACCCCTGCTTTCAATGTATGCCTTTGCCCAGTGGGATGGTGACTGTAAGGTCAGCTGTGGAATGACAAGAACAACACACACTAGAATACACACTTAAGAATCTTGTATCCAACAAAGCTGAAAGGTCTCATTTGAAAAGTATTTTCCACTGATCAAGCACTGTCAGTTTTTCATACTACTGGATGCTCAAAAACGGAGGTGTAGTGTTGATGTGTTTCTCCTTTATGACCTCTGAGTTAAGTACTCTAACTGCTCTCAAGCCACTTGCAGGTGGGCTGGGTGTTTTTAATTTCATTTATTTCCCTTCAGTGATAAATAATGCTGTCTGAGGAGGTTATTTCACATTTTCTGATTTTAAGGAACACTGTCTTTGCAGAAATACTGGCAATTCCCTTGCACAGAGCTACTTGACAACCAGAATTTGCAACCCTTAGAAAGCTGTATAAGAATAAACAGCTACACAAGGTGTATATTACACTTTTTTCTGCATAAAAGTATTTCAGTTTTGCTTGGAAGAAAAGAATCGATAGTTCAGAAAGGTAGCTATGACATTTTCAAATTGCAAAACATCTAGGTTATTCTTTAGAATTTTCTAGAAGCAGCAGGGAGCTAAGTGTGCTCCTGGGGAACCAGTGATTCCTGATGTCTCCCATGCTGTCCTTCCCTGGTCCTGTAGGAAGTGCAGGGAGTCTCCACAACTGCGACTGAAAAATAGAAAACTGAAGCGGGTTTCAGAGGAGCCACCCCAAATTATCTGAAAATCAGGTATTTCTGCAGGGTAGTTTGATTTTGCCATAGCAACATTTCACTAAATTGAACCAGTTCAGTCATCAAACTTCCCCCTCACTTTTGCTCTCAGGAGCTCCCCAGAAGTATTCCCTTGCTCCGCACCTCAGGCTCTGGCTCCCCTTCTCTCAGCCAAACCGGACAAAACTTTCTGTTCACCAGCCAAATGCGAGCTCGGCGGTAGCGGGCAGGGACGCGGGACTCCTCCTCATCCTGCGAGGCTCCTCTAGGTGGGGCAGGCGAGTTTCCGCAGAGAGAGGAACCCGCTCCGGCGCCCGCGGCTCCGCCGAACTTCCCAGCGGAGAGCGAGGGGAGGGAGAAGTTGCGAGGGGACCGCGGGACCGTGGGCTGACGGCTGCGAGGTGTTTGGGCTCACTGGGACCCAGCTGGGGACATTCATGACAAACTCTGCGAGCGGTGGAGACGTGCGCTGGCACCTGTGAGAGCCCGAGCCAGCGGGACCCCGCGCCGTGTGCCCGCCGGAGCAGCTCCGGGCATCCCGCTCTCCGTGCCCGCCGGAGCAGCCCTTCTTCGGGCTTCGGAGGCCGTGAGCCCGTCTGTGCAAGGTAGGCTCCCGTTTCTGTGCAAGGTAGGCTCCCGTCGAGTCCGTCGGCTGCCTCTCCCCAGAGCCAGCGTGCCTCTGGTACGGGACCCGCTCTGTCACGGGGATGTCACTGAGGGCTATGGCTGGAAATCGTGCTGGGTTTAGACTTCGTTTGAAAGAGGTCTACCATCCAGTGAATTTCTCTGCTCCTAGCACAGGACTAAAGAACTGCTTTTTTTTTTTTTCTGTGAATGCTAGAAAGTAGCTACAGTTCTTGGTAGTACCTTTGGTTAGGAGTTAAAGTTTCCTTACGGAGAACTGGTAGTAGACTTTTTTATTAGTAGAAGTACTGATGTTGTGACTAGTTTCTAAACTCTAGGGGATCCAGTGGTTTTTTTTTTTTTATTTCAATAGAAGTATAAATTTCTCCAGAGGATAGTGGAACTGCTCTTTTGGGTTTTGCGTTAACCTTGCAAACTAATTTGCCTGTACTTTTTACACTGCTACTATACTTTTGAAATCTCAACCACTACTGTAAAACATCACAGTATTGATAGTGTTGTGGTTGACTGCATGCACATGTGAATGCATGTTCATAGCATGCTGATTTTTATTTTCCCTGCCTCCACAAGCTCTCTGTTAAAGGGTACTGTGAGACTGAGGTCCAGAGAGGAAAGCAAGCTGCTGCCCACACTGAGAAGTACCTGGGCAGAGTGGTATTGCGTACGTGCTCCAAGCACAGGATTCTGTAGCCATATGTGGTGCCAAAGTAGCTTTGAAATGCCCAGCTATACCTGCGGGGGGCAGAGAGCTCAGCTGGAACTGCAGAACCTGCTCCAATGGGGAAGCGGCCTCTGTGGACCTGCACGACTATGAAAGATTGTCATCTGTACTGAGCTGCGTGGTTTTAGCTGCTGCTGCTGCCACGGCTACAGCCCTGATACTGTGTATTAGAAAAAGGGCAGCCTAAGAGAATGGTGTGCCATACAATGGTATGCCTAAGAGAAAAAAGATGTTTTCATTTTTACAACTAGTGAAGCATTAGATATTATATGAATGGGCAGTGGATGGCACTTAGGATCTGTCACCCATGGGGTGAGATCCTCATCAATAGTACAACAATGCCAAGGAGCTTAATGACCACCACCTCCTTGGGGTACCACCCCAAACCTCTCTACATGCCTCAAACTACAAGGACATTTTTCACACTTTTGGCTGCTGTTCATTCGAGTAGACAAGAACAATGGCCATGCTGCCCCTCCTCTACAGCAGAGGTGGGAGTTGATGTTGTATGCTACAGTTTCAAATGATAGGTCTTGAAAGGCTTTGGGCAAGTGGTGGAAATCTCTGGCAGGTCTATGGGAAAAAATGTGGGAGATCGCAAGTTTTAAAAGGCAATTAATGTGACTGTGCAAAGTAGAGTCAAACCCCATGACTACCATCAGGATTTCTCAGTTCTTTGTCCTTCTCTCTGAGAAATGGCTGAGTTGTACAAAGTGAAAAGAAAGTAAGTTTGGGTATCCTCTATTGAAGACCAATACTCCTAAGAAATTAATTGAGAAATTTAAAAAGACAAGAACTGTCAAACAAAGGAAATATATTCAGCAGCAGCAAGTTTGGCTCCACACCACTCAGTGGGAACACTTCCACCTTCAGGTAACCTCCTGTGAACCCATTTTCACTGGAGACCATTGACAATGGTGAAACTGTTACCAGAGCTTAGCCCTGGTCAGTTCTTTTGGTTGGTAGGGCACAGCGTAGCTGTGTTCTGTTTGCAATAATGTAGTCTGACCACAAGAAAGAGCTCAGATGAGAATGTGCCCAGAAAAAGCCAGCAGACTTTTTTTTTTAGTACATCGATAGCTTTTGCAGAAAACCACTGGCATAAATAGAGTGATTTTTTCCTCTATTGCAGCTAGATGAAAAACATGTGATGTTTTAATTTTTCACATAGGATCGTGAGATGATAATTTTCAAGGCATCATACTAAGCTGTGTGCCATGGAAATCATCTCACTGAAAATGTTGAACTGAGTGCATTTTTACCATAAGGTTGTTAAGAATTCCTCTGAAAATTACTTCACGTGGAACATTTAAACTTTATGTGTTAAGGTAGCATTTCTTGGAGGACTAAAATATTTTAAGAGTCTAAAGTTTCTAACTGAACCCATATATCTGTGCTAGATAAATGATCCAAGTCTCAGTTTTCAAGAAATAGAAGCATAAGCTTTTGAAGATTAGATTAATATTAAGATAATGTTTTTCTCATGTTGTCATCAATGGAGGAATTCCCCTCTAATATCCTCAACAGAGTTGTTTCCTTTAACCATGCTAGGATGGCACTGGGTCTCAGATCCTATCTATGCTACTTCTCTTTTCACCTAAAAGGTAGATAAATTGCTACGTGAGCTACTGCCTATAGCAGAATAACCAGAGAGGTGCCAGCATGGCCCCACCCTACATGAGTCATTGGTGTGAAGCTGAGTGTAGATCAGCCTTTCCATTCATTCCTGTAAAATGTATGTCATTTCTCCCTCTGATTATTCTGAAACCAGGCCTTTACTGCCTTCTGGTGGCCTCCTGACCCTCAAGACCCAGTATATATTTTAGGATACAATAGAAGGTAACAGGTACCCTTTTATACTCAACAGGTCCTGAAGCAGCAGCTCTTGTTGCAGAAAACCCTTCTTTCCTAACATGTAGAAAAGTTCTGGCTGGTGTGTCAATAGGTCAGGGAGGTATTTGCAAAAGCAGAGACACTTTCTTGCCATGTATATTCCAAGAAGGTAATTCCTGTAAAGAACTAGATATTACTAAACAAGGATGAAGTTGTGATATATAAGACTGCACCTTGGCAAGTATAACTGACCTCTGCTGATGGTCACTTTATGGACAAAGTGTTGACTAGACTTGTCCCAGAAAACTAAGAACCTTCATACAGCAAAACTAGAACATACAAATATTATTTGGATGCCAAGTAGCTTGCTGTTCCTTTGTTTGATTTATCACTCATCCAATTCTACTACAAATGGATGAGATTCTGGGCCCATGCAGTCAATGGCAAAACTCCCACAAGGGTGGTTTGCCCAGCTCTTGCTGGCTCTTTGGCAACATTCACTGATCAAACACTGTTTCCTGAATCATATTAACTTTTCTGTTTCTTCTGACTTGACATAGATCATCTTCTTCAGTTTCTTTCCACTGGGGAAATCAGAACAAAAGTAGAGAGGACGTTATTTTCAAATTCAGGAGGAGTCCATTAGAAACAAAAGAATAAAAGATAAACAAAAACTACTTAAAAAGCATTATCTGCTATTGTCTTATGAAGACGTTAAAGCTTTGCCAGTGGATTTTCAACTCTCTGTGGAGCTGGAGTCAGGGCCACATCCTCCTGATCTGACGCGAGTGCTAGTTTTGAAATGTCAGAAGTGTCATTCTGTGAAGTTAAGCTACAATGCTTGAACTGAATCACCCACCATGAATCTAGCAACAGGTTTTACATTGCTACATTACCATAATGTCTGACCATCTGCAGTGCAAAATCAATAGCTAAGTCTCTGGTGGATTTCATAGAGTTTCTGGCATTCTTTTTCAGACTCTGTTCTGCAGAGCAGGGTTTGGTTTGTTTTTTATTTGGCCTTAAATTCTTCCTGTTTGCTTTTTGGGAGGAGATGGTTGGTAAGAGTTCATGTGGCAGAAGGGACTGCCAGAGCTGTGTAAGTTTCATAGCAGAAAGACTCTTTGAGGAGGTTGGTGTTGTCCCAATCCCTGTCCCACAAAGAACCTCTCCAGCTGTTGGTGGTATCTCAGCTGATCCTTGCTTCACTTGTGGTGCATAGGAAGATAGGAGGATCTCAATGACCTGACTATCCAGGGTCCTGCTCTGATAATAAAAATGTGCACAGTATACTGTGTTTTGAGAATGTTACTTTGATACAGTCAATGGCTATGGGTGAATTGGGGAGAAAAAGCAAAATAGTTTAGAAAACTTAGTTTGACTATACTTGCAGCATCCTGAATGTTGATGAACCTGAGACCCTTTTGATCTTAATGTCTAAGGTCAATCTAGTTGCTACCCTTCAGCATCCAGCTCTTCCCAGCCAATCTTCAGTGAGATACTTGCTCCCTACTAGAGCCTGGCATACAAAGACACATGAGTTCCATTTTTCTGCTGTCTTTATCCCTGCTGTGCAAGTGCTGATGAATGCACATCCCCTGAAGATCATCATGTTAATGATGAGCCCGGGGTTCTTTGGGCTGTACTGCCAGGAAGGATATGGTGCTAAAAAACTTAGCTGCATCCAAGTTTAAGCCAGCTCTTTGGTAAGAAGGAACCCAGGAAAGATCCACTCTTTTCCCACCTCCCCTGGAGGTTGTGCTGCATATGAAGACTAGGCTTTATCCTCTGTACAGGAATGGAACAGGCTGGGGACCAAAGCAGAAACATATGGACAAATAATGAGAGTGTTTTAATTCTGACAGTGCATCCATCTCTTCCTTTGGATATATCACAAACAAAAACTACTGAACTGCCAGTTAAGCAGCATACAATTATTTGCAGATTGAGTGTCAGAATTTTACATTTCATTTGAAGCAAGAACCATTTTATTAGTTCCGGACTAGATATTTGTAATTATCCAGGCTAGAAGGATGCATTCCCAGGACATGCTCCATTTTTTTGGGACTCTATACACACTCCGCTTTTTTGAGAGAAGGATCAGGGAGGGAAAAAGATCTGTACAGTAATAGCTGATAAATTGAGGCTTTCTAGAACTTGGCTTCTGTCACTGAAAAGAAGACTAAAAGACCCTATACATCTATATCACACATCTTGGAAGAGAAACACTGGGACTGCAAAAATATGAGGAACAGATGATATCAAAGGCTAAAATAGTCAGTCTGTTAAAATACCTGGTGCTGGTTTATAGCCTGCTCTAGTTAAGAACTATGAAAGAGACAGCATCATCAAACACGAAGGACTTCAATTTATTTCTTATAACAAAGCAAAACTTGAAATTACCATCCTTAAGTAACATTTGTCTTGCTATTGGAATCCACAAAAAATGAAAAGGCTTGGGACATGTTCTCTTTTTGTCACTTGGGATTTTGCCATTTGTCTCTCGGTGGGTAGCTGGTGACAATGTGTCCCCTGAGTTAGAGATGTTTGTATTTACAAAAATAGGAAAGAATGATCTGTGGGCTGCCACCCATACAGTGGTACGTGACAGGGGGGCAAGCAAAGCAGCAGCACCTTCAACTGGCCACCCCCTTTCTTTCTGTTTACCACCTGCACAGCAGGCATGGCTCAATGGCTTGTGGGCTCACCTCCAAGCCACGGGAGTTTATGGGCTGGCAGATCTGCCTAAGCCGAGGCTGGCGTGAAGTCTGGCAGTCTGAAGCTGGTTTCATGAAGCATCCAGTTTTACCAGCTGCAGGAGGGTAATAATTTCCAAGAGAGGGACAGAGCACACAGCTGAGGGCAGTAACTATCTCAGCTGTCACCATTTATTCCATCACCGAGTCTGAATGTCAACACCCTCCAAGAGAGACAAAAGTAAAACCGAGTATCCAGGCATTGTGGGGCACAGATTTATTTCATTAAATTGAAATACTTCCCCGTGATGAGTCTTGTCTCTTTAAATTTTCCATACTGAAAAAGCATGCCCTAATATATTGCCAATTGGAGGGATATATTTTCTGTGCATGTGTAGATCCAGTTGGTTTCTTTGGGACATAAAATACAAAGGAAAAAGCCATTGTTCTTGTCTTGCTCTCAATTTTCAAAAATTGACAGTTATTATGAGCAGACCAAAACAGATAACAGATGGCACTGGCTAGCAACAAGGAAATCTAGATGCAAATATTGTATGGTATATGAAGAACATCTCTGATGTGGCAGGATTATGTTTTCTGTCATGGTTTCTAACCAGTTGTGAGAAAAATCCAGTACTAGTACTTTGTAATATTTAATTGGATGTGAAATGTGCAAATAATTCAGCTGGTGACCAAATGATAAAATTGATAATAAATAAATAAATAAATAAATAAATAAATAAATAAATATTAACCACCAAAAACTCCCAACCTGATAAAATGAATATAAAGGGGCTCGATATACTTCCCAGTAAAGCCAGGCTACACTGCAAAAGAGAAATAAAGGATGCTTGTCTGTGAATGTTTTCCTGGCCCAAGTGATCAGCCAGTGGTTTTCACAGACATCTAAATCAGGCACCATGCAGGGTCTCTCAGAGAAAGCAGCAGGTCCATCATGCCAGCCTCACAAGTGCCCTGTACCCCTGCTTTCCCAAACCTGGATATCTTCACAATGGACTAGGAGCCACAGCTGGGCTGAACTACAGGAGCGTGCCCAGTATGGTGCAGGTCTCCCAGAGCTTGCATAAGGCTGTTTCTAATTTAGTTTTGGTAGAAGTCAGACTAAACAAACAAATGGGTATCTCTGCTGAAAATATCTATGCACGGGGAAACACCAGGAGCAACTCTGAGGAGGCAGTGAGTGGTGCCCTTGGGGGTACAGCACATGGGAGAGGCAAGTCCACATGTAGATGAGACATCTGGTTGCAGCTTGATGAGTGTACATATTTTCCACTCACTCCTGCCCACAATGTCACCTCTACCTCTGCTTTTAAAATGCAGCCTCCACAGCAGGGAAAGGCAGCACAGGTTAAAAAAACCCACTAAAATCCCACCAACTTCTCTTTCCAACCAAGAGTGAAACTTCTCTTGTAGCAAAATGAGTATCAGATCCAAACCCTAGAATGAGTGGTAGGGGGTCTGAGCAGCTGGAAAGTTGAGGTCTAATGTCTTGGTTGGGTAAGATTACAATTAAATGCCTTTTTTCTTGCAGAAATGGGTGCTTGCCAAATCTCCAGTGTAACACAGAACACTTATTTCTTGTGCTGCAGAACTCTAAGATATCAGAACTTCTATGTACTGCAGCAGACAAATGTACTCAAAATGACAGAGCAGCTTCTCATATTTACTCTCTTTGCCTCTACCCCCAGTGCCTGTAGAGGCAGATCCATGGCAGTGAGCAGAGTCTTACCTTGTTGGTAGAAGGATGTGGTTAAATGTTCCCTGATTTTTTTTTTTTTAACCTAAAAAATGAGTCTGTTGACCTGGTGCCAGTCAAATACTGACAGAAATTTGAGAGAGCTGTGAAGCTCACTTGTTCACTGATGCTTCACTCGTAAGTGATGTGCTTTAGTGAGTTACTTTGTTGGAAAAATACCTTTTTCCTAGCCTTTGCCCATTTAATACTGAATTTATGCCTATAAAGAGCATCAGAGCATCAAGAGCTTTCTTCATCATATGTATAAAATTCAGTATTTCTTTGAAGTGTTTCTTAATACTCTTTTTGTGTTCAAGTAAAGCTGTCACTGAGTTCACTGAGGTTTGCCCATGCAAGGAGTAAAGGTTCTGTCCCCTTGAGCTTACACAAGCCATTTTCTAGTAATTTGTCTGCTAAGGTGACAGATTTTCTTATTATAGCACTGAAAACAGGAACTTCACTGTCTTCTAACAGAAATGGCTTTACGTATTTTATGAAACAGAGCCAAAGGCACTGCTCTTGTCAGCTGGAGTTGGTGGCTGTTTGGTTGATCTGGACATGAGAATTATCTACTTCCCCTTCCTCTTTTTTTGTTTTTGTTAATGAAAGCTTTATACCTGACTAAAATACATAGCTGTGTTTTTCCCTTCGGGTCATGTTATCGGAAGCTTTGACTTGGGGGTGGGAGTAAAGAAGTTCACTTACTAAGTAAGATTAAAGAAATTAAAGGCTAAGGTTCATATTTAATTTTCCCTTGTAGATGTAATTTTTCAAGCAGTGACAGCATCAGAAGCTTTTCAAGTTTTATAGCTATTTCACATTTGGCAGAAACAACAGGAAACCATCTGTAGCAAAGCAGGATTGTTGTAAGCATAATATTCAGTAATGAAAAAAAAGATTAAAAGAAAACACTGTTATCTTTATGTGATAGCTTTGAAGGTGCAAAGAGCAGGATGCTTACATTTGCTACTAACTTCATAAAAATCTTCTAGATGAGTCAGCCATGGAAAAAAATTATTACTTCAGCAGAAGGAATAAATCCAATAAGAAATTTGACTTTTGGTTTCTTGCTGAGATTGCCATGTTGATTGCAAAGATGCTTGTGGTAAAGAAACTGTATATGCGTGTTTTCTGTAAATTGTAACTTACAGTGGTGGCGCTTATGAGCACACATACAACTTCAAATTGTCACATTGTCCTGCGAAAGGCAAGTAAGCTACTCATGTTCCTAGTTTTAATTCCAGGTCTGAAAGCCTTTTTTAGACAAGGGAAATAAAAATAAATTGTGCCAATTCAGACGGCTTGTACTGTCCTCCATTCCCATATGACAGGATGTTTTTGTTCTTGCTTTGCTGTGTTTTCTGTGCTGGATATGGGACTTCCCGACTGAGAAAGTGCATACTCATCTCTTGAAGGTAAAAAATACTTTTTGCTGAGACTTATGTTGTTATTTAGGGTATCACATCCCAAGGCTGCAGTTTCAGGGGTGCTCATGGTAGCCAATAAATACCTCTGAAGAGCATGGTCAGTCCTGTAAAGTTGTTACATTGCAAATATCTTTGTCAGAATGTCCATTTAAGAAAGGGAAAGAACTATTTTTTTTCAGATGTGTTCTACAATCTAGCCTGGGCTAAACCTGTCTGTAATTTCTTTTTCACAGTGTTTCAAATTTAAATAATCAGACCTAGTTTTAAGATTTCAATGTGCAGAAGTCAAAATGTGTCAGAGAACTGCAATATCTTCTTGTTATTGATGTCTTAAATTATAGCTAGACACCTTGTTTTTCCAGTTTTTGAGGCAAGTTATGAAGGCTTTTTTTTTTTTTTTTTTTCTTTTTTTAGTGCTGAGCTGATGAGACATTAAAGGTTCCTTTTTCAAATAGTTTGGCTGTTGGGTTGCTCCTTTCACTCACACCTGCCCCTTGACTTAGAAATCGTCTCCGCCTCTTCTGCATCAAACACTGAATTTACATAGGCACAAAGAAAGTGTGGAAGGCCAACAGCTCGCACCGTCATTAAGATGAGAATAGAAGAAGAACAAAGCGGCACAATGGTAAGAGAAATGTAACAATACCGTGCCTTGCTGCGAGTCTGACTAACCAGGGCTTTCCCACAGGAGGGAAGGGTGCTGAGGATACCGCAGGATTAGCAGATGCATGCAGGGCTGCTGGCAGCGACTAAGCCAGCAACAGAGAGTGAGTCGAAGTTCTAGACATGAGTCAGGTTTTGAACTTGTTGTGGTTTGTAGAGGCTCAAAAGGCTTTGTATGGCATCACTGCCAGAGTCTGCACTGCGAAGTGATGGGCTTACAGCTGGTAGAGCCACTGGCTGCTTTGGAAGGGAGTGCTTGCTTTCAACAAAACACTCTAGTTGAGCTCAACATCCACAGCGCAGCTTTATTTTAATCAGATCACATCATTTTAATGCCTTCACCAGAGTGCTCTGGCTTATTAATTCAGTAAGATCTTGCTAATTATGCAAGCCTCCCTGGAGAATTTTAGAGATGCTTGAAAGAAGCATGATAAAATTATTACTTAAAATATATGTGACAAAAATAAGGCAAAAGCAGTGGAATGATACATGCGTTTAGCAGCTGAAGTGAAAACTTTTTCTCTGTATGCATGCCTTTTCTCCTGGAATTCTAAAAGAGGAAAGAAAATGAGAGGAAAGCATGATGTCTGGATTTGTTTTGTTCAGAACTTTCTGTTCGTGCCTTTGAAAACAGTTTGGCATAAAGATTTGAGTCCTCAGTCCTGATGTCATGGGTATTTTTGCCATTTATTTTAACAAACTGTTGATGTGCTTTTATCTGCTGTTGCCTGTGCCTATGTCAGAGATGGACTAAAACTGAAAGAAAAGGTGCAATTGCTGCACAAGCTGCTGAATTTGTATGAGTTTAATCAAAATGAGTGAAGGACATCTACTATTCCCCTTGCAAATCCAGGTGCAAAGATGTTGCTAACAGCCCACGTTTTCCAGAAACAGATGCAGAAGCTGCTCTTTGTGGTATTTTCCCTACCATTACTAATTCTAGATGGATTAATTTAACAAGAGGTGCACACAGACCTTTGCTTAGCTTCATAGGCACTTTTGCAGAACAGATGCAAACTCAGAAACAATTCTGCTTAACTCTGCAATATTTTTCATCTGGAGTTTTCATGTTTTTTTGTAAATGTAGATGAAACACTTTTCCTTAATCACAGAAGAGCAATTAGTGCTGGGTGTTTGAAAAGTGCATAGAATAGCAGGCACTCTCTGAGTCTTTGATTCAGCAGCACTCTGAGGTGAGAAGCAGATTCTGTTAGATCATCTTCAAGGACTTAATCCCAAGGAGGAACCTGGATGCCTAGCAGACAAGTCACTTCACATGCTAAGTCTGAAACTTAGGTACTAAGAAATCTCGCTTGCCTCGTCTTCACCGCAGAGGTTCCTACATACCTCAACAGCCACGTTTGTATCCAGTGAGTTCCTTGCATGCCTGAACGTGTGCTTCTGGACATGCTTTACCTAGCTTGGCCTGTGCTGCATGAACAGACCCACACTCCACAGTCAAATCCTCCCTGAGAATGGTCACACTGTCACATGCTCAGGGAGCTCAGGTGGGCAGTCTGGACTCAATGTGTTTCTCAGTCTGTGGAGACTTCAGCTGTTTTACTCACAACAGTATCTCCAGCCCCCGCTCTTGTGCATTCCAAAAGAGGTGTCAGTCTGTCTGTCTTTTCTGTTTTTTAACTGTTATGTTTTCCCAGGGATCAGTGACAATTTGGAGAGCAAAAGAAAAATAATACTGCCATGTGGTGGCTAGTGTGTCCATATACATTTGCCAAAGTGTGTGGAGATGTAGGCTCTGGGTAATAATATAAGATATCTACATTTAGCTCAGAGTAAGAACTGGAGCCCAGTTTCCAAATACTGACCCAGGTGGTGCCCCAGTCACTAGGTTTGAGAGTCATGTGTCTGAGTGAAAAAGAGACAAAAACTGTCTCATGCAAAACAGAAAAGCTGCAAGAGGAGGGAGCTGGACAAACCTAAGAGACCCTGTGCAGCCACACTGCATGGCCAGGGGCTCTGAACAGCTCCCTCTCCATGCAGCCCACACTGCTGGCCTCCAGCCACTTAGAGGAAAGATTTCCAAAATTGTGTTTAAACAAAGGAGGATCCTGGCAGGTGGAGGTGTTTGGCCTTGTGTTGCCCTGTAGATGATGGGGGTATTAAGTGCAAAGGTATGAAGCAGTGGCAGGAAGGGTTCCATAGGCTGGAATTTGGAGGGAGTCTGGAGGGCTGTATGGCAAAGCCTTGTCAGATTCTAAGCCCTGCCAGGGTCATGGCCAGGGCATTTTGAAGATTTTTATTTTGAAGTGTCTCTTCCCAAACTCTGGCTGTAGCAAGGATGCTGTCACCTTTTCTGTCCGCTATGGAGCACTGAGTCCATTATGGCACTGTTCCTGTTGTGAATCTGGCCTGATCCCCAGTGAGGTAGGAAACCTTCCTGGGAAAAATGCTGGACATTAGTCTGGGCTAGTTAAAGATAGCTAAGAGGCAAATAGCTGCAGGAACACTAGCATGCATGGAGGATGATTTCTGATGTATAAGTGTCCTGTGGCCGATAGCCAGCTCCAGCTGAAGCTCTTCCCACTGGGACATGTGCAAAGACCTTGCTGCCATGTGCATTTGTCAGTAACTCACCAGGCACCCTTGTCACATGCTGTAGTGCACCATGAAACCTTTGGGGTCTGCAGTGGAAAAGGGCTGGTGGTGCACAATTAAGTTGTGGAAGTGTGTGGGAAATTGCTTCATGGCCACACAAAGCCCATTTGCTTTGGAATCCACTTAAAATTTGGGTAAATACACACAGTTAAAAAAAAAAAAAACAAAACCACAAAGTAGCCCTCCTGCAAATATCCAGTAACCCCATGGCTTTGGCACTCTCTTGAGATGCAGGTGTTGGAAATTCAGCTCCCTGTTCCAAATTAAACAGAGGGAGTATTTGATGTTGTCCCATTTTACTCAAAGTGTGTCATACACCTGCACCAATAAATTGATCTGTGGAAACCATGTACTCCTCTGAAACATGCTAACCATTCCCTGTAATCAAGCCTTCAGTACTTACTAAAGTTATAGCAATACATTTTAATCTGTTAAAGAACAATTATTTGGAGTGCAAGCAGAGAACACAGCAGAGATTTTGGAGAAAGATGTTGTAGGGGAAACTTCAGTGAAGGGGTAATAGGTGGTATCAATGTGGTTGTCTTAGGTTTGTATTTCCAGGCTTTTGAGTGGCTTTGAAGTTTAAATGTTCTACAGTAACTGTAGTATTTTCTGAACACAGACATTTGTATTGTAAACTGATTGGTTTTTGGTTGAGAAACTGCTGACTGAGATAATATACCTTTCTGTTTGAAGGCACACGGACTTCAGCAGCTGATACCACTTTGGGAGCGGGAACAGCACAATTTGATCTTTATATTTTACTCCCTTTTGGAGAAGTTTGCTTTATTTATTTTATGTGTAGTTTACACCTGCACATAAATTAGGGAGAGTCATTTTGTGTCTCTATGTACAGCTTTGACTTCCTCCTACAAGAGGAATACATGTGTGAGAAATAAACAGGACATCAGGGACTCAGGTGAGGAGCTTTATATACGTAACAGTCTGGGCAAGAAAAATGTATAGAACTGATTCTATGCAGACAGGCAAACTCAGTCTTTGTTTCCTCAAAGCTTTAAATTTATGTCACCATGAGGTGCTAAGAGATGGGACAGTCTTATGGTGGGGTTTTTTGGTTTTGTTTTGTTTTGTTTTTTTACAGATTTGTACATCCAGTATGTCATGGCACAACAACAAAGATGAAAGGGTTTTAATTGGCATATAATTTATGTGGGTTTGGGTCACTTTTAATTACATGTGAATAGTGCAGAAGAAAAATAACAAACACATCTTATTAGTGACAAAGAAAAAAGCTACCCTTTCTGCTGCACACTTGTGCGCCGAGATTTGACATAATTATGCTCAGTGTAAAAATAACTCGTCTATCAATACCATAATTTATCATGAAAGGATGAGCTCTCTGTAATGCATGGTTTGAATTAACTGTTGCTTGCTGTCGAAGTGACTGAGATGCTGTGTACACATTTGGCACTTATGTGCATACATGACTTTTTGTAGATGTCTTTTGGAGACAGAGCCAAGAGAGCCAAAAAAACAGACTCTGAAAGCAACCTGAGCACTCATGTGAACACAAGCACTTGCTATGCACTGAAAGCTTTGTCCTTTAAACAAGTTTCCTGTTTGCCTTTTTTGGAGAAGAATTAGCTTTCCTTGTTCACTGTTTCAAAGCTCTTCACTTTAACATGCCCTCAGGTCCTTGCAAGGTGACACTTTAGACAAGCTGTAAAAGAAATGTAGTTCCTCAGCTGCTGCTGTGCACTTGATAGTTTTATCTTATAGAAATTATATTTCTACAACCCTTTATTTATTTCAAGCAAATATTCATGGAAATAAATAATTTCCCATTACAGGGTTTTGCTATAGAATACATTGCTACCACTACAAATACGACTTCTCCACTGCTTATGCAGAGCAACACAATTTAGTCAGACTAAGCCATCTTCTGAGAGCTCCCCCAGACTAGGGCCTGGGGGACTCCAAGGGACCCTGAACCAGGCAAGCTGTCCTCAGCTCTTGGAGAGAAACAGGTGTGCCAGGAGGCAGGAGGGGCTCTTCTCACAGCCCTCTCAGGTCATAAACATGACTGCTGCTGTATTTCAGTTTTCAAGATGATCTTGACGTTGACCACCCCTTTGCAGACAGAGGCTGATGACACATGGTGCCATGTTGCCCTGGTAGCAATAGGCCCCAAGCAGGTGAGAGTGAGTGGCCTGGGATTTCCATCCAGCCACCTTCTTTCTATGGGGGAGTTGAATGGCTGTGGAGAACAGGTGCATGAAGGGAGCAGGTAGAACAGAGTGTTGGGGTTGCAGCAAACATGAGGGTTGTGGGAAAGGATGCTCAGGTCGTGTTTGGGCTCCCAAGTGTATGAAGATCAGTAGGGACATGAGCAGTGGCTGTGGGAACAGCACAGGGGGAAGGGGTACCTTCTGCTTTCCACTGAGATGCTGCTTGAGATAGAGTGGAGAGGGGAATGGCAGCCAGAGGAGTCACATAGCATTAAAAAGGAGTCATTGGCCCCACAAAGCAGTGCAGTGATGTGCAGTGATGAAGAAACTGAATTAATAAGAGGCAAAGGACCAAATGGGGACAAAAAAACCAGCAAATGATTGGAGGACAGGGAGAAAGATGGCATCTCTCTGGGGATGGAGAAGGAATTGCTGGTGAATCCAGGGCATTTGCTGTCTTATTCATTGCTGGTGCTCTCATTCTCAAATAACATAACAAGCACCAGACTTTGAAGTTCCGTTTTCAGAGTAGTAAAATTATTAGATTAGAAACACAAAGGAGGGAGAAAGTACAAATAAAATTTCACAGGCTGCAGAAAAACTATCTTGAGCCTAGAACGTGTCTATGGATCTGCCATGTAGCCCTGCATGCATATGTACATATAACATAAATAAGTATTCACATTTTTCATTGGCTCAGAAGTAATTTTAAAAGTTCAAGTGATTACCAGGATACAGAAATTCCCTGGAGCCTTCTTAGCATGTTATTGCAGTAAGAGCTGTTCAACACCAGCAAAATATGCACGTTGTGTACAAATACAAAATACATTTATACCCTGGCCAAGTGGTTTATCGCAAATAATTATGTGAACAGTCTCAGTTAATGTACAAGTTTGTCATTCATGTCCATATTTTCATCTTCTGATGGTCTTTTATCACTGTTCGTTGCCACTTGTTTTGGGAGATGCTGAAGATTCTTTTGGGAAAGGAAGAATGCAATTATTCTACGTGGTTGTGAACTTGGCAGTGCTGGGTTAATAGTTGGATTCGATGATCTTAAAGTTCTTTTTCAACCTAAATGGTATTATGGTTCTGTGTTTAGGCCAGAAGGCCCTGATAGTGCCTGTAACTGCTTCTTGAAAATTCTGTTATTTTTAATAGGCAGGCAGCACTGGAGCAGCAGCTTAGAGCCAGGTATTTCTCTTTCCCGTTCCTGTGGCTCCCTGTGATGGCAATATGAACTGGCCTTGCTCATGTTTTTGGTTTTGTTATTTTTTGGCAAAGCTGTGCACAGTTTATTGCGTTTGACTTTAAGTTCAAGCAGCAGTCTGTAGTGCTGTCAAGAGCTGAAATGTCAGAATGAAATACTGAATGTTATTACCTCAGAAGCTTGGTGTCACAAATTGTGGAGGCTCCAGGCTAAGTGTCCAGAACATTTCCTGTGATTGCTGCAGCGGAGCCATGCTCCATTTTTCAATACATTGGTCACGGGTTGATGAAACCAATTTCTCTGAGAATCTTATGCTGGCACCAGGTAGAAGACATCACCCCACAAGAGAAAACAAACAAACAAAAAAAAAAAAGCAACAACAACAAAAAGAGCAAATGGTACAAAACAGCCCACAGGAAAAAAAAATCTGAAAAACAATTATAGATGGTAAATTTTTCAATTGCAAAAAATGGAACAGGATACCTGTGGCCAAGCTGAGATTAATGCTGTAGCTTCACATGCAGTTGTGTCAGTTCAGTACTAGTGTAGATGTCTTTCCTCTAACCCAAGTTGGCAAATGTTGAATGTGTTGTTCAAGCTCTCTTCCCACCCTCCCTTTTGCCCTATTTTAATTCTGCTGCAAATTTAACCTGCCTTATTCAGATTTGTAACGGCATGAGGCTTATGTGCTAGCTGGGACATGCAAGTACCTGGAGTCCTAGAAATGCTCATAATTTGCATTCTTAATGAAACATAATTTAAAATCCTAAATATAGAAAGTGCCCTATAACTGAAATGGATTAAACCAGCTCCTTTTTCCCAGATCTCAAACATCCCTGTCAGCCCAGAAGTTTTGGAAGAAGCCCTGTAAAACCCTGAGTCTTAACTTCTTGACAAAGGAGAACCAGAAAACCAAATAAAGATCTTTCTGTTGCGTTAAATCCAGAACCTGCTGATGGGTCCTGCCCAATAGCAGGTCAAACTTGTGATGCTAGACAGTCCTTAGGGACCTTAGTTTTTTTGCTCATCCCATATTGTTTTCTGTCTCTGGATCCAAGATAGGCATTATGAAATGCTTCAGAAGGCCATGTTTTTCTAACTTTAAAGTTTTGCATTAAGTACCTATGCAGTCATTTTTTCTGCCTTCCTTTCTCTATCAGTTTAATTTCAGAATATCTCCTCAGAACCATTTTTGAATGCCCTGGATTAATGGGGCATTATTCCAAATGCAATGGTAATTCTTCACCCTGGAAAATGCTCCTTAGCTGGTTCTACACCACAAATTGCATCCTTACTCCCCAACTTTTATTGGGCCTTTGAGCGATAGTATGATATAGGCAATAAGTATCTCTGCCAATTGCCAGGTGTTATTCTCTCATTATGACAGACGTTTTCTGCCTGCATCACTTCAAAGCCTTCCATAATTAGCCCAACTCCTGCTAGTGCTAGAGTTTGAGCAGCCTGAGCTCTAGGATGTTCAGCTGCATTTCTCTATGTCCTGACACTGTCCTGAGCACACTCTTCTGTCTGTTCTATTGTTTGCTTCACCTATCTCAGTCCCCCTATGGCTTTGCCTCCCATCAGACAGATTCAGTGTAAAATTAAGTCGTTACTGCCAAGGCTTTTCCTCCAGAGAAGTTTAAGAAGCTGAATGAAAGTAGCTAACCACAGCTTACTTAGGGACACAATCCTAAAATGAAGAAATCAGGCTTGCCTCAGAAAACATGAGAATGACATGATTTGATGGCATAGTCCTTCTCATTGTCTCCCACAAAGTCAAAACGCTCCTTTTAGTCCTTCACAAGCACCTGAGTGGTTACCGCTTCCCTGGCTCTGGGGTGGCTTAAGGATCCACCCACTGCCTGGTCCCACAGCCTGGCTGCCAAAGGCAAGGAGAGGCTGGGCCAAAACACAGGTGCCCACACAGGCAGCCAGACCCATTTCATCCTTGCGCCCCATGCCGCGGGCTGCCGGCTGTCGCTGGCTCCTTCCCTGGTCACACCCTTACACACTCCTTCATGCCCGTCTGTCTTTTCCTCCACCCACTACCTGCATCTGAGGTTTGATTTCCGCACCCCCCCAACCTGGTTTTTTTTTTCACCTCAAAGTGATAGCAATTCCTGGTGCATTTATCTTAGATGATGTGGTTGTTGTAAGATGAAGTACCTGCAGCAGCCAGTCTGCGGTTGATTTGAACGCAGGCGAGTCTCAACAATGAGCTTTAAGGAGGGTGTCAGGTATAAATCTTGTCTTCAAACAGCCAGGTTGCATTCCAGACTTCAGAGACACCTCTTTGTGTGGAAGGTTGGTTGGGTTTTTTTGCCTCCTTTTTCTTTTTCTTGGACCTGGAAGAGGATGAAAGTGGCGGGGTGTGTGCGTTCGTTTAGGCTGATAATGAGAGTGGGGCTCACGGGCATGGTAATTTGGCAGCCTCTTCACTTCCTGTAACAGTTTTAAAAAAAAATCATTCAAGGGCTGCTTAAAGACAAACATTTTTTGTTTAACTACTGGTGGCTCATTTTCTGAACACCCATGCAATTAATCTTATTTATATTAAAGAGGCAGGCTGCTTTTTGTAAGGTTTTCTGAGATATAATTAATGCAGATCAAAAATATTACAGAGACGTAACATTTAACTTTTCATAGGCGCAACAACATCTGCAGCAATTAGGGAACCAAAAGAAAAAGGCATTGTGTTGGGGTTTTTTCCTTTCAAAGTGTCTTTGCTATGCCTCTTCAGTATTCTACCCGGGGATGTAATTTTTGGTGAGTTTTTAATCGATACTAAAACCACAGATTTTTTTATTTTTATTGCATTGATTGTCAAATGCATACTTTAAAAATATTATCAGCTATGTCAGACTTGTGAGAACCCAGCCCATGAAGTTAAGTGTACTGCACCTTGAAGAATCAGACCCAAACAAGAGTGTTGACTGCTTGCATAGTAGTTTTCAAGCAAATGCATGAGTGTGTTAAAACTTCAAAAGCATCATAGCAGTTTCATGATTTTACAGGTAGAAAAATCCTGGATGTTTTGCCACTAGGAATTCTGTAACACAGATTAGCTTTTAGCTGTGCTGTTTAAAACATAATTAGTTTTTAATAAGTAGCTTATTTATCTCTGGATGATTAAATGAAGAACTCTGGAATGCATCACTTGAAGACATACAAGAAACGTGCATAGTTCTACCTTGGCACTAGCTGCCTCTCGCTCCACCAACCTTTCAGCAACTCTAGGAAAAAGAAAATCTGGTTTTCACTGGCTTGAAATCAAAATGTGGACGGCTCCAAGTGTGTCACTTGGATTCACAAGGCAGCGTCAACCTTTGCTTTTACAACAGACACACACCATCCTTATGCCAGGGATTGCCTGTTTCATATTCATTTGGCATCTTGCTAGCACTTTGGTAGATTTAAAAAAAAAGCTGCAGCTACATCATTCCTATTACTATCTGAACTCTTCTGACACTGCTAAAGCAAAATCATCTCTGTCATCTCTGTGATCTGCAGTTTGATCTCAAACATTGTTTGGGGAACAAGCTATCCTGGTGTAATTGCAAAAAACAAGAGAAGCATCATCTGATGTGTACTAAACCACATTAAGAATGAAAGAAGAATTAATCTTTGTCCTTTCATTGTGGATAAAAGTGTCGCATGAAAGGTGACATATGAAGAAGTTACAACCCATGGATATCTACAGCACCAGAGATATCTACTGCACTATTTTCATGTACCACAAAAAGTGCTACCTGATGATGAGTCCCTCCATCTCCAGTAACAAAAAACCTGCATGTCTAGAAACCTGGAGGCAACTATGAGCAAGGGTTCTGGGCAGTGCTGAGCACCCTGCTGCTGTGCCCTAGCAGCCTACACCCCAGCTACTCCTTCCCAAGGAGAGAGCAGCTCAGTACCCCTGTGTCTGGGGGTCCTTGTGTTTAACCCATGCTTGATGTCTGAAGATAGATAGGTTTGGTTTGAAGAAACGTTTGCAAAATTGAATTGTGGAATTGCACATGCTGATTGCATCACATTTATTACTGTTTGCTTTGTGACTCATAACTTTCCTAATTATATGCAAGCAAAAAAGGCTAAAAATTTCTTGTATTTAAATGTAAAGTTATCCGTCATATACAAGAAACATCTGGTCTCCCAGATCTAACTCCTCTCAAGGTCAAAGCCCTAGAAGGGCTAGTGGTTTGAATGAGAGCATTGGGCTTTGTGCAGAGGACAACTGTAGCAGGATGGCTTGGGGGTGTCAGGAGAATTAGCAGCAACATGCTACCTCAGTCCTAGCAAAACCAGGCACAAGAAAATGTCAACAGTTTCAGCTTTTTTCTTAATTACAAAACTGTCATACATTAAAAAAAGCACATTTCCAGGACCAAAATCTCTACGTTTTTTGAATGATATCCAGGTTTTTACATTTTAACTGAGGTGAACCCCTCCCACAGTCCCTGGTTACTCATCTTTCCAAGCACTCTTTCATCTCTTATCTTTCAGACTGTAAGATCTCTGAGAAAGAGACAGTCTTTATTTGTGTATGTACAGCACCCGCATATTTAGCACTAAGCTCAAATGTTTGCCTACACTGTAAAATAGCTGCCACACAGTGTGGTTTAAGAGTGTGTCAAGGGTATTAATTTCTAACAATTAAAAAGGGAGTGAGAAACTGTGTGAACAAGCTGTAGTTTTTGTTCAAAACAAAGTGATTGAGCATGGAACTCCCTGAAGATTTCAATCAGAGAGCCCCAAATGCAGCATTGGTCAGAACACAGCTGAGGTTGTCTGTGCGATGACATTTCTGCACCTTAGCTTCTTTCTGCCTCATGCTACTTGTATGCTAATCATGGCCATCATCGTGAAAATTTTTTGATAAGGATGTTTTCAGGAGGAGTTGGAGGGCTCTGGGAAGCTACACTCACTGTACTCACACTTAACAGACTCCATTTGTTCAGGAAAATTAGGTGTTCGGGATTTTTTTTTACCTCTTCAGCCTGTACCCTTTTATCCAACAGATCTACTGTGTGAGGCCCTGGATTTTTGATCCTGCCCTCAAAATGCAGGCCTGCTTTAAAGTCAGAGGAACAGTGCCTTTGATGGCTTTTACTTATTGTACTATATAGCCTCTACACACATATGTTCCATTTATAGGTAAAAACACAGCTGGTTTGACTCTGTATGGCACTTTTTCACAACATGATTCTTTTTTCTGGTGACTTGCAAGAGTATGAAGTAAGTCAGAAAAATAATATTTTCACCCTCAGTTCATTTAGAAATAAATAATTGCATGGGCACCAGCCACTGGAAGTTTGTATCGGTTTTCTTTCCCTGACTACCGTCATAACCTGGAATCAGAAAATCACTCTGCATCTTTCTTTCCTGTGGTCTCAAAGATGAGATCTTTCAGTGTTGGGGGTTTTTTTGCTTGTGATTTTAAATGAATAGTAGATCCTCTGAAGAGCTGTATTCATTTGCCTGCCTATGTGTGGATACTGCCATTTAGGCTGTGCTGTGTAAGATGTCCATGTGAGCTTGGGAGGTCTGATACAGGACCTTGAGGGGACTCACTGCCTTTTGAAGTGGCACACTGGGGTCAGGCAGAGTCCACAGGTCATCTCAGGTGCCACCACCCCCCTGTACATGGGTGGCTGTGTTGAGCCCTTGTTGAGGCCTGCAACGAGAAGAATTGCTTAGTTAACAGATCCAGAAAGCTCCTGATCCACTTCCTGGTCATTAGACAGCTTCATTTTCCCCAAGAATATTGTACATTTATTCTTCCTTGCTCTCATGGGTGTTCCCAGCTATCCAAGTGAATATAACTTTTACATTTGCCACTGCATATAGTGTATTCCTACCTTGAATGTCACTATGATCACTTTGCAACACCCTAGTAGGGTTTCAAAATTATGTAGGCAATTTATTATCACAAATATGAACTGATTATTAAGTCCTAACAATCTTCTATGAAAATCAAAGAACAGAACATAAAAAATTGGCTACAACATGAGATCAAAGTAGGGGTCTCTTGAATGCGAGCTCCAGTAACATTGAAATGTCCAAGAAGCAAGATCACACTATTTTTTAAAAATTACATATTTCTTATGCCTTGTAAAAATTACCCTCATGTTTCCAAAGATACCTGGAAGAAGATCAGGCCTTGACATTACTGAATGAGTAATATGATATATACTACCACATATAAAATTACTAGATAAAGAAATGGCACCTCTCTGGTAATGTAAACTGCTTTTTTTCAAGCCTGACCAATTGCAGTGTCTAGAGATTTACACTAAGACTTTGTTCAAACCTTCAACTTAGTGTTATCATGGAAAAGAAGATCATCTGGAATTTCAGAAAAACTGGACCTCTTCTTTAAGTCAAACTCACTTCTCTCTGGATCCCTTTCTTTATTAAAGACACATGACAAAGTGTAGTATAAGTGTAGTTAAAGTATATCTACATCTCAGGCAGGTCATGGATTTGTTTCTCACAGCTGTAGTAGGCTGGTGAGGGTCAATGTACAATATTACTTGTCAGGAGTAATTGCATTTAAAAATCTAGCAGAGAACTACCCCTCTTGCATTCCTTCATGCTGTTGATCCTGGATTTTTGGTGTTTTAGAGAAACCATCTTTTTGCCCATTACACAGAGTCCATGAAAAGCAAATTTGAGTGTGTGATGGCATTGATCTGTAGTAATGAAATGTTTGTAAAAAACATTGTTTGCTTTACCTTGCACACAGTGCTAGAAATTAATAACACGAGAGCTGCCATGAAACAGTGTTCCGTGTGCTGCTGAGCCTTGGAGAGCCCCTCTTTCCCAAAACCACAGGGAAGCACCATCGGTCAGGACTTCTTTCTATGCACCGTTTCATCCAATCTGAACTCAGTCCTCCATGTGGCCAGTAAAATACCCTGGAAGTATGCCCTTATGCCCCCCAGTCATGCCAGGAAAGCATTTGCTGCCTGGAGGTGCAGACTCCTAGACCAGTAGCAGCACCACCAAGCCATCTCCAAAGCATCCATGTTTGGTCCAAAGGCTGAGGAAAGCAGTGCTTGGCTAAGTGGTTTCCCATCCTTCCCAACTAGAAAGCTGCTATCTTTGCTCACCCCTAAGCAAAAAGAAGGCAGGAGAACAGCTCAAATCACACCACCATGGCTTTAGGACCTAGATTGTAGCAATCCTAGCGTTCACAGTGTGAGACAGTGCCAGACACCTGAGGGCACTGAGGTGCCCATGGGGTTTCCCTGCTGAAGAGCCTGGCAAAGGGGCACCAGGGAGGGTCTCCCTGAGCTGCCTGCATTGAGAAGGAAGGTGAACTCCAGAGCATTCTCTACCTGCTGTCTGGCATGTCTATGTAGGGTGCTTGGGGGAAAATATGGGTTTCCTCAGGATCACTGCTCAGTGCCATAATGGATGGCTAATTATAGGTCTCGCAGTGAAAGAAGCAGTCCCACAGAGATCTTAAGCTACTAGAATTTCAGTAGAGACATTATTTCTGGGATATTATTCCCACAGGCCAAAGTACAATTACACTGTTGGTTTATGTTTCCTTTCAAAAAAAAAAAGTTAAATGAGCAAAGTGTATGATTTTTAATTAATCCTCTTATCAAAGACTCACTTAGAGTTTCACCTTTTGCTTCCTCTTTGTAATGTCAATGATATTTGGGAAATTCTCTGGTGTGAATCTTTGCACAGTACAGGGTAAAGGGCCTGAGAAGGTACAGGGTGGAAGGCTTGGTCCTGCAAGGATGGGTACTTGTTTTGAAATCATCAGGAAACCTCATCCTGTATAGTAAATGAACAAAGAAAAAAGCCCTTTGCTATGCAGTACTCCTCCAAAACAGCAAAGAGAAATTAATGTTGTTCCCTCTACACATAGGAGAACAAGTTCTTGAAGCAAGTCAGGGATCTACTTCATTCATATTGGTAGTCTTGAAATATTGTTACTTGCACCTGACCACTCTAAGGGGAGATATTGCAGTACAACTCTTTGCACGCATCCTAATAATTGCCTAGAAAAATGTTCCCACAAGTTGTCCATAATTAACCTCTCCCTAAAAGATAAACATCTGAGGGAAAGATTGGGAAAAATTAGCTCTGATTTTGAAGTAGTGAGAAATCATTTTTCCCTCTCTAAAGTGTCACTTTCTTGGGCAAAGTGACAGAAAGATGGATGCAGTTTGAAAGCTTTGAGCTGTCATGGAAGTGATCTTCTCTAGGGCGCACATTTCTGACATGAAAATAAAAATGGGCAGTTTGACGGAGTTAGGAAAGGTTTGCTAGCTGTCTTGGAAAGAGGTAGCGGAAGAGAGAAAAAGCTATCAGAACTGAGAACTGAGGACTGTGCACATCTGCCTGGGATAAATTCAAAGTCAGGGCACTGTTTAGAGGGTCTTTTGAGTTCATACAGGATGTCACTGAAGTGCCAAAGCCTAAAGTTTATGTATCCAACAGTTTGTGCTGCACTATTGAGAAACAGCATGCGGCAGGATGGTGAGAAGTCATTAAAAATAAGGAAGATAATAGATAGGACCATATTTTTCAGTCTTATTCGTACAACTTCAATCCCAAAATACATGGAAGGATTTTATGAAAGGACATACAAATTGTTTGTAATGGCTTTTCACCGCAGCATGACGCTGCCTTTTAAACACATGGTAGAAAACACAGCACCGTGTTGCACTCAGAAATACTTTCCAATTTCCATTTAGAGTGCGTGGGTTTGGAGCATGTGACTGGAGGGGTAATGTTTTAGGTTTAACAAAAATGGGCTCTGGACTGTGCCTCATAGAGGAAGCTCAGAGATTTCATCTAGACAGAGCAGTGAGGCATTGGTTGCTTGGCCACTCTGCAGGGAGTGGGGTGGTCCTTTGTGGGCCTGCATTCTCGAGAATTGAGCTTGATAACATTCCCTTTCCCAAGCACGAAACATGGTTTAAATAGGATGCCTGTTTTCTGATCTTAAACAGCACTGTCAGCAGCTTGATACTTCAAAGACCATGCGAGGCTGCTGGCTGGGTGCCAGTCTTCTGAAGGAAGGGTGCCCACATCACTTGGCACAGCAGCTGGTGTTTCTTCTTGTCTTGTCTTCAGTCACCAGTGCCAAACCTGCCCCTTTGGTAAAGCCCAGGATCTCGTCTAACCACAGGCCACATATACAATAGCCTTTGCAAACATGATTAATTGTCTCGGAGATGTACAGCAGCCTGGGGAATAGCTCAATCTCTAGCAAAGAAAACCTGTTCCCTGAGATACAGGTATATGGGAACAAACAAGGGTGGGGGTGGGCACTTTAATTACAAACCCAGGCAGTCTGTAGCAGTCATATCCCAACCTCCAGTTCTCAGAACACATTTAAAGGATGAGAGTGAGTGATTCATGTGTAAAAGAGGCACTAGTCATCACTGACTATCCCAGTCCTAGAGTAAGCTGAGTGTTGTTTTTAAAACCTGTTGCTTTCCCAAGATGTCAATTTGCGTGACAGGATGCTAGCTGTATTGTCCAAATGCTCTGTCAAATCTATCACAGTGACAAGGAAATACTGTGCTCTCCTCCTTCCCTCTGAAATTCCTTGAATACCTGGTGCCAGCAGTTCAGCTGATAATGCAAAGGGGGATGAAAGCAGAAGGCCTTGTTTAGAAGAAGTGACTTTTCAAATGGGTTTTGACAGGCTCCCTTCATCTTTCTGTAACATGTCATTTCAATGCAAGCAATAGACTACAAATAAACCCTTTGGTACAGCAAAGGCTACGACAATTCTCATATGTTCCGTAACTGAACTGTTACTTAATTGTTAATGTACCTGTGATTATTCCATTACTTGAAATATGTAGAGTGTTGTATTTCAGTCTCTGAGCTCAGATTTGGCTATTTTCAAGACACTTTTCAGGTTTCTGATCAAACTGCTAAGTACAGGTTTATGTTAGGGTAGGTCTCTGGTGCTTATAGTGGTATTGTTTTGATAGGGAAATTATAAGACTACTTCCTTTGAGTACATTGAACACCCACCAGTTTTATCTACGTGATTCTCTTTTATTAACTCTGTCAACTGCCATACAGAATGTGCTCTTTGTGTCTCATGGCTCAAATCCAGATGCCGCCAGCATCAATGAGAACTTCACTGCAGACTGCAGGGAGGTTTCAGCTGCACAGCTGTGCCTGATGCTTCACCTCAGGGAGGAAACAGTCTTGTTCATCCTGAACTGCCAGGCTGTACTTTTGAAATCGGGTTGTTCAGACAACCCATGTCCCCTCAAGTGTCTCAGCCCCTCCTAGTCTGGGGACAGTGGTGTTCATCCCTCACAGGTCTGGAGTCAGGCACCTCACCAGATGGAAGTGAGTGCCATCACACAGGGAGCATGCAATTGTTCACAGAGACACAGCTGTGTCCCTCTGTGCCTTCTAGTAAACAATGCTGGAGATGACAGGTTCTAAATCCCTAATACAAGAGAAAAATCTCTGAAGGACAGGGGGAAGAAGCCTACCTAAAAAACAAGGCTGGGATGACTATGTCTGTTTTACTTAGGGCAGAAAAGCACCATGCAAAATATGACCAGGAGCTACTGCATGCACACCATGTAGTTTGCATAGCAGAAGAAATATATCCATGTGGCAACAAGGGCCTCAGCACAGAACCTGAAGTATGCCTTGGGCTTTGCCTCTCCTGGCTTAGTCCCAAAATATATTAAAGTAGCCTGGATGCTGCTTTGACTTGTATCCAACTGTAAGGGCTCCAGTGGACCATGGAGACACACAAGGCAGGGTGTAGTAATGGTTACAGGTTTTCTAAGTTATCTGAAGCATCTATGGCAACTTGTCAGACTGATCCATAGGAAGATAACTAAGGTCTACTCAGCTGCACATGAGCTCACCCTCTTAAGACAGGTCCAGTGCTTTAGAGAAAAAAGTGTGTTTACATAAGAGAGAAAATGTTTCCCATATTTGCTGCTTCCAGGCTGATCTACAGCAGTCAGTCTATCATGGGAATTATCCTTCCATGCTTCAGTCCCTCCCTTTAAAGCAAGCTCCTACTATGCAACACAACAAATTCTGCCAGTCTGCTTACCTGTGCAGGTCATGCTCCAGCCTCCATTACTTCAGTTCACTTCCAGGATGGCTTCCCTTCCCTGCGGGATAACCTTCAGTAATGTGAGGCCAAGAACAAGAGCAGCACTACATAAAGGCATGCTGTATTTGAGCCACCTAAAGAATATGCATCAGGGGTCTGCCTGGATCTCTTATGGGTTGGAAAGGCAGCATTAGTCCTTTCTCACATTGCAGAGCAGTTTCTCATATATATATATGTGTGTGTGTGTGTGTATGTGTAGGTACAGGAAGACCTTGTCTTTCCCTGTGAGAGAAGACTCCCCTGTTCCAGGTACAGCATAGTCAGGGAGTTTCATACAGCTACATCTCAGATAAAGCTGCAGCTAGAAGCACTGCCAGCATGCAGGAATTAAGCACAGGATGTCAGCAGGAACCATGTGAAGCATGGGAGAAGAATTACATGTGTGGTCCTCAGTGCTTTCGTATCTTCACGGTGGTGTGAGTCTTAGGCTGATCCAGGTTTCTCCATGCTGGATGTTAAATTAATTAAGTAAGCAGATTGGGAATGCTCTAGCAGCCACCTTCAGAGGGAGCCTTGGAGGTTTAATGTGCTTTAACTTCATGGGTTTAGTTCATATTACCAGTTCAGGTCCTCTCCTAGAACCACCCCCATGCTTACAAGCCCTTTAGCTTCTCGCTCATGCATTTATCACAATCTGTGAAAATCAGAGTTGACACAATGACCAAAATTGTCGCATTGAATGCATTGTTTACTTGGCTCGAACGGTTATTTTTATAGTCTCTCCAGAGAAAATTTCTTACTCAAATTTGCCAGAGATACTCAACAAGTTTAACTAGAAACTTGGCATTTCTTCTTCCAAAAATTCTTCGGATTATATTTTCCAGCAACAGACTAATTGACAACATCTTGCTTCACATAAGCACACATCCTCTTGCATTAGATTTCCTCAACCTATTAACACTTGGAGTTGATGGAGGTGGTCAGCTGTTGGCATTGAACAGCCAGTAGATGGCTCACCTAGTAGGGACACTGATCAATTCCCCAAATTCAATTTTATGTAGAGGAGGGATAAAATTCCTTCCAGCTCGTGACAAGAGTGATTCTTCATGCCCGCACTGAGATTCTCTAGTGTTCTGCACTGTATATTTTACATAGTGAATCTCTCACCATTTTAATTTTCCCCAAGGCTTTCATGCTGTTCTAAGGGAAACAACTGCTCTTTTTCAAACCAGTGGGACGAAACAGCGTGTTTGACAGGAAAGGTCTAAAATTTATGTTTCTCCTGCTTCATGCTTAGACTTGAATTTACCAAAGCAGCTTCTTCAAGAGGTAATAGTTCCTTGTTATTTATATCCACTGAACATCACAGTCACCTGTGCGATCCAGAGCTGTCTGTGTCTGGGTTATTTACATATTGATACCTGCAGATATTTTAACCTGGAGGAAGGGGAGAATCACTTTAAATTTTGTTTGTAACCAGTAAGGAATAACCACCTTGCTGCAATTTTTAGCTTAGAAACACACCTCCCAAAAATTTGGGCTAACTGAGTTCACCAGCACCATAAAATATTTTATGATATATGCCTTTGGACTCCAGAAGCTGTGGACCTGTTTGCAAGAGCTCTGCAGCAATCACTATTAGTTGCCTATAAGGCTGCAAAACAAAGCTTCTAGGTATAACACGTTTGTTAATGTTAGTGTGACTTGCAATCTACAGTGTAGTGAAAGTGGAAAGACTTGAGACGTGGTATTCCAGCAGCCATGATTTCAGGGTGGTCAAGATATCTTGCCACAGAAAAGGAGCTGAGTTCTGCATACTAGAAACATGTTTATTAAAATTAAGTTTAATTTGAGCTGAGGTTACTACCAACATCTATTCCAGCTCTACAGAAGACAAAGGAAATGGCTAGAGAGGGTTAAAGCCTGGCTGTCTTACCAGCCACCAGGGAGGAAAGATGTTTATATAAGGAAAAAAAAAAACACCATCAAAATCTCTCATCCTACCATGTCTCATCCATTCTGTTTCCAAATTGTATAACATTTTAGGTTTTAAGGAGTAAACAATGTATTTCTGTTTCTGGCTCTTCAAAGCTATTTGATTTACCATTCTCAGCTCTAAGACAGTGGGTTCACTGCACATCCTGCCTTGCCTCCTGTCTCCTCCTGGTGCACGGACACCGAGTTCTGTGCAGGCAGCAGCACCAGCTCCTCTCAAGCCCACATGGAGCCCAGGAGCACCCAGCATTGGTCCTTTTTGGGCTGCTTATCCTGCTCTAGCCACTCGTGCCCTTTCTGTGCCACCCTTCTCCACTCCCCACTGCTCTAAATGCCAGTCCCATCACAGATCACAGATCAGATGTGCAGGCATCACTTTGCTGTGCATAAGGTTTTTTCCAACTTGCCCTGCAGAAACAACACACACATGTTTTTAACATAAAATGTAACTAGTTAAAATATATCAAGTTGATTTGGAGGTAGCTCTCAAAATCTGTCGTGTTCAGGAGGGGAGGTTACTACACCAACTGACTCTAGGCAGCACTTCAAGATGCTCCAATATGAACTAGTTGTGTGTGAGCTGATTCAGACAAAGAGAAGGCTTCCTCCATTCCTCCAGCTGGCTTTGATGTACATACAACCTTTTTATTCAATATAAACTCAAAAAAATATGGTCCTATCCCAACAGCTAGAATTGAGAATAGCTGGCAGATAAGACACGGTCTTCTCCAAAAGACACATGTACTTCTCCGAAAACATTCAGTTAGCACTGGCTTGCTCATGTGATAGTATAAGTAGACTTTTGACCTGTTTGACTCTTTCAAAGCAGATACTTGACTCCAGCAAGTGCCTTCTCTGGGTGCAAAGTAGTAATATACCTGGATGGCACTCCAGTGTATTTTCAATGCACTGTCTTTTTAGGAGACTGAAGGAAAAAAAACCAGAAAGCTAAAAACATATATTTTCATCATCTGTCTGTTTTGTCCTTGGGGCTTGATTTTACTGCAACTTGTAAGATGGGGTCCTTTAAAATTTCATTCGCTGCATGGAAATTTCCCTCTCCAATTGCCCTAACTTTGTTTTAGTAGGGGCCACGTAGTTTTAATGATAGGAAAATCTTAGGGTTTGTATGCAATCAAAGCTTCCCATATTTCTCCTAAGTTGTTGATCTTCAAAGTACAGAGGTGCTGGCTCTGGAGGAGTAGTCACTGCTTTATACTAAAGAAACCTGAGAAGCTCAGTGTCTCCATGTGCAAGCCATCCCTCACACATAAAAAAAATGCAGCCAACACTAAGCCATTGCTGTTGTACTCCAAAAAGACAAGATATAAGCTTCACAAGAACATTTCCTAGGCTCTACTCATTACATATCACTCTGCTGTGCTTTTACTCTCAGGATGGCAGTTAAATGCAATTAGTGACCCCATTTCTCTCAGGTCACTTAAGGAGTTAACCAAATTTTAACATAGCTGTTTAAAGAGCAGTTAAATATCTGCAGTGATTATTTGCAGACATCGATAGTTTTGTGTTGTTTTGTTAAAATAGATGTTATCTATTAAGGCATCCTCCAGTAGTTTGAGCTCAGAGTTGGCCAACAAGTGGCATAAGAGATACTTGGAGAAGTTAATGGACAAAGGGGAGCAATTTCCCTGCTCTGTTTGAAGCAGAACTGTTCTTTCCAGTCCTCACAACTGTATTCTCTCCTGACCACACAAGTGTGTTGCCTGTAAAACATTCAGTCCTCAAGAAAGAGACACTAGAACTTGAGGATGAAAGCAGATTTTTGTAGGGGAAATATTGCAAAGATATTCTGCCAGAAAAATCTTTTTCAGCAACTTGAGCATCCAACTCAAAATAGCAGCTCATGTTGCTGGAGTCACTGCTTTCATCCAGCATCACAGTGAAAAGATGTGAGCTGGCATGGCTCAGCAGTCTCCAGGAGAGACGATGACAGCTTTCTGAGGGTGCAGATTGCTTTTGTTCTCCAGATGAAAACACTCTTACCATAGCAGTCTCAACATCTCCTTTACCAGCCTGGCAAGGCAAGGAGCATGAAGAATGGTAATGTGTTGCCATGGCATCACTGGCAGAACAGAAAATTCAGTGGAGTTTACTCCAGCAGAATGAAAAACCCAGGACAGTTGTTAGGCACAACTGGAATGTATTTGCTGGGGTATAAATAGAAACACTGCAAAACTGATATATGTCTTACAAATGCAAGATATTTTTTCTCATCTTGGTAGTAATGCCAAATAGCTTATGGGGAAGAAAGGAGGAGAGCAAGTTGAAAACTTACCAGCTTCAAACATGTAGCAGCTTAATAGATGAGATTTTAGTCTCCAGCACATCCCTAGCTGACTTCGGGACCTTTATTCTCTCACAACCTCATTTAGGTATGTGTGAAAAAGAAGTTATAAACTCTTTAATGCAATGCTCTATCCAGGACGGCCGAGGCTTTCATAAAATTACTCGGCTCAGCTTTAGACATTCATTTCAAGAAAGATGAGGTCACAGAAGAGAAACCCAGGTAGAAGCACAATCAGACAGTGCTCTAGAAATCGTGGGTAATGGTGCAAGACTGGATGAATCAGAACTGTTTTACATAAAGTATGACCAAGCTCAGGTCACAAATACCTAGGAGACTATTGCAGAGCAGAAGGAAATAATCCTTCATGTCTGTGGTGGGTAAGAAAAACAGCAGCAGCTCCAAGTGAATGAAGAGATATATATATAGATGAGGCATGAAGAGAAGCTGCCTAACAGCAGGAATGGCAAAGCGGTGGAATAAAGAGATGAGGGAAAGCTCTGTAATCTCTGTCACTGGAGGTTCTCAAGGTGCAGTTAGATAAAAGTTTGTTGGTGTGGCAGAGAATGATTCTCTTAGTATGAATCAGAAGGGTAACTTCTCTGAGTGTGAATCAGAAGATAACTTCTTGAGGTCCCATCTCATCCTGGTGTTCTTTTGACAACTGAATTATTTGATAAATGTTAAATATAAAATAAGCACTTATCACAGAAATACCTTTTTTCTTTTTCTCATAGGATGCGCTTTAATGTACTGATATTAATGAACTATCAAAGGTCTATATAATTCTCTGTAGAATCTGGTGTCTTTATAATCTGATCTTTTTGAGTGTGTCTTGCAGATACATAGACTTTTGAAGACAGTACACCTGAGAAGATGCAAGAATCTTGTTTTAATTAGGTTAATTTAATGTAGTTCTGAGATTCGTTTCAGTGTAAACTTTATTCGATTAATGTTACTTCATCATCAGAATTGCTGAAAAAAGTGTGAGATGAAGTATAGGAAAAATATCCATTCTGGCCTTGGAAAAGGAATTTTTATGTTAAAATACTTGGCCACAAATATCACACACATAGACACAAACTACAAAGCTGTCAGATGTGATAGAAATGAAATATAGGGAGAATTAATTTCTTCCATGTTTAGTAATAAACTGCATGAAGGCCATAAGATGGAGATACAATATCCACACCAGTAAGCATCTGTGGTCCAAGTTTTCCAATAAAGATCCATGAGAACTGAAGAAGTGTTTGCAGTATCATCTGAATTGCAGGCAACTGTAATCCAAGGAGACCCTTCAGCCTCTCATTGCTGCAATTACAGTGAATTCTCAAGTGCCAGGACAGTAAGAAAAACACTTAAATCTACAGCTGTAAGCTATTCTTCTTCTTTCTTATAATCCTGATAAATATGAATTATCCATTAATTGCCAAAATTATTTTTAATCTTCTTAGAATTAGCTAGTTTTAGCCAGCTCTGCTTTCTGTCTTGTGCTGCTGTGCTGTGCACAAGCTGAGTGGAGTGACATCCCTCTAGCCAGACATGTAGCATTTCTCCTCTGCCAGGGACCTTCTGCTCTGCTTCCCAACATCCCATCTCTCCCACCCAGAGTCCAGCACATCCAACTTCACCCCACATCCTTAGCAGCTGTGTGGGACCTAGTCAGGCCACTTCTCCATGTGCCTGCTCAGCCCCACCTCTCTTCCTTGTGAAGTCCAAATGTGATCCACCAGCCTGCGGTGAGGTAAATCTGCATTCTTGGCTGCAGGGCTCTCAGACAAAGCCCTTCATGGCATGTTCAGCCCTGAAAAAAAAAAAAAAAAACAGACCAGAAAAAACCAAACCAAAGCAAAACAAAACTCACAAAGCCTAGTGAGAACCTCCTCCTCCACAAGCTCCAAAATCCAGGGACTGATGAGTAAGCACAAACTTTCCAGCAAGTTCTCCCTCTTCCTAGCCTAGAGGGATCCTAAATAGCTCTAACACTTCTGCCCTACTCTGCTCTGAAACCTGTTCAAATATACCCAAAGGGGAAAAAGAACAGTGACTGGGATTAGTGCAAGTCATCCGACACAGGTATAATCCTGGTGCAGGTATCAGAATCTTTAAGGTTGGAAAATACCTCTAAGAACATTGAGCCCAACCATTAACCCAACACTGTCGAGTCCATCACTAAACCATGTCCCCAACTGCCATATCCATGTGTTCTTTTAACACTTCAAGGGATGATGACTTCCAATGCCTGTTCCAATGCTTGACCACCCTTTCAGTGAATAAATTTTTCATAATATACAATCTAAACTTCCCTGGATGCAACCTGAAACCATTTCTTCTTCTATTGCTTGTCACTTGGGAGAAGAGACAGACCTCCAAATGGCTACAGCCTCCTTTCAGGTGGTTGTAGAGCGAAAAGGTCCCTTCTGAGCCTCCTCATCTCCTGCCAAAACACCCTCAGCTCCCTCAGCTGCTCCACATCAGACTTGTGCTCCAGATCATTGCCCATTTACCAGCCTCATTGCCCTTCTTTGGACACACTTCAGCAATGTGCTTTTTATAGTGAGTGGTGGGAATGATACATTTCTCTACAGTCTGAAATAAGACACAGGGAAGCACCCATCTCCCCTCAGCTGTGCAACTGCAAAACTATTACGAGGACCCCAGTGAGAGGATGATTGAGTTAGAGAAAGCACATGTCTCTCCGAGGGACATGTCCTGGGCAGTCCCAGTCTGTCTGCCAGCTCAGGCTCCTCTGAGCTAACCGGTTCCTCCATGTGCACTGCTCAGGGTGAGGGCTTCACTCGGAAAGGCAGGACCTGCCCAAGTGCCCTCTCTCCTGCCATGTAATTCCTGTGTTTCACCTGTGGTAACTGCTCTGTGTATATGTATCCCCTGAGTTCAGGCCAGAGTACCTGCATGTCTTCCCTCAGGTTGGTGCACAACTGAGTTTTGTCCTACTGTCTAATTCTTTGCTCTAATTCTTGTCACCATCCCTAGGCGTTTGGCATAGCTCAGCAGGGCTCTGCTGGCGAAATGTGAGCAGATCTCTCTGTGCTGCCATGGGGCAGATATCCCAGCTTTCTGTCAAGCTGTCTTTTCCCATGCCTGCAAGTAAGAGCTTGAGCCTCATCACAAGGCTTGTTTAAGACTCATCCTCTTCCCCTCCCACTGCTCAGCACAGGATGGCTCCAGTTCTGCTCCGTGAAGACTCAACAACCCAGTTCATTCCATCATGCTGTGCTTGCTTGCAAGCCTGGAGGCCCTATGCACCCTGAGTGCCTCCAGACCTGGAGGCCCCATTCCATTTTCTGAAGTCATGTAACCCAGACTCCACAAGGCAACTGGCTATGGAGCAGCCAGCAGGCAGGACCCCACCAAAGAGCTGCTGCAGCCTCTGCTTGGCTCTGCTGCCTTCCAGTTATGTCACATTTCCCATTCCTGTTTCCACCCTTGGTGCCCTCTCTCCAGTGCAGGCTCCTGGTCTGGACAGCAGCACTCCATGCCCAGACTTTTGCCCTGGTTTCTGCTTCTGCCCAGCTTCATCCCTCCTCCCCAACTGCCCTCGGGTTTTCATTTCTCTTCTAACCAGAGAGCACAGAGCACTGTCCTGCCCAAACCCTGCTATAGAGGTGTGGCAGCACCCTGTGGGGTTTAACTCCTAGGCAGAGCTCAGAATAATTAAAGGGGCCAGATGGATTCCTCCCACAGTTTGGCAGCCCTGGGAGAGCTGGGATGTGCACACATTGCTCCTGCAATCCTGCACATGGTGTTCTGACACCGCACAGCTCCTGTTTTTATGCCGTTGTAGGCAGCCTTTGACGGATACAGGTTTGCAGTATGCAGACAGGACCTTTGCCATGTCAAAATGCCTCCAAGCAGCAACCACCCATGTTGGCAGGCTATTAGGTTTCTATGGAATTTTGTCAAGTCTTCAGATGAACATCAAACCATCTCAAATCTCCTGAGGGGCTAAGAATTTAAAAAAAATAAATCCCACACCAAACTGATTTCACGTTTCAGGATTCCCTGCAGCTTTGTAGCTAATTTAGAATCTGTTGATCCTGGTGCCAATAAATAGTTTGAACTATCTCTGTACTCAGACTTGGTTTCATCCTCAGGTTAGCATTGGTTGTTTAGCTAGCAAGTCAGTAACCTAACAGTACATATAGGAGAGATATTCGTGCATGTTTGTTCCACTAAGCAGAATGTCTCATGGTAGCTAAACATTTCTCTGGAAATCTTACTTTCTCAGAAGCAGGTGACTGTATTATTAATATATGTGCTAATGCACTGCCCCCCAGTGGAGTCAGAATCCTGTTCAGGAGATTGAGTTTTGCCAACCTTCACTTGTGAAGTGTGTAAAGAGAACACTCACAGGACATACGGTAAATCAAAACACTAAAATAACTATTGGCGGGACAGTATTAAATCTATTCAAATGTGTTTTATGGGGAGGATGAGTCACATCCGATCTTAAATTTGCAGTACAATTAGTGCTGTCCCTGTATATCTCCTTTCTCAGGAAGCACTGCAGTTAGAGGGAACGAGTCTTCAGCTGTTTGTGGGTGATGCTTCACATTCCCAAGATTCTAAGAGGAGCTATAGGAAGTTCTCATTTTTAGAGAATAGCCAAGTCTAAAATGTCTTAAGGCCAATGAGGTATTACACATAACTATTAAAGCAGCTGTCAGGACATGTATTTGTTCACTACAACATCCCTCATCATCTCATAGGAAAACGTGTTGTTTTCTGGTAGGTAACAGAGAAGATTATACATATTTGATCATACTGGACGTTTCTGGAGATAACTTTGAATACTGCCAATGGCTCCTTGTTTTCCATACATCTTAGGACTGTCATTGCTTCACAGAGGTCCCTTTTCTATCATCATTTAGTTTTTCCTACAGTAACACAGAATATTATCAAACCTGAGGTTAGTTTTACAGTTGTGACTAGTGAGACTTGTGGCATGTCCAAAGACTCTTATCAAAAAGCAGCTTTACATGACTATAATTTTTTAAACATGCAACCAAACATCTAGATGATGAAAGTCAAGACCATAAGCCTATGACACTCACTGTTGTGTCAGTTATTCTCTGGTGTCACCCTCTTAATTTTTTCCATAGTGTTTGGCCATATTTCGATCACATCATCTCTGTGTCAGGACAGGGTGGTGCTTCTGAAACTGCATCTCCGTGTTTTCTTGTGCTCGTGTCACTGGAATGGGATGAGGCAGTAGATGTGCTTATAAGTGATAAAAATATCTTTTCTTCTCAGCAGCTTGGTTGGGTTGTAGCACTATAAAAGGCATCTGAATCAGCTAAATGACCAATTAATGGAGTGGGGAGAAGAAGAAATATAAAGCTGATTTGAAATTCAGTTTATTTGAAGAGAACATTAGGCTAGGTTTAGCAGTACCCAAGCCAGAGGCAGTCAGCAACTCTCTCCAGGTGACTGGGGAAGGGAGTCACAGACACCTGGTAGTGCACTAGCAGCAGGAATATGGCTTCCTTTCTGCAGATATATTTTCTGAACATCACATAGTCTTGCCTTCCAGGGCATTAGTTTGCCAGCCTGAACTTTGCCTGTGCTTTCTGGAGTACTTGCTGTCAGGTGAGCAGGTGGCAAAGCTTGGCCTTCATGTGTTGCAGGGTGGCCTGCAGCATGTGCAATGGTTTCCAGTTACCTCAGCTCCCAGGCCACAGGTATCAAGGCTGTGGCACCAGGGACCCATGGAAGGCAGACCCACACCTGCCCTGGGGCAGCCATCCTGACAGGAGGCTTGCTCAGCTACCTGCAGCAAGCAGCCCCTGGACACCACTGCCTCCTTCTTTCAAGATGGGTGCTCATAGCCTATTCCCTCTCCTGTAAAATCACAGTAAAAACATTGCACAAATTAAATGTACAATATGTCCTGGGTAGGTAGTACTTAGCTACTAAGTTCCCCTTGACAGGAAGCTTTAATTCCTAATAAAGAGGTTTCCATGGATTCCTTGACTTTGATAAAATATTTGACACTCATGTGCATAAAAAAAAGGAGACAGGTCCTACAGGTCACATCAAAAGAGCAGTCGCTAAGTTGAAGACTCCTGCCTGGTGTCTTAAAACCAGTCTTATTTAAGTGAGTGTGTTGGGCTGCAAGTTGCAATGACAAGTGGCTGAGTGTGCCATGGTGGAAAGCAATATCTGCTCCCAAAGAGGCAGGGTGCAGTCACAGGGCTGCTGCTTCATAGGAAGGAGGTGAAATGGTTACTTCCACAAGCTGACACCTTGTGTGGCAAGGAGAAGGTGTCTCAAAGTTTTCCTGAGTCGTGTGATGGTAGTGTTGGGAGAATAGGGATGGAGAGATAGGTGGTGTCTTTTATTAGACTAACTGACAGACCTAGAAAAAAGAAACATTTCAAGCCTAGTTTATTTGTCAGGTCCAAAAAGCACGAGTAAAATCCATGGTAACTGCAAGGCAGAAGCAAGAATTCTTGGATCAATCTTGTTATGCTAATAAATCCCTCCACATGAGAGGAAAAAGGTGGTTAACACCTGTGGAGCAAAGGGGGGTGTTACCTGGGAACAAAGTGACAGGCTATAAGCTCCTGCAGAGAGGAGAAAAAAGGAGAAGGAGAGGAGAAAACAAAAAAAAAGTCATTAGCACCTGTGTTGTATTTTTATATATATTATTACATTTCTGGTATTTCGTAATTAACCGAAGTTAATTGTGAGCTCTTGGTTTGCATATTTCAGCCCAGAGGATAACCGGTTTAAAGCTAGCTTGCTACCTTGAAAGGCTCAGCTTGACATAGCCTACTAATGGGTTTATCAGATAAGGTACCACTAGGCTTAATGCACTCCTTAATTAGGAATGTAAACACCTTCATTAAAAAAGAAATTAGGGCCTCAGAGAAATTATGAAGAGATTTTATGATTATCAACTCAAAAGAGAAAGTATTCCAAGAGAAAAACCCATTTCTCCCTCCTTCTCTAGGAACAGAGGCAGCATACTTTGTAATTGCAACCCTACCAAGCGTGTTGACCATAGACATTCCACTGCACTAGGACATTCCCAGAGTTTTGGGACATCCTGGCTGAATGGAGATGTGAAGGACAGTCAGGCTCTCTGAAGATGTGTGTATAAATAGATGTGTTTGTGTACACACGCGTGCCTGTAAACACACGATTCCTGCAGGCATGTCCATGTGATGGGCTGGAACTTCAGCTCTTCTTAGCCAAGGTGGTGGTTGTTCCTTCTCTTGCCTGTACACGTGGTGGTTGGCATAAATAGCAGCCTCAGCAGGCCGTAGCTCGCCAGTACCCACAGATATGGGGGATTTTAGGTGTGTCCCTCTGCCCAGCATGGGGACTGGGAGCTGTGTGTTGGCCTCTGTGCCCCATCCCCTCACTGAAGCCCCAGGGGGAGCCCTGCCCATGAGATGGGTGTGTGGATGGGGCACATGTGGGGTTGCACCCATGGACCATGCTCCAGCCCCCTGCTCGGGGCCCGGGGGCCCACAAGCCCTGGCTGGTGCTCAGGGCCCTGTGCCGTGCCCTGCAGCCGCCTCTCCCCTCGGGCACCCCGGCACGGCGCCTGCTCGCTGTGTGGCCCCTGCTCCCCGCAGAGAACTTCCCCTCCCTCTGCTCTGTCTCCCTGCTCTTCCCAACAATGGTGGCCCGGGCAGCTTGGGATGTAGCTTTGAATTTAAATGCAGCCAGCCTTTAGTTTACAAAAATAATAAGTTCCCTTCAAACACAGTTATGTAAAAAGTAGGATAATAAAAAACTTAATGTTCGTTGGCAGAATACGTATCCCTTTGTCTGTAAGACAGAGGCTCATTGACAAACAAGAGGCTTTTCTGGGACTCTAACATCAAGTACCAAAGTATACATGGCCACGACATAATACCACCTCCATTACCTTGCCAGTGAAACTGCTGCAGCATTGTTCATGCACTTGTACAAGGAAGGAGAATCCATGGCCAGGACCCTCCTGGTAACATCCTGCCCCATGCAGGGACCTGCTCTGCAGTACCTCCAGGGACACCACCATGCTCTGCTGCATCTCCCTCCCACTGCACTGCACTCCAGCTGCTATTCTCTGTGCCTGTCAGATGCAGTAATTCAGATGTTTTCATGTAAACCATGGAAAAACCAGAACTGTGTGTTGACCTCTCTAACAATATTTGGCTTTTAGTTGAGAAATGCAAATGCACTGTAGAGCTAAGAACAGACATTATTTGTTGAATGGTCACCATGGGACTTTTATTCTATTTACAATTTCAATAAATTCTGTCAATGGTCACTGCAGGATTTCACCTCAGTTCCTTCCTGTAAAGTATTTCTGAATTTCAACCATTATTGTATTTAAATGATGATACAATAATAAATACAATAACCAACAATTATTATTATTATTTAAAGAATGACAGTGTCTGCACTGTGCTAAAAATCATCTGTTTCCCAAATACTGTGATCTTTGAAGATAATCAATAGCTCCCAGGAACAGACCCTGAGAAATGGAAGCAAAGTGTGAGCTCAAATCCTTATTGGTCCTAATAATGAAAAACAAGTCTCAGACTGTTCTTACTATGTCACTTGTCATCTAGGAGAGTAAAGCACAGCAAAAAGGAAAAGGTGTTAGAAAAGCACCATCATTGCTTTGGTATTTTGCATTTTCCTAATAAGCTTTTAATTTTCTGCTCCAAATGGAAAGCAATACTTGTCTCAGGAGAGCTTCTGAATCTAAATTGTTTCCATATCAGCAGTTTTACCTTGCCCCTGGAGGCAAAATTCCAAAAACAAGTTTCCTGTCCCTTGGGTAGGAGTAGAGGGGGAAACTTCTTAGGAAATGGTGATGGGGAAGGCACTGAGCAGATGTGGCACTGAGACAATCCATCAGAGAGTGAATGACTGAGTTGCTGCTCATTATCTCATCTTAGAAGTATTAGGCTGGGAAGTCTAGGATGTTCACTTGCAATTTTTCATGGTGATGTAAGATCCATCTTCGCCCTATTTCCATGGAAATCTCAGATGCCCTCTGGCAGCTGTGAGCTGGCAGCAGGGTGAGCTCACCTGGGCGGTGGAGGAGCAGGAGATCTGCTGGGGAGGATGGGGTGCCCCCAGCACCACCACCTTTGCCAGTGCCTCTCAGAAGAAAAGCCCAAGCCCTCAGAAAACAAATACCTAAGCAAAGAAACCAGAAGTAATATGACCCTTGTAGCACTTCCTGGAAGACATTAGGAGGAGCTGAAAATAATCAGAAAGTCTTCATGGAAATCACCTTAGAAAAACAAGCAGAGGTGGAAAGTGAGCCTGTACCACTGCTGAGAATCCTTCTGGGGACTGGCCAAAGCATTCAAGATTTTTTTCTCCATTTAATACATATATATATATATATGTGTGTGTGTATGTGTGTGTGCGCGTGTGTGTGTATATATATATTTATGTACCAGAAATATAAGGTTTCTGGGGTTTTTTACTTAATTATGCATCAGGACACATCACAGATTGATTGATTGATTGATTGATTGATTGATTGATTTATATAGTAAAACACCAATAAGAAAGCAAAAGAGTCTATGTAACTTCTCCTAAGATCAGTGCAGGCTTTTGACTGGGAGACATTCAAATCCATGCTCACATTTTTTGCCCTAATATTGTATACAGCAGCACCAGCTGCAGTAGCCTCCATGGCAGGAGGTCATGAGTGCCTTTTCCCTACAGTATCACTTCCCCACCAAAACACCAGTCTGTCTAGCATAAGCATCACTGATGTGGATGTGTTGTGGTGTCAGGTTGCAAGATTAATTAATTTCCATTTTCCTGCCCAAAAAGTCCATCCTATGCTCACTTCCCTCTCACCTACCCAAGTGGCTTGGGGCAGCACAGAGAGGAGTTACCTGTGAGCCATGTGCCCTGAGAGGACTTTGGAACAGGAATGGAGACCTCAGTGGTCCTCCAGGAGTCCCAGCCCAGCAGGGTTAGGTTTTGGAGGGCTGGTGCTGACAGGTAAAACCAATGTCAGCCCAGGGGAGAGGCTGAATCAGGGCCATGCCAGCAGCAAACAGGCTGAGGCACAGCTGGCTCGGTACCAGCCAACAGTGTGTGCACTACGGGAAACTCCAGGGTCCTCTCAGGGCTTGTTAATGCCCTCTTTCTGCAGAATTGTGTGCAGTCGTGCCAAGTGTTTTAGAAAAGCTTTTCCTTCTTTCCTATTTCCTGCTTTTGCTTTGTTCCTGCATTGTAGCCTCTTTTCCCCCAAAGATTTTTCATAAAGTTGATAGGCCACCTACCTGAGAGCTGATACTGTCTTTATGTAAGGTGAAAAAACAGGTTCAAATATCAACTTCAAGATGTAGTTTCCAAATAAATGTCTATAGGAGATGGATGGCTTTTCATTAGGTTTGATTGTCCCCAGGTCCTCAACACACAGTGCCCCCATTAACAAATTAAAGAATCTTTTGTCTCCTTTTGTCAATACTGCTCCCACTGGAAAAAGTCTTGTTTCTGTGCCTGATCAATCAATTATTTTTCTGGCAGGGTTGCCAGATCACAGGGCAGTTAAAGTTTTATGTGTAGCTTGGGCTGTTCTCACTGCCTTTTGATGTTTCAGGTGAAAAGGGAGAATAGGGTTGTATCATTTTAGCACTTTTTACATCTCTCTGAAGAAATTCTTAAGGTATTTGCAAGGTCAAAGTGATCAAGAAACAGTGGGAAACAATACAGTTGGTGTTGTCCTGCAAATGTAGTAATGTTCCGTACAGTATTTTTTCACAACAATGCAAACTGTAATTAAAGCTGCAAAATAGTTTTCTTCCATCATCTTTGTGTTTCCATTTACTTTTAATTTGCTGAGTTTATTCCATCCCTGAGCATGCAGTGCCATCATTGTCATTCAGTGATGGGCTTCCTGCCTGAAAGCAAAACTCAGACTGCATCTTTTTTCAGAAGTCTGGAGCCAGAGTGAACTCTGCTGCTGAACTCTGAAGCCTGTGAGGCCCTGCAGTGAGGATTATATGCTTATCTCAGCTAAGAAGGATTTAGCACCATTGCGAGCATACAGAGATTGTCTGCTGAGCTCATGCAAAAAACTGTGATAATCTGTGGAATATATGGGGTTCTTCCCATAAACCCTGGGAACTCAGGCCAAGTGCTAGGTTTGCTGGTGGCTCTGTGAAGCATATGAAATGTGCCCACCTTTATCTATATGAAAGCCTTTTCTTGCATTCTGCTGTTGTTAGCTGAGGTCTTGGATGTGGATTGATGATTGATACCAATTTGCCAGCTACTTAGGGATTACATTCCTAGCCACAGACCTGATAACCAAACTGCTGCTTAGGAAACTCCTGAAAAGACATGTGTATAGGCCTATTGGAATTGGCAAAGTTGCTTGAGACAGTGGTTGTGCCTTTTCTTCTCACAAGGTTGTTTTCTGTCCTTGAAGTATATCTTTGTCAATGATGAAACTAAAGAAATATAGAGATATGAAAAAGCCCCCATCTGTCTACATGAGAAACATTTCTGTGCTTCAATCCATGTGTTTGTTTTCCTCCTTTTTTAAACTATTTATTTTTAAAAAAATATTTTAAAAGCCCAAAAAGTCTATGTTAGGAAATTATTTTTCCACTGTATTACTTACTGAAGCCAGAGAGTTAGAAGACATGTAAGGTCATCCATTGAAAGCCATGAGCTTTGGCTTAGTCCACCAGCATGGTAACCTCATTTTTTGCACATTTCATATATGTACTCTGATTGTAATCATGGAAGCTGTATATAAATCATGGCAGTGCTACCTAATAATCTCAGTAAATTATCAAATTTGAAGGCTAACTACAATGAATGTTTTTTCTTTTTTAGACAACATGAACTAAGCATTTTTTACCTGGTAGTTTGTTTGTTTGTTTGTTTGTTTGTTTGTTTGTTTGTTTGTATCTACCAGTTCTTGATAGGAAACCACAAGGACTGTATGGAAGGATTTTAGGTCTGAGAGGAGAAATATTTGAGTAATAGGGTCCCAGTCATCTCTTTTTTCCTGTTTCCCAACTTTCTGTCTTGCATCTACAGGAAAGTAGCTGAGACAGGGAGTCTCTAGCATTTCTTGCTGTGGTTGCCACTGGGAAAATAGTCTTCCTTTTCCTGTCATCTTATGTGTATATTCTTACCAGCTATTAACGAATATGCCCAAAAGACAAGTATAGCTATGATTAGCAACCCCCGCTAGTCATGATGAGACTTGCTGTGTGTCGCACACCTGATCCACAAAGACACCGTCTGTGTTTTACACCTCCTCTCTGCAGACACCCACACATCCCAAACAAAAACACAAATCCGGATCTCTGGAGGGCTTGGCAGACAAGCAGCCAGAGATCCTGAATTCCTTAGGAGCGATACTGAAGTCCCAGCAAAAAGTACACCTCCAGCTCCCTCCTGCTCCTTGCTTCATGCCATCCCACAGGAGAAAGTCATTTCCTTCAGCTGAAAGAGAATAATTTCATTAAGAACTAATTTCTCTTAATGGTTAGGGGCTGTAATGTCTGGTCACTCTTTTTCCTGGTTCTTGGCAGAAGCTGAAGGTGTCTTCATAAGTGTCAGCTAGAAACAAAAGTGATCTTGTCTCCAGACGACCCCTTGTTGTGTGGATAGGATTAATGAGTGACAGGTAGCATGGTGCAGATATAACTTACCGTGCCTGAAAACTAACAGCAAGCCCAAGAGCAGCCTGGCAGATCTTGGTAGATATCTTCAGGTATCTCCACAGCTGAGTAGCTAACTACCTGTGGCCCTACTGCCAGAAACCTCCTTCATCTCCCTCCCCCCACTCCCATGTTCACTCCTGTGTTATAAAATAAGTGTTTTGAGTTTTAACACCAAAGGAGGAAAAACCCTAACCAACCAAACAAATAAAACCAACAGAAATAACACAGCCAATTTATGGCAGTGTACTTGAATAGGAGGATGAATACCAAAATTTAACTTTTTTGATATTGCAATTTGTGGGAAGTCTCCCCTGCAGCTCTAATCTAGCACTTCGAAATGCCTTTTTCCAGTTAATAGAAGTATTTCCCATATGCTTGACATATTGCTGCATAAAATGACGGAATGCAGGGGAAAAGATATGTTTACATACAAAACATACCCCACATGCATATTTATATAAAGAGAGAGAAAAATATTTTATTATGTATGTATAACTTTGACACTTTCGATGTTTTATGTAAATAAATGCCAAATGATTGTATTGAACATACTTCTTTGTTTCCGTTTTTCAAATCTGGCTATGATTGCATGAAAGTGCCTCAAACAGTACACATCTGGGTGGCTTGAAAGCAACTGAAATGTGGTTTTGCTGTAAGATATACTCTTACTGTAAATTTACAGATTCAAGGTTTACTGGTGAAAGTTTTGGTTCTGAGCAGCTTCAGACCAGATTTATAATAAATGCGATAATTTAGCAGCATCATTGGGGCTTTAATAATATTAATATGTCTAACAAATTCTTTTCTAGTTAGGGTACAGTTTAACATACATATGCATTAAGAAAATAAATATCCTTGGAAGTTTTCCAGGCAACTGCACTGTCACAGACAAAGCCTTCATTCAACTTCATATTTGACACTTTATACAATGGAATTACTATTTTCCATCTCTTACCTCCAGAATTAGGACAATTTATCTCTGATTCTCTTTTGTTTCTAGGTTTCAAAGTGTAATTTCCTGCACAAACGAATATACTCATAATTCAGGCTGTCCACCCACCCACCCAGCTACCTGTCTCAGCTAGCCCAATTGCTGGAAGGAACATATAAAGCAAGTTCATAGCTTGATGCTGGAGTGATATCATCTTTGCTTAATCTACTTAGTGTTTAAAAATGTAAATGTTAGCAGCTATCTCAAATACTAGAGTGCTGCTCTCATGTAGGTTGTATGGTCAAATGTAGCACAAAGCAGTAATTGTATTCTTCTGGGAGGCTAAAAGTCTCCCAGCATCTGAGACACTGAAAATTGAAAGAGTAGTCTACATCTGCTAAGACTAAAATGTTGCAACTGTATCTCAAACATTTTGCAATTTGAAGCTCTAAAACCCCCAGGGCATATTATGTGCTGTAACAATATAAGTAAATAGGTTGTATCAAGCTTTAAAAAAAAATAATTTGTGCCTCCTTTTCCTTTCTCTTTTTTCACCTTAGAAAGAAATCCAGTACTTGAATATGGAACATTAGCTCTTCTTCAAAATCAATCATTTTAAGAAACTAAATATATTATCACATGTGTTTGTAACACTGATTTCAGCCTTTCTTTTTCCCAACTGTTTTAATGGCTTTTTGGATATAAGATTTGGCTCCTTCCTTGGGTTTAACTTCTTAAATCTGCAGTTTGCTTATCAAACTGATGCTTCCTAAAGAAGGGAAAGCAGCTCTGGGCTTTCTCAGTGCATCCACAGGAGCCAGCAGGGAAGGTGCAGCCCTGATGTTCTGACTGCACACACTCCTTGCCATTGGTTCACTCCCTGGCTCTGCTTTGGCTGCTCCACACAGATCTTTTCCAGACAAACCTGATGTGCTGTGGTCAAGCACTAATTGGTGTGGACACAAGCCAGGCTACTGATCCCCAGCCCTCCTTCATTTAGTGGTCAAGATGCAGCCCTCTGTTCCTTGTAGGAGGATTTCTCAGCAAGTCAAGAGGTGCCAGAATTCAGACTTCGTTCCTCATCTTTCACAAATTTTCGTAAATATGGCAAGACTGATTCCCTCCTGCCATTGTCTTCTCAAAGGGAGGAAAGAGATGTGTAGTAAGGGTGTGTGGTGTCTGTGTGTGTGCATGACTGCACGTGCACATCTCCCCCCTCTTTGTTTAGACCTCTGGGCATTGCTCCCATGTAACCTTTGTTCTGCTTATGAGCCCTTCTGTTCTTATTTTGGCAACATGCACAAATATTTACTCATGTTCATAAACAATCACCAATTCTATCTTTTCAGGTAAAATATCAAGAGAGCATGGCTCACCTGGGTGAATGTAAATGGACTCACGTGTTCCCTTTCCTGATGGTAGGTATTTCTGTGTGTACATGTCTCTCTAGTGTGAAGATAACAGGGTTCTGCTTGGGTTATTCATGGCCACCTGTGAATTGTGGCAGAGCTATACATGGCCTAGGGATTGAACCTCAATGCAGTGATCATTTTCATTTCATGAAACACCTGAGAATGTGCTGTTTAAACCATAGCTGCTAGGGAAAAGGGGAAAGGAGAAGGACCCAGAATGGAGCAGAGACAGAATGTGCTGGAAGAGCACATCAGCCTGGGTGTCACATGAAGTACAGTCCTACTGTGGTTGAGGCCTGAGGCAGTGCATAATCTCTGGCTGTTATCGTTGTCCCTTGTAGTCACATTTATGAAGGCTCATTAGAGCTGGGAGTGATGAGGGTGTGAACTCAGGCATTTGCATGTGCAGGAGAGCATGTGAGTTAACAGGTCAGGAACTATGGCCTTCAGTGTTTTAAGGACTGGCAGTGCCAACAAGCATGAATGTCAGTCTCTGAGAAGCTCTTGGAAGTACCAGGTTGCTGAAACCTGCATCTGCTTCCATTTAAATAGTGTCACCACTTCTGCTTCTGAGCTTTAGGGGTGTTTCACACTGCTGTGCTGGCCCTGCTGCCTGTTGAGCCACAGCATCTGTGCAAGGGGAGGGGGTGAGACGTGGAGAATGATGGCAGGGAAGTGACAGTGCTCTGAAATGCTCTCTGGTGACAGGTGTCCCTGGTGTACTCTGCCAGTGCCGAATACTCCAACTGTGGTGAGAACGAGTACTACAACCAGACCACGGGCATGTGCCATGACTGCCCCAAGTGTGAGCCGGGTGAAGAACCTTACATGGTAATTTCAGCTTCTGCTGCTGGGGGGAGCATATCAAGCACCACATGCAAAAAGCCCAAATGCTTTGTTATGTGGAAGTAATGGGTAGGAAAGGAAACAGGGAAGGCTATGGATGCCTAAGCAGGAGCACTCACACCTCCAAGTGTGCTGTGGGAGCGAGGCATCTTGCATGCACGCCAGCAATCCACATCCCAGGAGCAGCCTGTTAAAAGGAATAATGTAAAAATTGAAAGGTAGAAGTTCCATACACAGTCTCTGCTAGTCTGTTCTCATCTCAGTGGTTATTTAGACTCTGATGCTGACATTCCAAAACAGAGTGATAAATTGGTCAGGTTGGTCTGCTTGCTGGCCCCTCATGCTGACAAGTTAATTTTGCTCTTCCACTAAGATATTTGGGCACTAGAGGAGCTTGAATGTTTCTGCAATATTTTAAATTATGGTTCCTAAGTTACCATTTGATTTACAGCAGATAATTGTTGCTTATTAAAAAAAAATAAATTACTGAAATCCTGTTTGGTTTTAATGGGATAAACATCCTATTGCAAGCATTTCACACAGTTGGTAGTCCCAAACAAGTGTGTTTGGGTAGAAACCAGTTTGGTTTAGTTTTATTTAATCTAAACGTAATGTTCAGCTGGGACATGTGAGTTCAGAGGTTACAAAACCTTACCCAAACATTGCCTTTTGGGCTGTTCCCTCTGGGGTCTCCTGGCCTGAAACTGCTGATAGCCCTGCTGCAGTTGTGTTTCTCCTGTAGGAGTCTTCTCTACTGTTCCATTTTTAGTTCACTTTCTATCCAAGCAATAGCTGAAATTCACTTCCACAATTTGCTGGACTATGATAGAAGTAGTGTGGGGAGCCACTTACAAGCAGTATAATGCTCCAGTTCCCCTTCTCCCTCTCTAGCATGCAGCATGCTGCATCCTTAAATACCTCCATGGTCTTTTTAGGATAGACACTAACAGGCCAAATGACAAGGTCCTCTCCCTTTGTGCTGCAAAGCCAGTGGGGCAGGCTGTGAACATTCTCTTCTGCTGGAAGTTGGTGTGCAGCACCAGACTGCTTTCGAGTGACTGTGTGTTGTTGCAGACATGTGGATATGGCACGAAAGACGAGGACTATGGCTGCATCCCCTGCCCTTCAGAGAAGTTTTCCAAAGGAGGTTACCAGATATGCAGACGGCACAAGGACTGCGAGGGCTTTTTTCGAGCCACAGTCATGACACCTGGAGATCAGGAGAATGATGCAGAGTGTGGTCCTTGTCTCCCAGGGTAAGGACTTATCCACAGACCTTTGCTCTACCCAAGGCACTGGGAAGTACTTTTCTAATGTCAAAATCTCTGACAGCCTCTCCATGTCAAAGCTGACTGTAGGTGCAATACTGGTAAATTATGCTTTTTCATCTCTGCTAAAGCAGTACATTTAAATATTTCAAAGGCATTGGTAACTTTAATAAACACAGAATCGTAAAATAGTTAGGCCTGGAAGGGACCATAAAGAAGATGCTTTTAATCTCACTGAATTCTCACTGAAGAAATAGCTGTTTGGAACAACTAGAAAAGTTTTTCTCTTACTAGAAATGGAAAGGGATTAAGCACAGGTGTGCAGTGCCATTTAAAATACCCAAAGAAATCCAGCTTGGCCTCCAGCTGTAGCTTCAGAGGGCCACCTTCTAAGTCCCGCTTCCTACTTATGAGTTGCATGACAGCACCTTAAATACTCTGTAGGGTCTATGTTGGTACTACAGCATGTTTAGGGGCATGAAATATTTCCTCTCCAGATGTGAACAGCTGGCACATTTGTCAGTATTTGACAGTATTAGCTAACATAGCTGTTCAGTGAGATTTACCAGGGCATTTTAGTCTCTGGGGTCCTTTCTACACAACAGAATGGAGTCTAAGGAGCTGTTAATGTAGTTTATGTAGTGTTGTTCAGAGTCAAAAACAAGTTTCAGAGCTGGCTGAAGGGGCTTATAATAGGTGCTGTTTATTAACTCCATCTTTGTAGTAGTCTCTTACACACAGTATAATTCTGATAATAATAGTGAGAAGGAAATTGCTACATTGGATATGTGTATCCTTGACAATATTACATCTGAAGGTCTGCAAACCCAAGCATATATTTGTGCTCTTGATGTCTTTTTGTAGGGTGAGTAAATACTCTGAAATACAACCTCATCTTACATACCTTTTCAGTTTCTGACACTATTTCTCTTTGGTGTACAGAGTAATTCCTTCTAACATTTGGCTTTTGTGAGGTTTGCTGATGCTGTATACCCCACACTCCCTATAGCACGGGAAGCCCTGTTAAAAAAGCCCTGCAAGCTTCCAGGTTTGTTCTATCAGTGACCCTGTGTGAAATTTTCACAGTTTACAAATAAAATGAAGGATGTGTCTAGCTGCCTGACTGACAGACAGATGATGATGATGATGATGATGATGATGATGATGATGATGATGATGATGATGATGATGATGATGTGACCTGAAAAAAACTCCCTCTTGATTTCCCCTCATGGATCATAAAGAGCAAGAAACTTAAATAGTGGTCACAGTTGCTGTTTTGCAATTTTTCTAAGGACTAATGAGGTCACCAGGTGGGAGTAGGGTGCTGGCTGAAAATAATCAGCTTGCACAGCTGGTGCTTGGGGAGAAATCTCAAAACATCGTGTTTGCACAGGTGTAGCCTGTAGCAGAAACTGGTCTGCCGGAATCTGGCTGTGTGCCCCTCCTCCTGCAACGCTCAGGTCCTGGGATTGTTTGGCAAAGCCAGCAGTTGAGGAGAAACACCCTCTCTCAGTCCAAGCCTGAATAGATGGAATTCTCAAGATAAACTAAATATGAGCTAAAACAAGCTCTGAAGTTGCCCTGACTCCTCATGCTACTTAGAGTCCTCAGAGTTTGCTTCCATGTGTGCAAGTGGGGGAAATGCAGAGCCTGTGTGTCAGAGCAGAGAGCTGGTGAGTAGCTGATTGTCCTTATTGTCCCCTGTGCCACAGGGACAGCCAGGTACCAGGGTGAGTGGCAGCTGGCAGGGTGCTCCCTTGCCTGGGCAGTAAACCTCAGAGAGCCCCTGAGTGCATGTGAGGGATAAAAGCAAGGTTTTCATTTTCATACTGCTTCCATACCACACTGCAGACCTGCCTGAGGTAACAGCCCACATGCTGCTGTTTGCACTTAGGGACATCTCATCCCTTTACTATTTTTCACCAGCTCAGTAAAGAAGCCTGAGGAAAAGATGAGCATATGGCACATTCTGTATGAAAGTTTTCAGACAAAATACCACTGAGCTGGCAGCCTTTTCCAGTGGTTACAAGAGCCATCCTCTGTACTTTATCCTAAAATAAGTGCTGGATAATTATATATTTTTCTGTTTATTTACTTTTTTTCGCTATTACTGATGACCAGTTTTAGGGAAGAAGGGGACTTTAGTACAAGAGTAGAGATCTTCCACTGCTTCTTTGTGTTCCCTCTCATATAAAATAAAAATAACACTTTCACGCTCACGAGAAGAGTGCAAGACAGGGAAGATTTCAAAGGCTTAGTTCCAAAGCTGTCATCCTCAAAACCAAAGTTCAGTTGCCAGTGACCTCTAGAGGTACCTAGACTGAACCTCCTGGGACACTCAGGCTTGGTCCTCTGCTCCCCACCCAGAAGTGCTTCCATCATGCCAAATAGGACAGGTTAAGAACATGGAAATTAGGTGTGACTCAGACTATTTCCCTCAGTGGAGTGATCCATTAGGTGTTCCTGGAGTGCAACTGAGGTCACAGTCAACTACAAGCAGCAATGGCTGGGCAGAGCAAGGGTCTCTCTAGACTGGTCATCTTCATTCAGTAGTGGCCATGAGGAGTAAGAAAAAGTCAAGTGTAAGCAATACATATCCCTTATGCTGCCTCAGCACCTATTTTCAGCTTGGGGTAAGTCTCCAGTTGCCTCACAAGATAGAATTGCAATGGGATAATTTTTTTTTTAAATGTAGTCATAAATGCCTCTGCTGCTGACACTTCCCCATTTCATGTGTTTGACCATGGCTAAAGCAAATGCAGGATCAGTCCTCTGAGAGGTTTTAAGAGAAGGAGTGAATACTCCTCTGTTTTCTGCATGAAAAGGTTTAGCCAGTGAATTTCTAATGAAACTAAATCCCACCCTTGTTGTTCTGGATAAGGGAGCAGATGCCTCCACTACGGATACTCCTCCTTGCTGTCTCTCTGCAGACTGTCCCCTGCTGAGAACAGCACCCACCCATCTCCACCTCCTGTTCCAGTTCCAGGCTCCCTGTTCCTGTGGGAGTGCAGGCCTAAACTGGGGTCCAAGTCCCTGAGTCTGGAATGACACCACCAAGGCTAGCCCAAGATAAGCCATTGTGTTGTTAAGCAAGAAAACAAGTCCATTTTTCAGTCTAGTCTCTATTCCTGGATTTTGCCTGTAGCCCCTCCAAACCTGAGCCTGGCTAGTGCCAAGGAAAGAAAGACTAAATATCATAGTGGAAGATTAATACTGTGAAAATTCATTTTGTCATTAGTGAGTCACTTCTCCATAGTATGGGATATAAAGTTATGACATATTTCCAACATTACCTTTAATATCTGGTGCTTTGGAAAGTAACCAGAAACATAAATCTGTCACCAGGACTTTGTGGGGGTGAGTTACTAATGCTTGGAACTGCAGAGTTCCCTACTCATGTGAGTGAATGGTTGCCTGCTATGAGCATCCTCTTCAGTTTTCTTTACTTGTCCTCCACCATTCTGCGTTGTGGTGAAAACCAAGAATTATTCCACCAGCTTGATTTAATTAAGTGTCAGAATGATTGTTTGTCTTTACTAAACCAACACAGCTATTAGAGTGTGGATCCTAACTGTCCTGTATTTTTCTTCATAGATTTATGCGTATCTTTGGGTTTCCACTCTTTCATTTTGTGGTTTGGCAGCATTTTCCGGTGTATTTATTAACTGTTTTACAACCTAAAATTATGTAGGCCCCCATAAGAGAGGAAAGATGAAGTTTTGCTCCTGAGAGAATGGTAGAGTGGCACATGGGGCACAAGAGATATTTGAAGGAAGAAGTGAGGGTGAATCTTTTAAAACTAGTAAGAAAGAAATGAGGAACCATGTGTAGTTCCCCTGCTCTCTGAGTTTCCGCCAGTCCCTGTATTCCCTTTGCATCTCTGTGTATTCCATTTTCTGGAATTATATCCCTTATTTGCCATTCATTAATACACCAACTAATTTTGATGGACGGATTCAGTAGTGATTTCCTAACAATGCATACATTTTCCAAAAAAACCCCATACTTCACATGCACAGGCAGGTACATAAGAGCAGAAAACAAATCCCCAATTGCATAAAATGTTTGTAGTGTTGAGTTCCTGTCTACACAGATTAAATTATGAATTTATTAATCTCTTCATTAAAATATGTAGTGATTTACAAGTGATTTGTAAGGACATATCCGTAACATCAACAGTATGATGTTACATCAACATATGTATGATTCTGATGCAATTACTCATGAGGGTGCATGTGGATCCAACTCTTGAGTAGCCAATTATCTTATTTCAACACCAACTTTATTAGCAGCCCAGAAGTTCAAATTATGAAAACCTTTCCTTCACACTGTAATTCCACTATCAAGGACTGATTTATAAACAGTACAGCAAGGAAATAAAAAAACAAAACAAACCTGTAAAACCTAATCTGCCTTGCCCTGTGAGGGTGGTGTTTTCCTGTATTTTTTATTATGATCTGGCTCAGATTTGGTTCTAAGATTACAGAGATTATTCTTACAGTGTTTTGAGTGAAATTAGCCAACCATATCCAACTGGTGGTCTCGCTTGAAAGATTACTGCTTCAAAAAACTGCATTCTCTTATTTTGAAAAATCTTATTTCAGGGCATGCTGTAAACTGCAGCTTGAACTCAGCAGGGAGACTAATGTTGTTTTAGGTGATGTTACCACTTCTTGTCATGTCTAGATGTTTGATTAATTACATTTTAGGAGGAAAGGAAGAAGAGAAACACAGTCTCTATTTAGGCAATTTGAAAAAAAAAAAATAATCTTTGCCTCAAATTGTTTATGAAAGTTTTTTCAAATGATTTTATCTCCGTATAATTGGTTGCTGCTGAACCATGTTCAGTCATATCATATTAATTTGCACTGTTTTGCCTCTTCTTGCCCTTCACTGCAGTTACTACATGCTGGAAAACAGACCTCGGAACATCTATGGGATGGTTTGCTACTCGTGCCTGCTGGCGCCTCCCAACACCAAGGAATGTAAGTGTTCTGATGTTTCCATGCATTTCATCTGGTTTTGACTTAAAATCATCTGGAAGCTCAATGTGAAATCTTTCAGTGATGATAATTATGTTCAAACAATAAACTCAGCTCCAGTTAAGCAATTTCTGCTTCCAGCTAGTCTTGCCAACAAAGGGAGGGAATGCTTATCATTTGAGGAAAAATCAGAATCTTTGATTTTAGGATCTACTATTGCTCATTTGTTCTCCAGCTTTTATCTTTTAAGATATCCCATGCAGGACTTATTAGGGTGACTTAACCAGTAGGTTCAGGAAATCCCATGTCTGTGTATTTTTTTAAGTGAGTGAACTTCACAGTTCACTTGTGAAGAAAACTTGGGACAATTTGTAGATTTGTAATTCGTAGGAGTAAAAGAGCATCACACCTTTTCATGTCCTTTGGCTGCAAAGTGACTCAAGAGTTGACATTGACGTCTGGTGGTCAGCACTGATAAGAGAATTAGTTCTGTAGATTTCATTGACAAAAGGGTCTGTAGTTTGCTAATTGAAGAAATCGTGTGAATGTGTGTGTGACACCCTAGAGGTCCCTAGAGGTCTGTTTGCATACCTTGTATATACAATGGCTTATCCATCCTCATGCCACGGGGAGGAGGGACAGCTCACACCAGCACTGTCCTGCAGGGGCACTCCCCTAGAAAACTGCTGTCCTCTTTAAGGGGCAAAGAAAGTGAGAAAAAGAAAAGGAAAACTGAGACTCTCTCTGAATGACCAAATTATTTTGACACCTCCTCAGAGAATCTGGAGACGATCAGGACAAAATCTTTAAAACAAAACAACAAAAACCCAAACAAACAGAAAAAATGAGCAGTTCCCCAGCAAAAACTGATGCCTCTAAAACCAAAATCCTGTCCGTGTTCTCTTCTTTTAGAAATCTTTGTCGTGCAAAGGAATCGTAATATTTTGTCTGCTTGATTTGAAAGCAGGAGTTGAAAGTTCCAGAGCATTTATTTATGTACAATAGCAATTGCTTTGTTCAGATTCTGCAGAAATATGTATCACTGGTGCTCTGGGAGTCGCTTTGAAGGAGGATAGCCCGTGAACATCTCCCACCTTTTCTACCGTTTAAGAGTTTGGAGGAGCCAGGGGATGATCACCACCTCACAGAGCTCCTGGTGAGCGGTAGCAGTCCAGAAGGAGGCATCTCCCCGAACTGTCTGCATGCCAAGGGGCTGGTCTGTTGTACAGCTGCTCATCCCATTTGGCTGCAGGAACCCACCCAGACCTGAGATTGCCCTTCTGCCTGAGACAGTGGGAGTGGGTGAAGGGCAGGGTGGGCGGGGGTTTGGTGAGATAACATCTGTTTAGGAGGTGAGGTAAGGGTGCTAGGGAGGACCCAAATGTGAGATACGGGAAGAAGATGCAGAGGTAAATGAAAACACAAGGGTAGGAAGGTCGTGGTTTAACCCCAGCTGACAGTCCAGCCCCAGGCAGCCAGTCACTTACTACCCCCGACACAGGGAAGAGAAGTATAAAAGTGAGATAACTCAATGATTGAGATATAGACAATTAAATAGGTAAAGGAAAAGCTACACACATCCAGCAATGCAGAACAAGGAATCCATTCTCCGCTTCCCATGGGCAGTTTGGTATCCAGCCAACCCAGGAAAGCTGAGCTATATCACATGTAATGATGACTTGTGAACAGAAACACCATCACTCTGAACATGCTCCACTTCCTCCTTCTTTCCCAGCTTTACATGCTGAGCATGGCACCATATGGTGTGGGATATCCCTCTGGTCACAGCTGGGGTCAGCTGTCCTGGCTGTGTCCCCTCCCAACTCCTTGTGCACCCCCAGCCCCCTCACTGATGGGGTGGGTTGAGAGGCACAAAAGGTGCTATGCAAGCACTGCTCAGAAATACTGAAAATGTCTCTGAATTATCAACATCTTTTTGGTCACAAATCCAAACCTTAGCCCCATACTAGCTGCTATTAATAAAATTAACTGTACTCCAGCCACACCCAGCACAGAGAGTCATGGTGGGATTAGCTTGATAAACACAAGAATAAATATGTATTATCTTTGTGAGAAATTTAGGCAGGTGCATAAACGAACAAATTGATTGGCTACTAAGATAAAAGAAAATGTTAGTCCTAGAAGGACCAAATATTTCCATTTTAATCAAGTTCATGAAACCAACCATTTGATTACAAGTGTTCAAAAAGCAAGAAAGTGTCTCAAAATCCAAGTACCTCAAACCAATAAGCTCAGGTGATTTGGTTTATATTGTCTAAATCTCCAGACCCCATTTGGAATGGCGGTACCCCAATTCATAGGCATTAATTTGTACTCCAGTTGGAAAATCAGCCTTGCTGCAGGAGCCCCTTGAAATGCTCCCTATTGCTGTGGAAGGCAGTGTAAAATCTGGTATTAGCAGATGATCTTTTTCACACATTTTACTGTCATTAGATTATACCAGTCAGAGCAAAGAAGAGGTGACATGTTAGTGTTGCACAACTGTGGAATTTTTCAAGGTTTGCAAATTCCAAACTCATCTAAGTGCTGCTCTCCGAGCACATAACCTTAACAAGAGGATGAGGTTTCTGTCACATGAAGGATAATGCCAGCATTTTGGTAGGAATTGTTTCTTTGTGCAGAACAACCTCTGCTTACTAACTGCCTGTCAGGATGGAGAACTCAGTATGAAAACTCCAGGTGGCCACAGGAGTCTTCTGTTCCTTTGTTGAGACTTCAGAATAGCAATGAACAGCATTCAGGAGCCTAAACCCCACACTACAGCATTGCCTCTCCCCCAGAGCTCCTAGTTCTTCAAACTCTCGTGCTATAGCACGCCACTGAAGAAAGGTGATCCAGCAGGTCACAAGAAAATGAGAATGGCGAACTACTTAAAAATTAGGAAGCTTAGGGTGGCAATCTTTGAGTTTACAACTCTATACAGAAAAATGAGGGCTGATAAATCCTGTTTCAGGCCTTCATTAGGGCTGAGACAGGATGGGAGAACAGTGGTGCTCTCCTTAGCTATAAATATTCCTTGCTGGGGAAGTGCCTGGACTATGTGTTACAGATGGCCAAGTCCAGGGGTATGTGCCCCTGCATGGAAACTTGCTCAAGGAATTTGTCTGATGACACATTTCATCTGGCAGAAAAGTATTTGGGTTTGATCAAAGGGTAAGCAAACATCTTTCAGCTCATACGCAGTCAATAAAACTTGAAATGGCCAATGAACCAGATGAACACCCCATGCCCCAGCATCTGGAAATATTAGTGTAAAAAGGACTGGAAGTGAGAAAGGAATTCTTGATATACCTGTGTCACCTTGTTGGCTTTTTTGCCCTCTCAAAGGACTTGAGACATAAATAGCACAAAATAGCGAGGAAAAGAGGGGGAGGAAAGGGAGATCATTCACAGAGGCCAGAGGTTTAACTGAGGCAAACATGTCACCAGTTTATGGTGCTGAAAATCTCGCTGGTCTGAAGGATGGGAGTAAAGTTCTGCAGCTTGGGAGGAGTAACAGGCTTCAGTGGCAGCTTGTGGGCAGTGGGGACACAGGGGGAAAGGGCTCTGCATACATGAGCATAACAATGTGTATTGTGTAGCAGAAAAGCTTTTTCTTACTGTGAAAAAGGTGACCATCACCATAAAGACTACAGTTTGCCCTGTCTTGTGCACTGTGAAGCAACTAGGGAAGATTTCTGGCCTCTCAACATGGAGCTCCCTCAAGTCTCCTGTGCAGGAGCTTCTGTGCTGAGCACAGAGGAGCACAGTGTGAAAAGCCAAAGATGTGAGAACTCCAGGTGTGCTTGAGGCAGATCATGAGCCATCAATGCCCCTTGCCTGCACTAAATGGGGATCTGATAGCTCTGTGATAAATAACAGCACTGCAAAAGGGAGGGGAGGCAGGTAAATCGAACTGTTAAGGTAATGAACACCAAACCACTCTTAGATGTGGCTTCCCACAGTTTATGGTGCTGGATTTTGCCTCAACACCTCTGGAATTGGAGTCACTTCAGGCCTCTGACTATGTAGGGTGCTTTTGTTGTTTTCTTTTTCTTTTATCCAGTGTAAAAGTATATGCAAAAGACAGAAGATTTAGCCATATATGGAGTTTCTCTGGCAGAGAGGTATAGTTACTGCTGGAAGAGATTTTGTCTTTTAGCAGCTGAAACTCTCAATTAGTTTATGTACATTAACTCTCTCTTTCTCTTCAAACTTTGATATTTGCCACTCCAATTCAAATATTTTGGAGAAAAACAAAATCAAACCCTGCTACAATAACTTTAGGAACACTTACTTTGAAGCTGAATTTACACAATTACATCAAATATGCAAATCCTTTTCCACTCACAGATTACTGGTATAGAGAACTTCAGCAACTGATTGTGGGTTTTCTTTTTAATCTACTGTACATATTCATAAGTGTGCATGTACCTACAATACTTCATGTTATTTTACTTCATCCTTTTTTGCTGGATTTATGTATGCAAACAGATGCAATAACCAACCTGTGTAAGTTTTTAGGTCTCACATCTGCCAGTGGTAGCTTGGGAATTTTTTTTAAAAATGAAGAAAAATATTGATGAAGGAAAAATTATGTGGTCAGGCTGTTTTTTAAATACCAGAGAGAAAATGACATCTAGAAATAAAAATTATCATTTTTATTATTGTATCATTAGAACTTCAAAAAGAACTAAACAGATGAGATGGAACAATTGACTAACAATTGATGGTTTTCTGTGATGAGGTGTAATCAGGGGGCCACATCCAAACCCATGTACTGAAGACTCAGAACTCAGCCTCCTTAATTAAAGGGCTTAACACAAACAAACTTAAATAAAGCCACTGTATTAGTTAAAAGAATTATTTCAGAGATTTTTATTTTAGCTTTCCATTCTTTGTAATATCACTAATTTCCATTCCTTGCCAGCTTTATTCTTTTGTAATACAATCAACATCAGGACCTTTTTTCCTTCTGTTTCAAATTATGCCTATGAACGAATAGGCTTGTTATCTGGAACTAACAAACTTTTTTCCTTTTTTTTTTGAGTCATTTGATCTCTGAACACCCATTTCCTCTTCACATGTGTACTGGGAGAAATGTTGAAGGCCATGCTTTATTATTTACTGGTGGTATGACCTGATTCTCCTCCCCTAAGGATTTGTCCATATTAGGAAAGGAACCTAACCTTAGGATAAAATTGGCCAGCTTCAGCCATCAGCCTTCAAGGGGAGGGATCTGAGAAGAAAATGTGGGCTTTGCTGTCTTCAGCTGCTGGGAAAGCTGAACTCAGGTATTCCTCAGGAGGTTATGTGGTTCTGGTGCAATTCTTCCCTATAAAACCACTCCAATGACTTTGATGTTTTCACTGGTGTTGGAGGTGCAGCTCCCACAGTGAGCACCACCCACCTGTGGGAGACACTGCAGGTCTCTGCAGGATTGCTCTGACTGGCCTCAGGAGCTGAAAAACCTGCAGAGCTGCAGCCTGGTACCACTATTCCAACGGGCTGGCCACCAGGACACCGAGGAAATGGGAGACCAGCTCCATGCAGGTCTGTTCTCTTCCTTATGATGGTCTAAAGTCATGATAGCAAAGTTTAAATAGCAATTATCCCCTTCATGTTGCACAGAGAAAGGGATGATAACACTGAATTCCTGGACAGAGGGTCAGTTCATGGAGTGTTTCTCCATGACTTTCTGGCGCTGCACAGTGATTACGGCTCCTAGTGACTCCTAAACAAAACTTCAACAGATGCAAATAAATTGTCAGACTAAGGTCATGTGACTTATAATCATCACCACTTCCCTGCCCTGGCAAAATAAAAGGAGAGAGAAATAAAATAGTTATAGACATTATAGAAAGCACAGCAGAAAAAAAAAAAAAAAAAAAGAATCCTTTTATGTGATGTGATTACTTACAGAGAGATTGACCAGATTGGAAACAAAAGTTGGGGGGAACTATCCTATCGTCATTTTCAGAAGTTTAATTCTCAGGAATTTATTTACTTCATGCTCTTCCTGGTGTAATAGCTACTACACTAACTGAAGTATCTATTAGTGACTCCAGAAAATATCAGAGTACCTTACAGTATTCTGTAAAATAAAGAACGCTCAGGCAGTCCTCCATTGTCTAGGATATGTTCTGTTATCAGTGATTTGTGATATTTTCAGACTTGGTTTATGTTTGGTTACTGAAGTCATATGTAGGTACCTCAGAAATCAGGTTGGCTCTGACAGCTGCTTTAGCTTCTATGACTTTCCAAGTGCACAGGCATTCCATTTGAAGTGTTTTTTCCCTAAGTTTGAAAGCAAACCTTTCATGTAAGTACCTGAATACAGAATTACATTATTTAAAAGTTCTGACCCCTGCTTTCTACATATCTAGGTCTTTATTTATGACTAGGTTTAGTTAAAGTCCAGTTTTAACTTTGTCAGCCATAAACTGTCTACTTCTATTGAATTTCAACCCAGTATAATTTATTTTTCATCTCATGTTTCAGGCTGGTAGTTACTCATTTGCATGTGTGTTTTATCCTACTTCAGCCTATAAGAGTCTCAGTGATGGCACTCACAGCTTCTCTGTGCCATTTTTAGCTGGACTATGCATCAGGAGAAAGCAAGCTGCACTCAAGAGCAAAAAATAGATACACATATAGAGACCAGTTTTTTAAAAATGTGTCTTATTTTATGATCACTCTGAGAGTCTGTTGTGTACAGACTTTGGGGATTTTTATAACATGTTATTAAGTATTAAATAGACTCAAAAAATATCTGTTGCTAGTTGTGAGCAGCAGTCCTTTGAATGGACCAGTAAGCTGATACCCACAGCAACATATGTCAAGGGCACATATGGTCTCCTACTGCACCAGATTTTATTCACTCACAAGCACTTACAAGGGGCCATGGTGGTGAAGCCTCCCTTCCCTGTGCCCTCCCCCTCCTCCTCTCACAAATCTGGTAGTTCTGTTCATCACTTCTTATTTTAAGTTCTGTCTCAAGGTACAAGAACAACTGGAATAGTCTGTTATATAAAGCAGAAAGGTTCATTGAAACAACAACAACAAAAAGTATTTTATTGCCCAGCATTTATTTCCTGAAAGAACAAAAGGCAGCTGCATGGTAATTTAAGTTAAAGCTATCTTTTGAGTTAAAATCCCCAAATATTCAAAAGTGAATACAGATTCAATTGTTCTTTTAAACAAAAGGTATGGAACATTTTTTAAATTGAAACTCTATTTAGACTCCAAGAAAGTTACTACTAATTCATTTTTTTAAAATAAAAACATTTATAATGCAAAAGTTGACCAACCGTGAATGATAAACTTCTTTTCTGATTTCTTTATCACATTCCTACAGTATTACATACAGGTGTCTAGGAATATAAACCACTCTTTTGCACAGCTGTATTAGAGCCATCGGTCTTTATTTAAAAAATAGAGTTGTTTCCATATGGTGTGCTATAACACCTTAGGATGTCTCTGCCTCAGCTATATCTAAGTCTTTATAGATTATGTGTCATCTATATTGGAAGCAGAATTAATAATGTGATTGGGATGCAAAATTGGATGTGCACAGGAAGCAGCAGTTATGAGTTGTTTCTTTTTGCTCATACAAAAGAGAACTAAACTGAAATTCCACAGAAGGTGGCAGTTTGGTTCCTCTTGTAGTGCAGGTGCATGAACTGGCACTTTCTTCTAAGCCACATCTAAAGAGGAATCTTGGCTCATAATGGATATGCCAAATTATTAAATTTGACAGTAGACTTAAAATATGTGTAATGACTAACTGCCACCCAGGCATGTGTAAAAGGCCAGCACATTCTAGCCCCAGCCTCGATTTTGTCATGCCAGCACTACAGAACAAACAAGGTGGCTCCATGCCCATGCAAAGGACATTGTGCACGTGAGCTCTGGGGCTGGAGGCTCGCACTGCTGTGCACAGGAGAGGGGGGGTGTTGTCCATGTGTGTGCCTGGTGTGGGCAGCACACCCTGCCCTGGTGTGGGGTGAAGCTGGGTGAAGTGTGACAATGATGCTGAATGAAGAGTGGTGACCTTCCTCCTTACCCTTCCTGTGCTACTTGCTGCTGCCTTTGAGAGGCTCTACTTCCTTTCACAGATGGGTAAAAAACACAGTTAACAATAGCAAGAGGCTGAAAGATTATTAGGCAGAAGTACTTCAATGACTTCATGCTTCAAGTGAAGGAAAAGGGAGGCAAGTTTGCTAAAACTCACTTGTGGAGATGAGCTGAAGCTTGTTAGCTAAACACCAGGCAGACAAAGCAGCACAGCTTGCCCATGTTCACTGAGAGGCAGTGTCAGAGAAAATATTGTTGACTTGTTGCAGCTTGCAGGGACCGTGCAGAATTCCAAATGGCTGTAATTGGATTTGCCAGGGGGGCTGCAAGAATAGGCGTAAGCCTGGTGGCTGTGCATGAACATGAAGGAAAGTATCAAGCTACAGCACTGGCCATTTGCTAAATTTCCTCTGCTGTCCAGCCATGATGAGTAAACACAGAGGTCATGACCAAGGATGATTCACTTCAGTTTTGTGAAGAATTGCTGAAAATTTTACAATTTACCTGTCTTCAATGTCCACTACATGTAGATGACAGCTTCATTTACTGATCCCTAGATAGTCCTAGTGCATTGCAGTTTCTGGAGCTCATAACTAGTTCTTCTTAGAAGGAAATCTGTCACAGAGAAAGGACCAGAAGCAAGACTTATGTAATCTAGCCTTAATTTGCAAAATACAAAATGCATCTAAATTAACAAATTAGTATATTTAAAATCTTATGAAAACCCTTATTCCATTTGAAAAATTATCAATTATAATGAGTTAATCCATTTCCTTCCAACAAATGATGTTTGAAATAAGTTTTATGATTGTTAAAGAAAATTTCTTTTGAAGACATCTGCAACTCATACTTTGTGGCCTCTTTAGGTGTACATTTCTCATTCACAACATGCAGACGTTTTATTTTAGATAGTACTTTTTCTTTTAAAAAAAGGTTTCTCTTCATTTGAAGAAAGTGCATACTGCTTTGTTTTTAACCATAGAACATTTCTGAGATCATTCCAGACCTCTTGATTTCTTGTCAAGTTTACCTGGTGATTTGATTTCTTTGAATATTCACTTGGTCAAAAGAAGGGCACAGTGAGCTCTCACCTTCTCTGGTTGCCAAACCAGCTTGTGGAGCCATGTGAAGTGCACACCTTACCAGATGACTGGGACAGCTTTTTGCCTTTAGGTCTGCTGAATTTAATTATCACTGGAGTTTTTCCACAGACAGCTAATACAAAGCAGGAGGAATTTCATACCTTCTCCAAGACAGAAAATGATTTTCAGTGTCTGTTGGTAGTAGCTGTTTGCATTACATGCTTACCAATGGCATTAAAGTTCATTTGAGAAGGAAGTTAACATTTACTCCCAACCCTAATGTTTTTGTTCTGTCTTGGATTACTATGCAAACACCCTCCTATATAAAAGCATTCCCATAAACAGCATTATTCCAAATTATATGCGCTATTGTTTGCTAGTGTCAAAACATGTTATTTTATGACTTGCTTTAATGATTTGAAAATTTGGTGCATGACACCAACTTTAACCTTGGTTGTAGAATTTAGACCTGGAAACCCCTATTGGACAACCTCACCCCTCTGACAGGATGAAGTTTTCCTATAACTTCTTCATTTAAATTTTCAGTGAATTTTCACTCTCCCCAGAATATAGATTTGGACTGACAGGAAATCATAAGAAACATGCTACCCAGTTACATTACAGGAAATTCTAAAATTCCCTCTTATGACTGTACAGTTCCATGGAACAGAAAAGCAATCAACACCATTATTTGTCACCTACCCTAGGTTTTCCTGTGGAGTCATGAGGGTTTGCATACCATCTCAGCTTCACCGTGATGCTGCTAGTGAAGGTTTCTTGTGAGATGCCTTAGTTTGATGAACCTACCAGCTAAGTCTCAGTCTGCAGTTGCAAATACTGGGGTGACTAGTAAACTGAGTAATCAGCTGGACCCTGAAAAACTTTCTGCTACCCAGGACAGATCCATAACATGGGAATCTGTGTGTAACAGTTGGCTTTTTCTTCTGAGTCCATATCTGTTCAGGAGTTTGACTTTCACTCCCTCTGTGTGAAAAAACATGGTCTGTAACCCAACTTACTGTACCAGTCACACATTTTGGGATTAGGGACATTTCAAAGAGTGAGTAGTAGTTCTTGGGTCCTTTGCTAATAAATGGGAATGCAACCAAGCCAAGTAAAGGCTCTCTTTCCTTGAGCCAACCTATTCCTTTGACTGGACAAAGTAACCATAGAATTTTATGGCATTTTTGTTTATATTGCAGGCACAGGCACTAACTCTGGCATTTCAGCCATTTTCCCAAGCACCTCTGGCACAAGCACTTTCTCACCTTACCAACATGCTCACAAAGGTAAGAATGCCCTCACAGGGTTAACTTAGCAGCTCTTTGTTTTGAAAAGGGCATCGACAAAGTGCAACCAAACAGGAAATATCTGTTACTATTTTCACTATCTGTCACTATTTCCAGATTTCTAAAACTGCTATTAGAAATAATTCACATTTCATTTTTGTTTCTCACTTAATCAACACTGCTGTTTGTCAGCTGAGTGTAAAAAGGATTTGAGTTGTACCCAGTGATTCCAGCAATAAATTTAGCTCATTATTTGTAGCTTTACAGAAATAGCACTCTCCCTCAGCAAAGCATAGCTTAGAATGGTGAAAATAACTTCATGTACAAATATGGTCAGTCTCTTATTGAACTAACATAAACAGTTCTCCAGCATGATCATTAGGCTTTTAAAATTTTTGAACCTGAGAAGACAAAATGGGTAAGGTGCAGTTAATGAGGTACTGACAATGCTGTTCTTCTTGGTATTGTCTGAAAACATGACTGCTAGGATTACATTTTCCAAGAAATTAAAGCTTTCACGCGTTTTAGCATATCTATAATTTTCTGCATCCTTTCATGCCTTTTCAATGCTAGCCTTTTGCATCCAAGTTTTCTTTCTGAATATCTTTTCACATAGCTTATTTTAAATTCACCTTCTAGCTGTGCTGCTTTTTAAGTATCAGTTAGAAAAACATCCATTATTCTGTGTGTGCATTGTATCCTCCTTTTAACTTAGATCTTTTGAGGCAGCCACAGTAATCAACGGTCATTTTAGCTCTTCTTACCTTTGTATATTTACTGGTTTTTGTCTTTTCAATGCTGATTCCCAGAATGCAGTGCTACAAACCTTCTACTCTTGCATGTGTACAGCTTCCCATATTAAAATATTGTATCTGATGCATCATGCCATCATATATTCTTAATGAATACTACTAAGTTGTTTATGCATAAATATCAAAATTTTGAAACATTTTTAATTAACTTGCCTTTGAGATGCAACACTATATTTTTCAATGCTTAACAAGTAACCAAGACTCAGATCAACTAAAGGATTACTGTGCGTAGAGCAGACTGCAAACTGTTAACTATTCTCTGATCCTAAGAGTTGCTCCTTCATTTATCTATTTTTTTTTTATTATTCCAGCAGATCTTTCAGGACAAGGACATCTGGCTACAGCTCTTATAATTGCTATGTCTACTATCTTCATAATGGCTATTGCCATTGTCCTCATCATCATGTTTTATATTGTAAAAACAAAGCCATCTGCTCAAGGTAATTATTCAGCAGGTAAAATTTTAGTTGCAAATGCTATTTTTAGAAAGCTTCTGGGAATAATTAGTGTCATATTTGTATATTCTAGCCTGTTGCAAGAGCCACTCAGTAAAAAACGTCGAAGCTCAGGCTAACACACAAGAAGAGAAGAAAGAAGTGCAAGGTACAAGTTGTTTTAATTTTGCTTTTTCTATCCAAGACAACATTGGGCTTAAATATTCTTAATGCTTTTCTCTTAATTGCAGTTTCTCCTTTGGAGTATATAAAACCCTCACCAGTTTACTAAAGAATTGTCTGTACTAGATTTTTGTACTTCCAGAATGTCACTTAATCCTCTGATAGCAATTAAAAATATAGCAGAGAGATTTATTTTGTCAGTAAGGCTACCACCAGAACTAGCTTCTGACACAAGGCACTGGTTCGGAAACTTATTGCCAATTTAAACTTCTCTAATTGTTGTTCTACAGATAATGTTGTGATATTCTCTGAGAAAGAAGAGTTTGAAAAACTTACAGCAACTCCAGCTAAGGCTGTCAAAAGGTGGGTAAAAGATAAATATATTGCCAGTTTCACTGAAATGGGGGAGGCACATGGTCATCATTCATCCTGGTACAGTGGAACACCAATTTGATGGGTATCCTGGGAAGTTGCTGCAGCCGGGCAAAGATCAGATGCCTTTGTAGGCTTTTCCCCCTCTGGTTTCTAAGAGATGGTAACAGACATTGTGAAGAGACACCTGTGTCCTCCTCATTCTCTCTGTGACCAATTCATCAGCTCTTGGGACTCCATCTCCTCTTTTCAGAGGTTAATTTCTGGGGCTTAAAATAGCTGCCACAGGCCTTAATAAAACCCCTTGTCCCTAGCATCCTCTGGATGGCCTAATGTGGTAGTTTTAGTTTTCCTCATCTTGTCTCTGCCCAGCAGCCAGACCTGCCTGGGTAACATGATTAAGGTGGGCTAAACTTTGTCCTCAATTGGAAAATCCCTCTATAAAAGGATTCTTGCAAGCTACCTGTGACTCTGTGGCTTGGTGGGCATTGCACATACACACTGGGATGGTGAAGGCTGTTACATTCACAGGATATCAGAGGAAAGGCATTTTAAAAAATGGGGAACACTTTTATTCTATTACTCTCAGCAAAAAGATGACTGAAGTCAACCCATGAGAGGCTTCACTAAGATAACCACATCCTTCATTTTACAGTGAAAATGATGCATCTTCTGAGAATGAACGACTTTTAAGCCGGAGTATGGATAGTGATGAAGAAGCTGCAGTTGACAAGCAAGGGACTCCAGAGAGATGCTTGTTATCTTTAGTGCATTTGGCCAGAGATAAATCTTCTACAAGCAATAAATCAACTGGGGTAAGGCTACTTTGAGATTTAAAAATTTAGAGCATTTTTCTACTTTTTTTAAAGAAAGAAGCATACGAAGTATCAACCCCTCAAAATGCATTGTAGGGTAGATCAGGTTTATTTGCAAGAGTTTCTGCAGACAAATTTGTTATAGAATCTCCTTTGCATAATGACATATATGCATATGTATAGCATTCAGGGGTAAAAATCAAATTTTCTACAAGAAATTTTCTACAATTAATTTGCTTTTTTGAGTATTATATAATATAGTTTCATGAAAGAAAAACCCCATATAACAGCAATCCCCTGTCATAGCTAATGCTAAGACAGTAAAATAATGAAGCAGGCTGGATTTGACTGACAGCAGAACATCTGAGTACCTTGACCCAGCTGCATTGATATTTCCATGGCACAGACTTCTCAGTAATATCCGGTGTTGTGCTTAGTTTCCGTGTGGAATTTTTAAAAACACATGACTTGAAGGTCATTCCTGTGCTCTGAAGGACACTGTAATCTACTGTTTTGCTGTGGAAGGCCTTTGCTTCTTCCTGCTGAGCATGTACTGCTCAGGGTTTTTTATCTCACTTAGAGTATGTTAAAGCACAGTTAAGGCCACACCTCACCCACACAACCTTTCAGTTTGTGTTGACATCAAACTACCCTTAAAAAGAAGGTGTCTGCTCAGACTTTTTTAGTATTTCAAATTTACTTTAAAATGACTGTAGCTAGGTCCAAATCACATAATTAGTATCAAACATCAGAGATTGTTTGAGAAAAAATAGGTTTGAAAATACATCTTTTCATGTTTCCATGTTTTTAATTGTTGGAAGGATCAGCTCAAAATTTCTAAAACACAAGACTTTTCAGCTGGGATCAGACACACAAAATCTCAACACGTTAAGCAATTTTGTAGTTGTAGAAATTTATGACCATCTCAAATTAACTTACTGTTCCAATGTTCACATTTTAAAGTTCAGGTTTTTGAGGTCTCTCTAAATATCCAACTTAATGATACTTTTTTAAGTTTGAAATAGGATAATACACCTTGGGTAGTCATGAAGTCAGAATATTTCATAAGAAGCAGGTTACCTTCAAAAGACCATGTATCATAGATACATTTTCCAGAGTCATTTAGATAGATAGCTCATAAGTGCACCTAAAGCATGAACTATTTCTTCCAGATCTGTCATAACACACATCCTCATGGACTAAAGACTGGTGACAAGACTGAAGACTGACTTTTCAATGAAAGTGCAGATTGCATCAAGATTCTCCACACCATACCTAGGATGTCACAATTAAGTCAGTTGCCAGAAGTTAGAAAAGCAGTAATTTTCTTCAGATTGGGAATTAAGCAGCATTACTAGCACAGGAAAGAGTATTCAGAGCAGTTGGACAAGGATAAAGAAAATGAGAGGCTTGCTATTAACCGAGTCTTCTTCCTAGTTATAACAAAACCCATTTGCTGCCACACAGAGAATCATCAGGCTAAATATTTCCTGTTTGCTTCCAGCTTAAAGTTTAAAAATCCCCCATCTTCTGGCTCTGCTAAAAAGAGATTCTTGCATAATTCTTCATGGAATTACTTAACCTGCTTCTTTACCCTAAAAGTGAGGGGAGAATAAAAAATAAGCATCCGATAGTTTTCTTAGGAGGAGTTTTAATAAACCCCATTAAAAGAAAATGTCCTGTTTTCAAGGTTCTAAAACAGACAATCCAAGCCTAGAATAGCACCATGACTGACTAAGCACATGTAAATTATTTGAGGAAGATGTGAACACTCCTCAGCTCCTGCATTGCTTTGCCCTGCAGTACAATGCACTCGCCCTGTGCCTGCCAGACATGCTTCAGGTGGAACAGCCACTCTGTGCTCTCCAGCTGCAAGTCCATTAATCCACGGCATTGATGCACCTTGCCCTTTACGGCCCAAATAAAATGAGGAAAATCTTTCCACAAAACAAAGTACTGAAAGCAGGGCTTTTATTCAAGCCTCGTTTGCAGTGAAAAGTGACAAATTTGTGGAGATAATGCTAGAGTGCTGTCAGAAAGACAGCTTTTCAGAAAGCTCAGTCCTAATGAGTGGGAAGAAAATTTCAGTCCCTGAGAGCTCATGGCATTTTGACATTTGTTTTCACTCCACATTGAATGCAAAGCCAAAACTTGAGCATATTTTGCTAAATGAAACTATATAAAAGTGTCCATTTTTAGCTTGAAAAATGTCAGGTTTTAAGTCTTGTTTCTTTCTTGTCAAAAATTACTATATCCCTCTGGACCTCAGATTTTTCCTCTCCAAAACTTTGCTGACTTTTTTTTTTAATCTATCTGTAAAATATTTCACTTAATTAGTAATTCACTAAGCAGGTCTATGTCAAGAGGCAGAAAGGAAGAGCCCCTCCTCTACAGTCTTCTTAGATTATTGGAAGAAGGCAATTTCAGTCTGAATTTAATTTCCTGTATCCAGTCCTGACCTGGTTTACCTAGACATCCCTACATTAATTGTGCATATATGGTATTGGATTTGTTCTCATTCTCAGGAGTTTGCCTCAGTCTGAAAGAGAAATAAAATAAACACTTGGGGAGAAAAGTACTTGCTCGTAAAAAAAGTCTAGAAGTTGAAATGAAAGATCTCTAGCAGTGGCAAGTGAAATCAGAAATATGTTTATGCTTCATGGAATAATTGCTGTGCCATTTTCTTTGAGTCTTTGAAAGGGACCCTTGAGGACACTGTGTGATAACCCCATGAAATGGAGATGTCCCACAGATTTCCACTGCTGTCTGCTAATTGTTTAATCTTATAACTGAAAAATTAATGAAATGAAACTCTTCTCACTTAGATTCAAAGTCGAAGAAAAAAGATACTTGACGTGTATGCTAATGTATGTGACGTTGCAGAAGGTGAGTGTACAATTTGTGTCCATGTTAAAAGCATGAAATTAGATCACAAACATTTGCTATAAAGTATGAAAGGCCTCTGGCTATCCATAGAAAATAGTCCCAAACCAGAGAAGACACTCTGTAGGCAGATTTGCATTCACTTGCCAGGAACCCTGTGGTGCCCTGACTACAGAACCATCCCTGCTGGGCTTGGGCTGGAGCAGCCCACAGCTTCTCTCCAGGCACCTGCATGGGCTTCCTTCCTGTGGAGAGCAGGAAGAGTTGTGGTGGCTCTGTTGGGACACACAAACAGACCAAGATGCAGAGAAGCAGTTTTGTATTCCACATCTAGAGGAAGCCTGTTGGTCTTATTTCTTTAGATAACAGATAAAAAATAGTTCCAAATATGAAAGTGTGATTTGGGGAGGGTCAGGATTGAGGGTAAGACACAATTCTCAACATACTCTGCTTCTCTAAATTATGTCCCACATCTCAGAACAAAATGTGGAGTTTCCAGGCTGTAAGTATTTTGACCCTATTTAGCACTTGACTATCTGAACTGTTTTAGCAGGAGACACAAATTAAATTCCCCATAGAACAGGAGATGTGACTGCATTTACTTCCCAGCACATACACACACACTTTGTATGTATGAGTATTCTGTAATTCAGGGAGCTCTGTCTCCCATCAAATTATTCCCGATGAGTAAGAAGCAGGAAAACTAAAGAAGCAAAAGTCTGGTTTAGGAAAAATGGTGTAGCTGGTTCTCTCCTCTGTTTTCTGAACATAAATACATAGAAAATTTGTCCAGGAGAAAATAGCATTTTCCCCATAGGATGAATGTTAAATCCTCCCTAGAGATTTACTATAGTAATGACAGTTAAGCATTTGCAGGAACTTTTATGCTTGCATCTAGCATCATTGCTTCACCTCACTTCTCACTTTCCTACAAGGGCAACTTTCAATTACAGATATGTTTCAGCAGCTGCTGGTGACAGTCTAAGGGAAGGGTCAAAGCTGTCTCTGGAGCTCAAACACTGAGCCTGACGTGCAGAGGTATATTAATGGGGCTGCTCACTAGAGACACAGTTGCAATATACTTTTTCTAACAGCTAGTAAATTGTTGAAGGAAAGGGCAGAGCCATGGCAATTCATACAACCCATCTATTACTTCTTTTCCAGGCAACTTTTTTACCCCAATTATGATATCCTACTCTCATTATGAAGAATTAATTTGGTAATATGCAGTAGTAACTTTGGACCTAGACATATATCATGAACTATCACTTTAAGATTTCAGCTGTATTAATTGCTAACAGTGTAATCTGTTGTACTTTAATAAATGTGAAGACTTGTGCCCAGAGCCACCTGACAATGCACCCCTCCCGTTGCAGGTCTGAGCCCCACAGAGCTGCCATTTGACTGCCTGGAGAAGACCAGCCGAATGCTCAGCTCGACCTACAACACAGAGAAAGCCATAGTGAAGACGTGGCGTCACCTGGCCGAGAGCTTTGGGCTGAAGAGGGATGAGATTGGCGGGATGACGGACGGCATGCAGCTGTTTGACCGCATCAGCACGGCCGGCTACAGCATCCCAGAACTGCTCACCAAACTGGTGCAAATAGAGCGATTGGATGCTGTGGAATCCTTGTGTGCAGACATTCTGGAGTGGGCACAAGCAATGCCGGCTCCTGAGCCAGCAGGGACATCCTGACATGCCTGCCTGGGGCCAGCACTGCCACATCTGAAGTGTGATTCCAGTAAGCACTGCATGAAAGACTTTGGACTAAAGACAACTGATGCTTCTACATAATTGCTCACAATAACCAATGGGAAGCTCTTCTCTTTGACTTCTAGAAGTGAAGTAACACATCTACCAAAACAAGAGCAGAACCTTCCCAAGAAGCTTGGCATGAAACCTGTCATTAAACAAAATGATTGTGTTAACAGGTTACTGATAATAAGCGGAGACACCAGCATCCATTTTGTGGTCTGTGTTTGAGCAGAAGGGCAAATAACCCTTCTGCCTGGCCTTCAGGAAAGGCATTGAATAGCTCTCTGAAAATATTCATGTCTCTTAGGGCTTCATTCAGTGGTTCAGTGGTTTAACAGTTACAGTCAGAAGCAGTACCACAGCTACGGTATCAATTAATACACATTAGGCACGTACATTTCTATCTGCTCCAACCAGTTTCATTTTCTACACTTATTATGGGTTTGTTGAATCTTGAAGTATGAGGATTATGTGCACAGGTGTATATGCAGAGTCCTCAGACTGATTAACTATGCTGCATGGAAAAAGAGTCAACATAACTTGCAGATTGAAGTGCTTCAAAACAATCTACATAATGCACATAAATGCACTCTTGGTCCATACTGACATTTCAGAAATTATAAATTCAAACTGCTGACTTGCTGAGGACAAGCTGGTTAGCAAGTGGGCAGTAAAAGTGGCCAGTTACTCCTTGCAAGTTGAGAGCAATATCTTCTTTTCTTTACTGTTAAGAAAAAAGGAAAATCAAAACCAGATTCTCCACTACCATTAAAAATATACTTTTCCAATAGTGACATCTATATATCAAATTGTATTCCAACCAGAGGAATTCCAGACAACAGTGGTGCACATGTGACACAAAGAGCAAAAAGAGTAGATTTCTTTAGAGGCACTTGAAATGCAGAGGAAAAAGTGTTTTTAATGCTGTACTCTTGTAAGCCTAGACCACGAGCACAGAATCCACCAGAATCCACATTAAACTCATCTGGAAGGTAATGCATTATTGTGAGTTTGTGAAGTAAAAAAATTGACCTAATTTTATTTTATTTTAACTTATGTCTGTTTTTCACTGTTAAAATTTATCTAAAACTCATTCAGACCACAGGTCATTGTCTGTTACCAAAGCTATTTGCCTAATTTATAGCTAAAATAGTGATGATGGATTTCATTAAGAGCAACCACTAAATTAAGAGATGTGTCAATTACAAAGTAGTACTTATTAAACAAAATGATAATTAAAAATATTTATTATTACCTAGAATTTAACAACCAGTATTCCATCAGTTAGTAACTAGATCTTATCTATGATAGTATCATAATTGTGCAAAACATTTAGCATCACCCATTAACATCTATATTTACTATCTTTTCAGCACTTGATTTGTGTATCAGGGAAAGTAGATACTGCAACATAAAACCTATCCCTCTCATCATTCTTTTTCCACCTTTTTTTTTACATCATAACACACTCTTGATTAACCTGCATATGACAAATTTGATAAGATTTTAACTCTTCTTTCAATGATGCAGCAAGCTGCATTTATTTGAAATTTAACTAGCTGATTGATGTTGAATTTAGGCGTGAAATTCTTGCTGTCTTGAAACTAATGACAAATATAGACAGATTTCAACAGGTTTCAATAAGATTTCTAGATCTGCTTACAGCTCAGCAATCTTCAACATGATTTTCATGACCATGAGTTTGCAGGTTTTACTATTGCAACTAAAATTAAAAAAAAAAAGGGAAAGGAAGAAAAAAAAAGCATCAAGATTCAATTTCTCTTGTGCCAGTGTGTAACTACAGTGTTATTCAGTGGACTGCCTTCTATGTTTTATGTGCCATTTAAAACTTCACATCAGATATTTGTTAAAAAAGAAGAGACAGGAATCTTCTTCCTCTTACGTTTATTTGGCCATGGAAAGTTAGGGTTTTGAAACTGATGGTGCCAATGAGAACACAGACTATTTAACATTATTTTATTTAGTATACAGTATTTTTATTGTTATACAAGAGACGTACGGAATTGAAAAAAGAATTCTGTAGGTCTTGCCAAAGCTTACTTTTTAATAACTTTGTTTAATGCTGTATATATAACTTATTATATTGTAAAATATGAACATAAAATATACTAATAAAAGAAAGAGGTCAAACACAGTTGTATTAGCCATTTCTTTGATTAAATAGCACATTGCCTTACAAGTCTGTAATTAAATAGGTTAGCCAAGGGGTGGCAGGCACATTCCAGTGGTATGGGAGTGTCTTGGTAACATATATGGAGCAATCTTTGCATTCCTGTAGGATATTGCTTCTCTGCATCACTTAGGAAACTTGAAGCAGAAAACATTTTGTCAGGAGAATTTGTATTCAGTATTTCACCATTAAGGTAATGTGAAAATGCCAAGCTCCTTGCAATTCCTCAGAGAATCTGTAAGTTTTTTATCTGTGTACTGAGAACTCTGCAGACTGTGAGACTGGTGAGTAATGTCACAGTAACTGTGCTCTCATTAGCATGTCTTCATTCTGCATTTCTGAATTAGCAGTACTTCACAATGTTACCAGAAACCTGAACTGGAAGCTTTCACTTCATGACAGGATAAATGTGTTCATGCAGTCTTAGGCTGCACAGGTGAAACCACCAGAAGAACTGCTAGCTTCTGTAAAAAACAACAGAGCACCAAGTTAGATTTCCCCCAGACCAAACTACTTGCTACCTTATAAGACTTTCCTCACCCAATCCCAGCTTCCTAGCCTGACCAATATTGTCCCAGTTTTTTCCTTGGAGAAACTTGCTGGACTTTGCAGACTTTCTCTGATTTCAGGTTGCAATCAGGGACTGTCCTCTACATAGTGTTCAGTATCTGATGGTCCTGGACTGATGACATAAATAAAAAGAAGAGAGGTAAGCTGGGCTGAAAAGGGTAGGTGCCAGCTTTGCACTATAAAGCAACAACAGCTGAATACCTTTGTATTCCATAATTTGGGATAACTAATAATATTATTAATGAACAAAGAATAATGTGCATAAATGCCCTGCAGTATGGGTTGGAGGATGAGCTGAAAAGGCATGCCAGTTCCATTTCTCCCTGTCAAGCTCTGTTTCAGACAGTTCAGCAGTCCTGCTTTGTTTTAAGGAAGGTGTAATTAAGAGAAAAATTCCTACTGTTGCAGGTGAAAATCATGACCCAGAGGTACAACAATGATTCCTGTAAGCAGAAGTCACTCTTCTGCAAGCAAGCTCTATACTTGTCTTGATAATGAGAAGAAAATTGAGCCCATGTCCTCATTATGTATGAGATAAGCTTCCTAGGGCACATTTCACTAAATATATTAATATAAATAGGGCAAGAATGGACTGTCTCAGGCTATATCTAGTTCTAGATGCATAATATTTCATATATATTCTATCCCCACCTCCAAATAAGCTCTTTTGATTATTTATTGTGATATGATTTATAATGAATAGCACCTGTTACCTCAGGCATTAATTTATCACTATCGACTACTCTTCAAGGACAGAAAAATGTTGATTCCTTTTTGCCACTGTTCTGTGAAACTAGACTGTCTGAATACTTAGGGAAGAATGGTAAGAAGCCTTTGTTGCTTTGTTGCAGAAGACATCAGTGATTAGCTGTTACACAGGGCACACACAGGCATCTCATTTTTCCATCTGCTTTAATAAAAAAAAAAGAGATTTTTTTTTAATATAATTGAGACTGCTATAAAAACAAGTCTGTATTAGGATTCAAGCAAGACAATTCAGGAATTATTTTCCAATTTAATCTACCACATAGAAGTAAACAAAAAAATCAGGAGGAGGTAGTGCTGAAGACTGATTAGTAGAAAGACAATTGAATCAGGAAGGAAACAGTTCAGCATCTGCTTCTGAAATTCTGAAATTCAGCCTTGGTGTGCAAAACTGCTGTGAAAAACAATCCTCACACTTCAAGTGGAGAGGAGGACAAATTCAGCAGACATCCAACTGCTACTTTGTGGCTTCGAAGGACCATGAACCAAAAAATTATGTTTAATTGCATTTCTTATATAAATAACTCTTGGATTCACACACTAGAATATTGCTTCTTCTGAAGCAAAAAACCAGTCTGGCAACACGAGTTATCTCCAACCTTCTTCAAAAGCTTGCTAACTTTTCCAAAAAGCTGATGTGTGGGTGGGATATTATGCTCCTGTTTGAAACTCTACCGTATGATACTTTTTTTACCCGAGGCTGGATAGATTATTTTAACTTATTTTTCTCCATAATTAACTGTATGTACCAAGGATGCCATTTTATGGACCTGAAGATGATTTTAAAGTAAACTTATTAGTAGGATTGGTTTTTGTGCTGACCTTTCAACTACTGTTAACAGTATCCTGGCCACTGAATTTGCAGCCCTAGCTTGGGTACAACTATCAGAGCAATCACCATCAAGCTGCAGTGATCAGAGAGATGTGTTATATTCAGGGAAATTTTCCTTGGGTCCAGTCTAAATATACTTCAGTAATGGGCACAAACAGAACTAGTTTCTGGGAAGAAAATATATATGGCTTCTCAGATCTCTTTTCCTCAGTTAATTCTCTCAGTGTGACTTCAGAGATCAGAATGTCTTGTTATGTCTTGTTTAATTTCAACTCAGGACCACTTTAAAAAGAAGTATCTACAAGCAAGTAAACAGAAAGTGATTCTGTTCAAAACTTATCTCTTCTAGTAGCGATAAGGATACACCTGCAGTCAAACTTAGGTAGAAAACAAGAGTGTAATAAACAGGATATTCCTGACCATGATCAGAAGATGGCATTCAAGGCTTTCATCAGCCCAAAAGACAAGATGGATAGCAGTGGTTTTGAGACAACACACTACAAGAATCAGTCTAACACATAAAGATGCCTGTGCCCATCACAGTGTTCCTCACGGTGTGTAAAAGGCAAGATCTCAGTGCTGCACAGCATTATTACTTTTACAATAATTTCTGTGGGTTTTAAAAACATGTGAACATTACATCATTCCGAAGAACACGAGGGGTCACTGCTCTGCCACTGTAGTCCCTTTAACCATTTGGAAAGTGGAAGATTACCAAATGTTTCATAGATCAAAATTTCCATCTTTCTGTACTACATTTAAATACATTATATCCTGAAGATAAATGCTTTTTATCAGATCATCAATCTCCAAAGCCATAAGTTTTAGGTGAAAAATTCAGTATAATTAAAGGATCCAGTGTAACAGCTCTGAATTATGAGCTCTACTTACAGCTCCTTTTAAATCTGGTCTGGTAAGTTAAATCATACATTTTAGACATTGATGCTGATCATGAATAGAAGTTCTTCAAAATATGCTGCCTTCGGCATACCTTCACCTTCCAGGTAAATTTATCTGCTACAAGAAATCTTTCCCTATTATACATAAATCAAATTCAGCTATATAACATTAGAAAGAGATGCTAGCCAGTCATGCTCAGGAAAACAGGAAGATAATTGTGAAATCCCACTTTCAGACCTTTTATCAGCTGGTGAAAGTCACAAATATGAAGAAACAGAGCACAACTGTGCAGGATGGGTAATAGCCTACTTTATTTAGCTGTGCCAAGCTTCTGCAACTACAACTGTTCTGTGCCCAGGGAACAATCTTTCTTACAGATTTGCTAAATCTAGGCTTTGTAGATGAGGTCTGAAAAATTTATCAATAGGAGACCCTTGATAAACAGCAAAGGTGATCACAATTCTATAGTAGATGGGCTTGTCTTCATATTTGGTAGTCTTTTCTGGTATGACGACTATCTCAACATGAAGAGATGCAATATTCTTGTTGACCTTCTCAACAAGAGGACTATCACAGCTGTTAAAAAACACCAGCAAGACAAAATTGTGTGCTAATTCTTTATCTTTCCTTGAAGTAGTAGGTTGTGACTACAAGAAATTTTCTCTGTTTGATGCCAGTGATGATAGCTCATCACTTCTGGAGACATACACACAAGGAAAGACAAGGCAGATTGTAGCCAGTATGAAGCTCTGTGTTCTGACTGATCAGCTTGCAGAAAGCGTGAGAGTCCCTGCCTTTCTTTTAAGGGCAAGTGGTCATCACATCTCTCGCTTCCCCTCACATTCCCTCACAAAAAACGGTTGAAGAATTATATTCTCGGGATGGATATTAATTCACCTCGTGACAGAGATGTTTGGCACATTTAAAATAGCATATTCCTCTGCAGGAAACCAGAAAACTGAGATCACATACACCATGTTTCCTCAGGGAATTGGGAGCTGCAGGAAATAGCCAGAGGTACAGTTAACTTTTTCAAATGTCTCTTCTTGTAGACAGTTTCCCAAAAGAAAGGTAAAGTAGATGAAATTTAGATACTCATAGTGTCTAAATGCCACAAAAGCAGAAAAACTCCCAGAAAATTCTAGATTCCATCTGTGAGGGAAAGACAATACAAAGAGATGCCCAAAGTGTGGCCAGCTTGACAGAAATCTATCATTTCCAAAAGCCAAAACAAATCCACAAATGACAACAGGGAATGCAACTGGCTTCCTCTATTCCCCTTCCCCACAGAGACTGCCAGGGTCACTCAGGGGAATGATAACAGGATGGGGATGTTTGAGCAAGGCCACGACAAGGGCTGGGGTGGGCTGGCTCAAAAGGCAGATGTTCAAGGCAGGGATGCCTCTCACTAGACCAGGTGTGTCAATGCCCCACCTAACCTGATCTTGAAAAATTTGCATAAGATCAAAATGATTAGCCTAATCCTTAGGTCATCAATATAATGCATTAATATTTAACAGACTGAAAAACACTTTTATTTTGCATTTTAACAGAAACCTAACATTTAGATCATAAAAACCTGAAATTAGCTGGGATTCAACTTTCCAGAGTGTAAAAAATACTGCATATAAACCACAAGGGATCAGTATTAAAAGCTACAATGTACTCATGTGTCTCTTTTAAAGGCATTACTTTTGCCATTATTAGATGACCACATTGTGTTAAATTGGGATCCCAAGGAAAATTAGTAGATTAAACTACAGCAATGAAGGCTGAAAACTAAGAGCACAATCGACATTCTTGTGGAGATAAGAAAGCAACTTCCTACAGGATTTTTTGGTTATTGATTTTGTAGTATTTTTAAATGGTAGTAGATGGAGAAGCATATGAGGACTGGGAGTATTCTTCCTAAGTAATAAGATTTTGTCTCCAGCCAAAGGTATATGCAAGCTTTTGCACTGCTGGTAAATTTGACAGAAACTCAAAACTACTGATGAAGAAATACTTAATTCAAAATGTAATTCATTGTCAGAAAATTATTTTAGCTGTGATTAGTGTTATTTAAAAATTACCTAGAATTGGTTTCTTGCCCAGAGAGAGCACAGGGCTTGCTGTCTCTTCAAGACACACTTGGTGCCAAATCTGGTGTAGACTCCTTTCATAAAAAAGCTTGTTAGAAATGTTAAGTCAAATTGGAAATATTTGCAGAATATTTGCAAATTAGAAATTTAAAAATTAGAAAAATATTTGCAGTTAGAATTCAAAGGCCAGTTCAAAGACTTCTGGTAAAAACAACAACAACAAAACAAAACCAAAACACTCCCAACCAACCAACCAAAAATCACCAAATCAAAACCAAACAAAAATAAGCAAAAAATGAGAAATAAAAACTTTCTGAAGTTTTATACTGATGTCAGTGTTAGTCAAGGACTGAAATATAGCAGATCTTTAAGCTTTAATTGCATTTTCAATTTTACAAATATAGATTTTCAGTGATTACAGTACAAATCAGCAATGCAAGACTAATTTCAATTTTCAGAAGTATCCTATTTCCAATTTGTAAGAACTTCTAAACATCGAACTGTGGCAGACAAAAAATATATTCATACTCAGAAAAGAAACATGGGACAGTGAAGATTGAAGATTGCAAATTAGAATAAAATACAGCAGAAGCAATAAAATACAATAATTTTATGTTACAGATTACTATTAGCAGACATTTTAAGAAATGCTTTTATTTACATTTGCAAAGATATTACCATCCAGAGTTGCATTATACAAAGCAGGATAAAATACTAAATGTTACTTAAATACAGGAAAAGATCAAACAAATTCTAAAAAATTCTGAAATCAAAATAAACAAAATTTCTTATTCAATACATCTAGTTATGTTAAATTAAAATCTGGTTTTAATCATTAAAACTGCAGGATTATCAGAAGATAATCTTCTAAGATACCTATCTGCTCTACTTATCAACCATAAAATAAATTAGAGTATTTATAAAACTCTCTGAAGAGTCAAAAGTAGCTAAGATTCATATCTGTAAGGAAAGACTGGTATTTCTGATCTCCTTACTCTAAGGATTCAATTGCTTACATTGCATGAATCATTCACAACAGCAGCATTACTTCATGTCTTTAGAAAATATTGAAGAAAGCCATCTAGCATATTACAAGTTTTTCATTTTCCTTATTATGAATGAGTGAAATTTAAGTGAGAATCCACACGACACACAGTGAATTACACAGTACTGAGGTGCTGCTTAATGTAGTTCTACAAATCACTAAAAAAAACCTCAACTCCAAATTTCAAGTAATATAGGCATTTGGTATAAATGATACAGAACAATAATTTGATTGAAAGCTCGTGCTAGTGACTTGTGCTTAGACTGGAGGCAAGAGAACTACTCCTCAAGAATTCCAAATTCAGCAGAATTGAATTGAGGTTTATACAGAGGAAGGTGTGATTTGGATCTATAGTTCTACGCAGTTCTTGGAACATTTGATGAAGACCAAACAATTCAAACATCTTCTTATTCCTTCTGCAAAAGATTTTGAATAAAATAATTGTCAATTGAAAATTTAGAGGTTTCACATAAACACTAAAGATGCTACAGAAAATATTTTTAATGAAGTAAAATATGCATTATTTTGAGTATTTAATAATTCTTCTATGTATGTTTCTAAACGTAAGGTTTTCAATGCATGGTGAGAAAAATTTGGCAAAAATTAACAAAAATTATCATTTTTCTTGAGTAAGTTATATGTACACATAGTATAATGAAAGCTCAAGGAAAGGCTGTAACAGGGCTTTTCACTCATGTGAAATAAGATTTCAGAGACAACGAATTAAAAAAATTGGGATTTATGAGCCAATTTTACTTTGACTAGTAAATCCCAGTTTTAATTCATATTAGATTATTTTATAGGAGACTTCTTTTTCCTAGAGTTCAATTTTATTCCTTGCAGGAAATGAAAACCTCAATTTTGTCAACAGCTTTAAGTGTAATGTAAAAAATTACGCAGTTTGGATATCCCCTTACATAAATGAAACAACCCCATTGAGCAACGTGCCAGTGAAGCTCAGCAGCACATTATTATTGATATTATGACCTTTGTTACAATAAACCAGTAAACTGTAAGCAATGGGAACACAGTTTAAAAAGTTGAACATTCCCAAAAGGACTTAATTGGCTCAAAATCTTAAATTTAGTTTTTGAAGGAAATGAAAATTGATGAAGCTTGAATGCAAGTCAAAGATAAGACTAAATTTTCAAAGGAGCTTACTACTAAGTATCTGAGTAGAACTGAAAGCCTAGGATTCTCTTCTAAGAATTTTTGTCACCTGCAGACATAAGGAATAATTCCTCTTTAAGTCTACATTGTGAGACTTTTTTCTAGTTTGCACTCTGCAAACTGAACTAGATTTATGCACTAATTGAGAGGCTTGTCTTAAACCTCTAAGACAGAAACAGTTCAAATTTAACTGCTAACATTAAAAGTCCAGCACTGTATATGGTGGACGGAATAAACAAAAACACAGAGATGAGTTTTTGGAAAAGCAAAAAGATAATGGTCACCAAGTTCACTGGCCTACTAACAGCTAAGAGAATAATGGTAATAAAGGATTACTTTATTCTGGAGAGTTTGTGCAGTAAAACAGAGAGCTTTTCCAAAACTGCAATATCCAGCTTAGAACTTCGAAGCAATTCAGAGCAAGTCCGGAAGAACAATTCATTACTGCAGGCTTCCAGGAAAGGTTGTAAGGAACCTGGAAAAGAAGATAATTTAAAAACTATATCACAGAGTTCAGTGCAGAGAAAAGTGTAACTGCTATTGATACCTTTAGAAGGCCTTAAATGCTTCATGTTGTGCAATAATTACAACAACCAAATATTTCAGTTTCTGTTGAACGTGTGATGCAAAACTCAGGTAAAACTAGAAACTGAAAAAGTGCAGGCTCCTAAGAGTTCTGACACTACTGATCCTTGGATTAAAACAGTGTCTATTGTCTTGAGAACAAAGGAAATCAGGAAACAGAATCATTTAAACACAAATAAAAACTTTTACACTGAAAATGTTTATGCAATGCTCATTTATCATGGTTCTTTCCTTTAGACCATGGGAGGGGAACATTAAGCTGAGCAAAAAGAATCAGAAAGAAATATTTTAAGCTGCTGCAGATCACATGGACAGTACATATAAGAGATCATGGGACACCCAAGAGTCTTTCATTTACCAGCATACTGTCCCTGTACTCAGTTTCAAGAAAGGAAATACAGTAATTAAGAGGTAAAAGTAAGATCTGTACAACAATTAAATACAAAACCCCCTCCCTTAAAATAGTGGATGAGTTTTTATGTCACACTGAAAAGCATTTCCCTCTACCCTGTTTCCCAAAATCTAGTAACTTCAAAATAAGGTTAAATCCATTCCCTGGATATCTCATTCTTGGTTCTCTTATTACAGATTAATTTATAGCAAAAACATAAAGAAAAGAAGTAACGATTTGTTTTTCCTTAAAATTAACAGACTTTCATATACCACAGGGTATTTGCATTATCAGAATACACATGCGAGAAAAATATTTTAATTAAATAATGTTAAAATATTTAATGTGTTCCACTTAATAAGAAACTGCAATATGCAAATTACAGCATAAACCAAAAAACAAGACATTAAGAAAAATTCATATCCTGAATGCTGTACTTTATAAGTAGGACATCAAGGTGTTTTCATCAGTACAAAGTGCACTGGATGTACGTTTTGGTCAAAATTTTCCCTTTCCTCGTTCAAGGACATACAACTTACTAAATGTAACAAGTAGCCTTGGAGTGAATTCAAGGTTTTAACTTATTTCAGAAAGTTTACTGATAAAAAAGCTGAAGAAATGCTACAGAAAACTGTTTGAAATAGGGATTAAAAAAGAAATCAACTTGGCATTTAAAGGCATCCTGAGAGCCTAGATAACTAATTTCCAGAGCTGGGCATTTATGCTGAATATTCAGTAAGGAGTCAGTTATTCTTATTCCAACAAATGACCAAGTGCCACCTCCCTGATACACAGGGAGCTCACGAGACTGGTGGGACTTCACTGGTTTATACCCTCAAATGAAGATACTGAAAAACAGCAAATGCCTTTATCATAGATCAGAGAACCTATAGCTATATGTAATCTTTCCTCTTCTTTCAGCAGAGGTGCTTTTGCTCCTTTGATTTAAAATGCTGGATTCAGCAGGTGGGATCCACAACATACACAATGGAATGTGTGGATGGAAATCATAGAGATGCAGGATAATAACAAGAGTCTGGTAGCAAGAGGCCAACCTTGCAGCAATAAAAAGCAACAATAACTGATGTTCTGTAAAGTTTGGAAAAGGCAGGCAGATGTTTTGTGGTTTGCATAGCTGAAGTATCCTCTGTTCTTTACCCAAAGCAATGTAAAACAACAATTATTCAAAGAGATATGCATTATCAAGGCAATAAATCACTATAAATTAATCTGCTTTTCTGTTTACATCTACTTCTGTGTTTCTTGCATTCTTTCTACCATGTGCAATACACCTATGGTTTTATGCACATTGTCCTCTCAGTTTTAGTACTACTTCCAGTTACAATTTGCTGTCTCTAAATTGTAACAGCAATAAATATAAAACCAGAATGAAAGTAAAGTAGAAAAAAAAGCAGTAATCAGTGAAAAAATGATAAGTAAAGATACTATTTCTCATTTATTTTAGCTTATGGTCTTCAAGGCACACCACTTTTAATATTTTTTTCAGAATTTCTGTACTTTCTCTGCAGAAGGTATTATTTTTCAGAAATTGTCATATAAAAAAACCTCAGGGCTATCTGTCAATTACAGCAAACAGAAAATCCTTAGATGAGTTCACCACATGTGCTACATTTAGTGATACGTGACTGACATACACTCAAGGCTTGGTGCTCTTTACTGAGCCACTGGTGACTGTGACAGAACTTTGGGGTTAAGTGCATAAGCAGAGTCTAAAACCCAGAAAAATAATTTACTAAAATTTCACTTCTGTTATGATGCTGTAATGTCCTAGTGAGTCTAACTTGTTAAAACCCATGAGAAGTGGTGACAAAACTATGAACAGAAACAGCAAATAAGCAAAGTCCAATGAACAGAATCCACCATCTTAAGAGTGCTTCCTGACCAAATATTTCTATCACTGAAGAGTTTTTGAAGCAAAATTTCTGTACAATAGCAGGAAGAGATAATCTTCTTTAAAGCAATGAAAATCTAGGTCTACAAATTCTGCAGTCTATAACTTTATAGTAATTCTACAGAGCTACAAATTTATAGAAATTCTTCTAAAATTTGCTAGAGTTCTCACAAACGACTGCCTGTTCCTAGGAAACAGAAATGGTCGGTCCTATCCACCTGCACTGCACCACTGATGTTTTAACAACAAAAACTTGAAAAAGTACCTCTTACTTACCAAAGATGCTTATCAGAAAGAGAAGAAAAGAATAAATAAATGTGTGAGGACATTGATATTCAATAAGCAAACTGAGAAGAAAGGCTTTTCTTCTTTCTATTGACTGCTAAGACAACAAATGGCTTTTAAAAACGCATTTAGCACAACTTCTGACTCATCTGACCTCTGATTCATGAGAGATCTCAAGGTAACAAAGACTGCTTGGATGAACAGGGCAATCCTACAATATATTCCTATAAATACCCTTAAATAGCCATAAAATGCTTTTAATTCCTTTTCTGCAGGGTAAACAAATACCATATTTAGCTAATCTGATTGTTTCTTTGCTGCCCTGCTCTTACGGGTTCCTTAAACATATTACATTAAAAACCAATACACACACACACATATATATGCTGTAAGAATATTCTGACTTTGAAGTTTACAAATTAATGTATAAGAAAATCTTACTTTTAAGAAAAGAGGATTTTTCCTACAAAACTGAAAAGCTAACGTGGTAATAATGTCTAAAGGTTTGCAAAGTCAAATACATGAAACCTGACTTAAAACCAGACATGTTTAAATGGACTTTCTGTACACTGTTTATATATTCAATTCATATAAGCTTTTGAAGATTATATTCTAAGTAATCAGAAAATGAACAAAACAAATATATAATTTAAATGCATCTCTAGCTGATTAACTAAAAATAATAAGCTTCACATTTTAAAATATTTTGGTGGCTTAGATTCTGCATAGATTTTGCTTTTATTTAACTATTTTAGAAAAACATAATTGGAATTTATCCTGACAGGACTTTGTCACAATTTAAAATAATCTGAAAAAGCCTCCAGTGGTATCCTTAAAAAATTGGACCGTGCTGTAGTTGCATTAACTTAGCTTGATTGGTAGACTGCAACAAACAATAAGCAATTTATCATCGTTGACAGAATTCATATGAAATTTACCCTCAAAGTAATCAGTCACACAGCATAAAATCTCACCAGCTACAGTTACCCAGAAAATTCTGTTTCATACCTAAAGCTATGTCACTTCAGGAAATAAAATGACAAATCTAAGTTCATGTTTCAACAAATTAACAATTACAGTTTTGCCTCATTTTCTAATTGAGAGAGGATCTGCTGGGAGAAAGAGAACATGTCTCAGCAATGGAAGTGAATGATGCAGCAGTGTCTCCTCGTGTGGAAAAGTTGCCAAATGCAAAAGTGAACAGTGCACCACAGCAGAAACACTTCAAAGGAAACAGAAACATAACTTGCTTATAACCAACTTCCTCTAAGAGTCACCTACCAGATTTGAACCATTTGCTGAATTTAACATTTTCCCCTGTAATCAGCAGCAAGGACTGTTCAGTGTCAGTGGTTAGAGCACAGTGTAGGTGCCTGCATGGGTGAGGCTGAGTTAACAGAGCCCAAGTGGCAAATTCAGCTGGTCACCCACTATGTGTTGACCTCAGTATGATCTGAATTGCTCTTCAGTTTCCTAGGGTGTTCAAGACATTCAAACAGACATGGGACACAATGTATAGGAAACCAATATAATTCTCATATGGCAAATGGAGACTACATGCAGAAATAATTTGGATAAGCCCTGTATTTTATGGTGTTTTTTGACTATTTAGAGCTTTATGAAGGTGATAACAGGGTTGAGTGTTTGGGGATAAGAATCAGAGGAAAGGCCAAGGCAGACATCCTGATGGGAGTCACCCAACCAGGTGCAAAAGGCAGATGAACTAGTCTGTAAAAAGGGGGGAGATGTCTCATAATTCCTAATTGTTCTCACAGGGAATTCAACTTACCTGATGCCTGCTGGAAATACAACACAGTAGAGGGGACACAGTCCAGGAGGTTCCTGGAGTGACTCGAGAACTTCCTGACAGATGGTGAGGAAGACAATTAGGGAAGTCTCCCCATTGGTTCTGCTGTTTGTGAACAGAGAAGGAATTGAGGGTGATGTGATGGCTGGAGGCTGTCTTGCACACAGAGATCACAAAATGATAAGAGCTTTTTATTCTTGGAGAAGTAAGGAGGGAGGCCTGCAGGACTACTAACTGAGACTTCTGGATTTCAGTCTGTTTAGGAGACTGATGGAGAGAGTCAGTGGGATGATGGGAGGCAGTCCTGAGGGGCAAAGGAGTCCAGGAAGGCTGGACATACTTCAAGAAAGAAATCTTAAGGCACAGGAGCATGCTGTCCCCGTATGCCAAAAGACAAGCTGGTGGGGAAGCAGACTGGCCTGGCTGAAAAAGGAGGTTTGGCTAGAACTTAAGGAAAAAAAAAGTTTATGGCCTTTGGAAGAAGTGGCAGGCAACTCAGGAGGACTGCAAGGGTGTTGTGAAGTCATGGAGAAACACAATCAGAAGGGCCAAAGCCCAAGCAGAACTTACTCTGGCTATTGGTGTAATACACAATAAAAATGTTTCTATGGATACACTAGTAACACAAAGAAGGATAAGGAGTATCAACACTCTATACTGGATGTGAGGTGGAAACATAGTGACAAAGGATGAGGAAAAGACTACCTAATGCCTCCAAGGCCTCAGTCTTTAATAACAAGACCAGTTGTTTTCCAGGTTACCAGCCTCCTGCGCTGGAAGACAGGGACAGGGAGCAGAACAAAGCTCCCATAATCCAAGAGGAAATGGTCAGTGATCGGATACAGCACTTAGACACACAAACAAACCTATGGGACCAGACAGGATCCACCAAAAGGTATCCAGGAAGCCAGTGGGAAATGCCCACCAAGCCACATTCCATCATTTACCAACATTCTGGTTAATGGGGAAAGTCTCAGGTACCTGGAGGCTGGCAAATGTGACACCCATCTACAAGAAGGGCCAGAACGATGATTCAGGGGACTAGAGGCCTGTCAGCCCAACCTTGGTGCCAGGGAAGGTCATGGAACAGGTCATTCTGAGTGTCACCACATGGCATATGCAGGGATCAGGCCAAACCAGCACAAACACCAAGTTATGTATGAAAGGCAGGTCCTGCTTGACCAACCTCATCTCCATGTACAGCAAAGTAACACTTGGTGGATGAGGAAAAGACTGGATATTGTTTACCTGGACTTTAGTAATCCTTTGACACTGTTTCCCACAGCATTCTCCTGAAAAACCTGTCTGCTCAATGTGCGAAAGAGTGCACTGTCTGGTGGGTAAAAAACAAGTAAAAAACCCCCAAGCTGGTAAAAAACAAGTCAGGAGGAAGCACTTGGCAAAGAGAGAACAGTCAATGCAATGTATTTGCTGGATTTGGACAAAAAACATGGAAAACTGAACATATGTGCCCTTCAGTAAAAATCTAAAGTTATTCTCAGGAACTAAAGCAGAGAAATAAAGAAGAAAATAAAATGTACTATACGTTTATCTGTGAGTATGTGCATAGGAACTACAGTTCAGGCAGAACAGCCAGACATTTTTGTTTGGTAAATAAAGGCAGCAGTTAGAACTAATCTAGATTTAAATACCATTTGAGAAAGCAACATGTGACATAATATTGCAGAAAATGGGGGTTAGTAGAGTGGCTGGAAAGTGTGTTGTGTAAGGAATTCACTAAAAATGAACTTCAGTTTTAAACACTGATTTTTGCAATTGTGCTTATCTGATGTACTAATTAGTGACTACAGCATAAAGGTAGGAATAGTCTAATAAAATTCGATGCTGGAACTGCCTACTTAGAATGCAGCAGTATAAAATACATGGAAATCAGAATTATCTTACTTGCTAGAATAGCAGAAGCATAAAGTTGATATACTAAGAATCAACATACATTTTTCCTGGAAAATCACTGATTATCAGTGGATCAAAGGATGGATTTGATCATCAGAGGATGAAAGCTTTTGCTGTGCTGATTGAACTCAGTCTGTCTATGAGCAATCAACATGGTCTTATCATTAAAGACTGATTTTAATGAGGCCTGACAGAAAAAAAGACATTTTACAAATAACCTAGGTAGCATTTTAAATTGAAGTTGTACACTACTATGGGTTACTTTGTTCAAGAAGCCAGAAAAGGCCTAACGAAATATCAGAATCACCAAAGGAATCACAACTCTCTCAGTGGACACCTGAAGGGGTTTTGTTCCAAACACAATGACAAACTCTTAGAAAACCTTAAGATAAATAAACATCACTTGGCATCACCTGTAGTTCTGTAACATTACATTGCAAGCGAGCAGGTATATAAAGTCTGAGTTCCAACAATGCATAGATGTTACTCAAGCTACACAATTTTTATTTTCCACTTCCAAGGGAAGTCTTTCTTTATAGAATTATTTCAATTATGACATTGCTCGAAAAAAAGCTGGCTAAAAAGTACAATAGTTCTGATAGTAAAACAGAAAACAAAACGTGTATAAAAATATTTTTCCTACTTAAATAATTTTATGGAAAACTATAAAACTGTAAACTTTTTATTAAAAACATGCAAGTTTAGTAAATAAGAGCTTACTTGAATAAACTTAAATGCTCTAAAGATTTCATAACTTCAATTGACTGAAAAGTGGATGTGTATATCCAAATACTGATATAAAAAACTCTTTTTAACATCCAATACTTTTAAAAAGTTGGCATTCACATCTACCTTCAAAATGATAATTCTGCTTAAGAACCACATTATTACCCTAAAAAACCCTAAAAAAAACAGTGAAGCTTTACTTCCAGAATGGATACTTGGCTCTACATAACTTTGTATTTAATGGTTCCTTCTATTTATTCCTTTGGAGTGGACGAGACAGGGGTCTAAAATTCAGAATGGCTAAGCATTCCATGACTGTTACTAGAAGAGGGAGAAAATAATGACAGATGTTATTTGTTAATAGAGAGGGGCACTTCATAATAAATGAACTTCATCAAAGTCAAAGTATTCAAACTAAATTTTAAATTAATTTAAAAAACATGTGCAAAGTTTTGGTGTGCTTGCTTGCTTTCAGCACATACAGGTGGGCTGTAACATTAGCAAGGCTGCATTTAAGAGTCAGAGATCCTTATCTGTGGTTAAAATATTAAACTAAAACATCTATTAATCCAACACAATTATCCACTGTTTTCAGAAGAAAGAATAAAAATTACAAAGGTAAGATAGGATAATAGAGGAAGGATTTCCTTTTAAATGGTCTGTATTTCGATGTTCAAGCCACGTAAACTGTAAATCATTTCTATCACTATAGCTTCAAAACACAAATCCTCAGGACAATTTCACATCTGCTTTTCACACAGATGAGGGTAATCCTACCTTAATACAATATTCACAACCTTGACATTTTTATCCTTTCAGTACCACAGAATAAACTCACTTGAAAAGATAAAGATAATATGCTGGAAAATGTTAAATTTTAATCTGTTTAAGCATATGGGCATTTTTCACCCCATGCCTTCACTGCTTGTAGTCCGTAAAGTTTCAAAATGCTAATACTCAAGAGGAAACATAAAGGAGCAAGTCTGAATTTTCTTGACAAATCCTGACTATTGACTCTTCTTGGAGTACCCACAGAACAGTGCACGTTGTAGAATTCCTAGCATCAGTTATGGAAGCATTCCAGCAAAAAGGAAAAGAGGAGTGTCCTATAGATAGTCAACATAAGAAGACTTCAGTTTACATGTAAATAAGCACAGCTTCTTACTACAGAGAAAATCCTTTTATCTTCACTGGCTTCATTAACTTCCCTATGAGATGAGTGCATCTGGGCACAGACTTGGTTATCCATGACAATAATACTTTCTTCCCCCCCAAAAAATTAAAACTAAAAGTAAGGTTCAGTGAATGTGTAAATACAGCTCACTTTTGCAGTCACTAAAATTCTTCAGTTATGTCAATAGGGTTAAGAAATCACACTTAAGCCCTACCAGAATGTGCCATAACTTACAGCAAACTTGAGAGTATAATTCTGAGATTTTTTTTAATGTGCTCTTATTTTGATTTTTGAATAAGTACACACTAGTATAAAATATACTCTCTGCAAAACAGAAGTAAACTTGAAGACAAAGAACATTTAAGTTTCATTTAAAACAAATGCCAGTGTTTTGTAATGTCCAGTGAGCAGGTAAGTTTTGATTTCATTGAATGAACTCAAGTTTGAGAAAGGGGAACCTACTAATCTATCTGACAGCAGTCAGATATCACTGCAGGAAGAGTTTAAAACATATGACATCTTCGTATAAAAGTGCAAAATGTGAAACTGAGGCAGGGAGCTCTCTGCCAACAGATTTCAAATCAGGCATGAACCAGACTGCAGTTAACAATGGTATTTTTGATAGGTGAATATAAACTCCCTACATAATTTGAAACCCTTTTAACTGATTCACAAGCTAAAAAAACACAGTTAGCTGTGTGAGAAGACAGGAAGAACACTTTTGGACAAGATGGCATATGACAAGTATTCAACTACAAGGTGTTTTAATACCAATGATGTGATGTTCTTCAACATCCACAGAACAAATTTTCTTGATGAGGTCATGCTACTTATTATTAGATTGTTTCCAGAAAATGTTTCAAGTCTGGTATCCAGGAATTCTCTTGAACAGTGTGCTGCAACTACTGTCCTAGAAACAAGATCTGCTGAGAAAAGAAATTTGTAGTCTTAGGGAGGGAGCTTTGGGGTATGAAGATGTCCTGGAAGCCACTGTTTCATACTATTAACAATCTGGATGTTTAGAAGCAACGATTACTTTAATTATCAAACATTAATTTTAATAGTAATTTTAATGGGAAATGGTAAGAGCTTTGTGAAGCAATAAATACATTATATGCCATTTGACTAAACTGAAACATCAGCATGCAGCAGTTAATATGTTTTGCTCTCAAAATTTCAAAGGCAGTCAGAGCACTCTGCATCTGCAGAAATCTATCACCAAGCCATTCAGCATTTAACAAGATACAAAACCTACCTTCTATGACAATTCTATCAGAGAAGATTTTGGTTTTAGATTTGTCTTCAGAAGGGTCATAGGTTAGAGATGGGACTAAAAACCAAAGATCATGGCCTGGAAGCCTGCTTTCCTTAACTAAAGTAAGGAAACCTTCAAATGCTGTGGTACTGAAATCTTTCTTCCCTATTAAATGTGCAGGAACAGATGTCTTACCCTTTTCCTCAATGAGAAGCAAGAAAGATGCCCTCATCTGAAGCCACAGATTCGAGGAAAAGAGCACCATGACTTGCAGGACTTGTTCCCTTGACTCACCTTTTATCAGCCAATCTTTGCAGTAAGGGAAAGATGGGCATCCTTCAGAAAACAAACTTGGACTGAAACACTGGTAATGGGTATGGAGAACAAGAAAGAAATTGAAGAGGATATAACTGAACTGACAGTCCTCCTATCTGACCATGAAGCAAGAGAGGAACCAATGAGATAGCTACAGTAAAAATACAGATATACCAATTTATACACCATTATGTACACTTTTAAACAAAAATATTAGCAGAATGTAATAAGAGAAAAGAGATAAAATATCTTTGTGGAGTTGATTTTCTACTGTCAGGTTCACAAGAAGATGTTAACCCTCACAACTGTGAAATTTAGAAGCAACCTATCATTTCCCCTAAAGAGAGCTGACTAAACCATCTAGACTGCAACTTAGGCCACTGAGCTCATCCGAAAAAAAAAATTCACCATCATATAAACAACATGAAATATAACATAAATTATTTAGAATTATATTGTTTATCCTAAGAATTACCTACAATTTCATGTCAATTACTTATTAAGTTTCTTGCATAGGTTAAAATAAGCAATTTGCTAACAAAATGCAAGTGGTTAGGTAAGGACCCACACAGCTGCAAAATTTTGTTCCTCAAATCTACTAACAGTAAAAGTAATGAATAGAATCCACAAAAGTACTGGAATATGGGAAAACCCCCAGCACTATGAGAGCATAAAAGTAAACTGAAACTCAAGTTCTTTTGACACAAAGTAAACTGTCTGAATTACTGCATAACATCTTTAGCAGTTTCCTCTCACTCTTATGCCTTGAGGAGCATACTAACCTCAACTTTTTTCACCCCTGACATTTAAAAGTCAGCCTTTGGTTCCATTATGAATGAGTTTGTATATGACAAGAACAATGATCAATAGAACATTTTACCTCCTCCTCAGGCCTTAAGGTTTTTGTAAATGAGGCGAGGCAAACAAGATTGGCATATATATATTTATACCACACACATACATATATTCTGTATATCAGACACATTGTAACAACTCCAAATACGTAATGATTGGGTGTACCAAGTCTGGCTGAGACAGAGTTAATTTTCTTCACAGCAGCCCTCAAAGTGCTGTGCTTTGTATTGGTAGCTAGAAAGGTGCTGGGAACACACCAGCCCTTGGCTAGTACTAAGCAGTGCCAGAGCAGTGTCAACACTGTCTCTCTAAAATTCCCCCTCGCCAGCAGGCTGGGGTTGGGCAAGATCCTGGGAGAGGACACAGGCAGAACAGCTCACCCAAAGTGACTCCCATACCATATGGTATCTGCTCAGCAATACAAGCCAAGAGAAAAGAGGAGGGGGAAGGCAACACGAGAGGGGAAGGGAGCATTCCTTATTTATGACACACCTTCTGAGAAAACTCTATGTGTGCTAAAGCAGCACTTCCCAGGAAGTGGCCAGACACTACCTACTGATGGGATCTTTCGGTTTCCTTTGGTTCCATGTGTGGACTTTGCTTTAATAATCTGCCTTTATTTTGACCCACAATTCATTTCTTCAATCTTATTTTCTTTTCCCTGTTCTGCTGAGGAGGGGAGTGTCAGAGTGGTTTGGTGGGCATGTGGTGTCCAGCCAGGGCCAGACATACTGGGGAGACCTCTTTGCAGTCTTCAATATCCTCATACAAGGAAGAGGAGGGGCAGACACTGATCTCTTCACTCTCATGACCAGTGACAGAAATGAAGGAAATGGCATGAAGCTGAGTCAGGGGAGGTTTAGGTTGGATATCCATGGAAAGGGTGGATGAACACTGGAACTGGCTCCTCAGGGAAGTGGTCACAGCACCAAGCCTGTCTGTATTCAAGAAGCATTTGCACAATGCTCTTGAGCACAGGGTGTGACACTCGGGGTGTCCTGCACAGGGCCAGGCATTGGACTTGACCATCCTGACGGATGCCTTCCTACTCCGCACATTCAATGATTCTGTGATTCCTCATATGCAGCTTAATTATCCTTAATATAAACCCAGGCTTCATTTCTGGAACATGAGAAAAAAGACTTCTTACAGGGGAGAGAACCTACCTAAGGACCTCAGATAAGCCTGGACTGCAAAGAAACATTAACATTCATTGCTTACTATAAAAAAAAGGTACATGCAGTTACAGGGAGTACTACTGCAACACAGTAATTATTTCATATCTGATTCACATTTTTCAGCCTGGACAACTGAGATTCAAATCTGTAAAAACACCTCATAAAAAAGAAAAAAACACCTTAAAAATAAAGTAATAGAAAACTATATGCTAGAAAAATCTCCACTGGCCTTTTTTCCAATTTAATTTCTAATCACTTCATCTCTAAAGGTATTATTTTTGAGCAAGAGTACTGTAACACTCATAGAGCCAGAAAATTACAGCAACAAATTGAGAGAATGCCTAGGATGGCATATATTACATAAAATAGTAGAAGTCTAGACTTTGTCTCTTGCTGATTGGATGCTGTCTTTTGGGGTAATATGACTCCATATTTTAGTATAGGGCCACTACCTATGTCCTCATATTTAGGGCTGCACATGAACACAGCTTTAAAAGTGAGCATGAATTCCTGGTTTACTCTAACACAGAGAGTTCTCTTCTGAATAGTTACTGCCACCTTCCAAAGTTTGTCTTCTAATGACTTTTTAATTGGAAACCTGACAAGGAAAGAAAACTAGAACTTCATTTTTTAAATAGAATTTTAGCTAAATATTTTTGAACTTAGGTTCCTACAAAATTGCTTTTTTCTCAATGTTATACCATCCTAAGTCAAACATGCTTTCTATTTAACTAGTAAAATGCATAATAACAAAATACTTCCAAAACAATATACATTTCTGTTCTTAAAGGCAGTGAGTGATTTTATCTTAAAAAAAAAAAAGCCACTCACAAGGTTCATTCAACATGGCATTGGAATGTGTCACTACCTTCATGCTCATCCAGGTGGTTATCAATTGATCCTTACCTGTATCACCTGGAAAATGCTGTGACAAATAATATTACTAATGCTTTTTTAGGGCCAAAGCACAGTAAAATTCAGCAAAACATAACCATCTCATCTAGAAATACCATTTCCAAACTAGAAATTGAAAAATGATTGGGGATGAGCTGTTCATTCAGACTAGGAGAAAAATTAAAATAGAACCTATTTTTTATCTCTACATTCTGGCAGGTTTTCATGATTTGGCTTCCCTGGCACAGCCTGACTTCAAAGAAAAATATCAGCAAGGTAATACAGTGGAATAAACTAGAAAGCCAAACAAAAAATAGCTACAAGAAATTCACAGCAAGAAATAAGAAAGTAACCAGGACAAAATACAAAATACAGTAGCCGAAAGGGAGAAGAAAACACAAGATGACTCAGAAAAAGACAGACAATTCAGAAATACATTTTATGTCTTTACTGAATGTACACGATACAAAGAATTACTAATAGCACATTAGACTATTTATACAGTTTTTACACTGTATTTTTATACTGCTTTAACATTCTTTTTATGCTTTCTCCACCTGTTTTCATTTTTTTTTTTTTGTAATTACTCAAATTTACCAGATTCCATGGTCATCTGAAGTAATCCATCAAGAGCACTGGAAAGCAGACTTGTACTGGATAATTTTAGGTGACTTAATATGACAGGCACACATTGGTATTCCAAAAATAAGGCCTTCCCTTCATCTGTCTTCAAGTCTACGTGAAGGGACTCCAACGCCTGAGCCAGGTAATCCACTGAAAATATCAGAATACAGGCAATAAAATTTCTATAATCATTGTTTCATTAAGCCATGTGAACAACTATCTGACAGTTTCCACAGCAGATACACACTTAAAAGTCAAATAGCTGAAAATATTGAATTTAATTTTTATTTAAAGACACCCTCTGCCTTTTTTTATTCTTTAAAAATTTATTGTGAGTGGAGAAAAAGACTATCTACAATTCATATGTTTAGAAAAATATACTTACAAATGTAAAGTCCTGCAAATATTTTGTTAAAGAGGAAAGAAAATATAAACTCACATAGTTTGAGACAACGTTAGTTTCAACATCTGGGAAACCTCAGTTAAGGGAGTCAGTAGCTGATTTGTCTGAGTGAGAGCAATTATTTTCATGAGAGCAACTAGTCCCATTCCTTCTATTAAAAGCTGTAGTTTAAGTATAAACATTTTATATTCTCATCCATTGTGAGAAATTATACAAAGGATGTAGAGTAAGTGAACCAATCTATTTTCTTAAGTTCCTGCTGTCAAATCTTCCTCAGTATCTTGGAATTGCATTGATCATCTGGAGCACGGAAAATTAAGCAGAAGGAAACAATTTATCCTACTGCATAAGTTTAACTACGGTGCCATCTGCTGGATACTGACATTTTGAAGGAATGAGGACATATGTTCAAACCAAATCTGCTATTTTATCACCAGATCATTAGTGCCATGTGGACAGAGTGATCGAAATTCATACACGGTGATATCTGACATATGTTTAACAACAGATCATGTTTTCTGTGTTACAGAAGCCAGCAGTAAAAAGCAACCATGAGAAGCTAAACTGATTCATTCTAATCAAGAGTGTTCATCTGCTTAGGGTAAATCAGTCCCTGCAATGACTAGTTTTTTATTTCAATTCTTCTTGCATTGTTTTTATCAAACATTCCTAGAATATGAGTCTCAATTTGAGACTAATTATCATGCTTCACCAAAATATGTTGACTGAAATAGTTCCCTTCAACAGCTGGAACATTGTGTCAGTTCATGAATGGTCTTACACCATGTTTATATTCCCATGTTTACTATAAATACTCACAACATAAATACTGCGCAGGTCACTAGGCATAAAAATATACTAATGTGCTTAAACATCTAATCCAGAAGCATGGCTTCTGTGAATAAAAACTCTATTCATTATTTTTGCATTTAAAATCTTTGGCATTCCTGTTTTGTGTCAATCAGGGTGCCACAGATCGCAGCAATTTTGCGATGCAGATCTCTGCTGTCTAAGAAATGCCCCAAAATTTAACATATTTCATGGAAAAGACTAAAAATATCAGATGCCACTGCAGGCATCTGATTTTGACCTTTTGGAATGGTATTTCAGGAATACCTTGAAAATTAACATCTCTGTAACCTGTATCAAACTCTTTGTGTTACTGACAAAAGAAACATGTTACTTGTAAAGATATTTTAAAATACAAACCATTCCGATAAGAAATGGTAGCAAAAACAGAAACATGGAATAATTTAGGTTGGAATCTAGTCCAACTTTCCTGTAAAAAGCAGGACCATGTCTGAGGTTAGGCTAGATTGCTCAGCTGTAACCCCACTAAAAAATTACTTGCTTTCAAAATGATCTGCGCTTTTAAAATGTCTTTGAAAAGGGAAAAATAAGTGGTTAGTACCACAAGGAGTTGGAAAAGGGTTATAGAGATGTTCATTCTTATGCTATCATTGTAAAATTTATTCTTGCACAAAATCGCAGGTTTTTTTATCCTTGCAGACACACAGTACTGCTAAGTTGCTGCAGGTAAGCAGCAATCACATTTTACACCTGCTCTTAATGGTATAGAATTACTTTTCTGCCTCACTTCCATAAAAAAGAATCTGCAACATCCTGCTCCCCGTTTCTCTTGAAGAAAGAAAAGACTTCATAACTGAAGGTAGCAGTTAACAAATCAGCTGAGAGAAGAGCTATCTTATTTGAGTTGTATTTCCCACATCTTTTCTCACACTGTCCAGAGACAATCTGATTTGTGTAATCTCGTAGTGTCTACTTTGAAACCTTTATCTTCTCCCCCCCTTAAGAAATGCTGACTTGTCTGACACGCCATCACATCAAAAAAACCCACATAAATTCTAACACAAAATGAATAATAGCAAGATTCATACTTGTATATTTTGCTTTACAATACCCAAGTAAAATCACTTTTCACTAATAAAGCATAAAAACTCTACACTATCATTAAAATGCTTTTTGTCCAGACGCATGACTGAAATAGATAAATTCATGTAAAAAAAATCTTGACTTACCTTGTTTCACTGTTTTAAGCACAATCAAAGTTGACAGAAACCTCAGAGGCATACAGAAACTCTTAAAGAAAGCTGCTGACTTTGATTTGCTTTCTGTAGACTGTTCAGAAGAACTGTGTGAGTTTCCCTTACTCACTATGCCTTTGAAAATATCTTTGCCAAGTCTCCTCATGGTTGATCTCATTTTTGCATGCTGCTTCAAACAGTGGATACAGTTAGTGCAAATATTAAAATTTGACATACATATGTTCTCCATGCAGTTAAATATTAAATTGCAAATGCTTTGATCATTTATAGGAATACAATCAGTACAGGAGATACTGCTTTGTGTTCCAAAAGTAGTTGAACAATATTAACATAGTGCCTTATCAACACACACTTCAATTCAGCAAGAGACTAATTAGTGAGGCTCCTGGATACTCTGATGTTATTTAAGTTGCCTCTGGTTCCAGAAAAAGCTGTTTCAGTCAACTCAATTTTGTAAGCTTGCCTGAAGTTATAGCCTTTAAAAGCATTTACAGAATCAAGGTCTAAATATGAAGCTTAAGAACACTGTACAGGTAACATCTATTAGATTTTCATCATAAATTCTACACAAATATTTCCACAGAATCAAACTTCACAATATGCTTGTTTAAAATATAGTTACTTAGTAGAACTGAATCCAACATCTTACTATTGTATTGAATTTAAACTCAGGATATTTGCAAAGTTTCTAGCATTTGATTTAGCAAGTGAACATTGACAGCACCATGCTGGGTCTTTACAGTACAACTACTGTCTTTTTCTTTATTATATTGCTAAATATTTTCTTATGGCAGTCTAGTCAAAAAGAGCAAGGAATGTCTTGTGGTTAGACAGCAAGCAGAAGACAGAAAAATCAAAATTTCTTCATGGCTTTGCCACTCACTTCCATCACTTCCAACAAATCTCATTCATAAAATACACAATAAAATAACTGCCTTCTCTAGTGCAAGTTTTGATAATACATATGCAAAAATATAGTTACAGATGTGCTTAGACATCACAAGAGAGATCACATACATAGGAAAACCGCATGTAGATATACAATGCAAAATTTAAATTTAACTTGAAAAAGAATTTGTTTTTCATTTGCCACCTGTCTGTGGTGAACACTATGTATTTATGTTTTACAAAGACAGCAGTTTCTTTTCTATATGCTGCCTGAAAACATCCATTTTTCCTAGGTATTTAATATGCAAAATCCATTAATATCTTCCATGATTTTTTTTAAAAAACATACTGCATGGGGACTACTTGTTTTACCTGTATATCAGTGTCTATCTGTCTTATAGACCAGTAAATAAATTTAATCACAGGCACGTGCAGTTTAGGATTCACATACGGCATCCACTGGAGTTGCTCAGTAACTATAGGCAAAAGCTGTAAAAATAAACAAAAATAGAGTTACATGCAGTATATGAACTAATCTATAAGCCAAGTGTAAGTGAACAACAAACAAACAAATAAACAAACCTCCTAACTTTCTCTTGGAGTTTATCGGATAACATATACAAATATTCTCTGGGCTGATCCAGTATAGCTAACAGAATTATAAGCATACACAGGTTTTAAATTTTACATAGGTTTACATGTGAGAGTGGAGATACATGTCAGCGCAATCTCAGTAAATCCAATCACAGTGACTACAAATCTTTATATAATGAATAAATATAACACAGTGAATTTTCTGAACACCTCAATGATTTCTAAATCTTGGTATTACAAGAAAAAACAATAGAGGTGTTGAAATACAGCATAGCATCACCTTTTATTGGTGATAAATTGAAATTTTAGTATCTAAATAGGCATTAAAACATTTTAAATTTGACCTGTTGATCTCTTTAAAACAATGTATCACACATAAAACACAAAACAATCTATCACTCCACAGAATTCACTTGAAATAAAATGCTGAAACTCTTAGGTTGAGACAGGACAACACACTTAAATAAAAATTATCTGTATGCTTTACAAATGACAAATTATCTATTACATCTCAGTGCTGGAATGAATATTCACTTACTAACAATTATTTTGTTTTAATTACATGCTGACCTGTTATATCCTCAGAATCAGTTAAAACACACCAAAATCTGAAAACATATTAACACGAGCAAACAACCCAAACCCTTTACCTTCATACACTTTTCCTGAGTACAGGGGTTCTTTGAGCTCTGGGTAACCATAGGTTTATGAGTGTCCTCTCTCTCTTCTTGTGTTTCTATTTTGCTAAGATACTGCTCAGAGATCCAATCCATAAGACAAGTTAAGAGCTCATAAACTTGTGAATTCAATGGTAGCTGTAATATATTCACAACATCAGATATTTCAGCTTTCGATTTAATGCTTTTTCTAAGCTAAAATAGTAACAGACTGAAATACAGGAGAGTACATTAGCTATGAAATGTTATGAATAATAGAAAGGATGAGAATTTTATGTCTGATAAAATCTGAGAGGTGAGTTACTGTAGTGTGAGCGTGTGGAAAATGTATCCAAGGAGACAGTGATCTTGAACAGACCATGTGTGCTCTCTGGGCCTTGTTCCTAGAGTTTGAGAAGCCTGTATAGTATTAATGTAACTGTAAGTTACAATATCTCTGGGAAAGGTAAACTGTATGCAGATCAAAGGTTGGAAGGTGGCAGTCCTGACTGGGAGACCACTGTACATAAAGGAGTCAGAGATCCACACCACAGTTAACCTGAGCAGGTGCAGTCTGTGCTGTGTTGCACAGATCAACCAACTACAGTTTATCCTGTACTTGGCTGCAGAATAAACTTTGGCAATTTCCTCTTGGTACTGCTGATCCTGCCTGGCCTTGGCCTTGTCTAAAAGGGCAACAAGTTCTTCTCCCATGAACGTTGATGAACAGAGTTGTTTTCTTGTAAGAAAATTATATATATGTTGAGTGGCCAAAAAGGAGGGGCTTCTCTCAATGGACAGGCTCTGCTCAGCATGCCCCGGTAAAAGTCCACCAGGGCTGCATTTGATGCTGCACAAACACAATGTTCCCAGCATCTTGAGGGACACAAGACTCACTGTCTATATTCCTCCTCTTACTGTCTTATTAGCCATTTAATGAAGTCATTAAGGTCTTTCTTACAAAGACCCAGAAGGAACTGCACAGTTTCTTTCTCTCACACCTCACTTCCCACTGCAAAACAAACACCTATTGTGATGGTTTCGGGGTGTGAAAAACATAAACCCATAATTTATTTTGTACTTGGTCAATTGGTAATAAAACAGCTTGAAAAAAAATTCACATACACTATCACTACACTTTATAATTCTGGACAAATGAATTACAGGAGAAAACAAGTCTTTAATGTCCTTCTCATGGGGAAATTCTTATTTCAATGCAACCTACTTTGTTTCATTTCATGCAATCCACTCTTGATAAATTTAACTGGGTAACCAGCATTGTTTAAAAAAAGAACAAAGACTTAATGAAACCCTCATCTTGGCTCTACTACACCACAATGAAATACTCTACAAAACAAAACCAGATACCTGAAGACAGCCTGCATGAACAATTCCCTAAAGACCTCAAAAGTTTTCTTCTATCTACCTTCAGATAACTCTTTTCCTTTTCACTCAGAACTGTAACTACTGATACTATTTGTATTTCATGTACAACCGAAGTACGCTAAAACCTATATAAAGAGAATTTGTTGACTATATATAGACAGCAGTTTTAAGGCATTCATTGTAGATCAGTTAGATAGGGTAGTGTGAATATCTTTCTCATTTCACGGTATACCTCTAGCTGGAAAAAAAAAAGGCATAACCAGCTGAGAGACGTTGGCAGAGTAATACCATAAATGGAACTATATGGAGACAGAAAGAACTTCATTAAGTGATATAAGAAGATTTTTTAAGGGAAAAAAGTGATTGTTTTGGAACTGTGAGTGAACACTGGATTTAATCTCTGTCCTTCACTAAAGATTATTTCTCAAAAAAGTAACAGCAGTATACCACTTTTGGTTTAGAAGATTAAGGTTCTTTATTGGATACTTTTGAAAGACTACTTTTTTCCTGGTGTTACTCATAAGGATAGTGCTGTACTGTAGCAATAACCAGAATGAGTCTAAGATTTGTTCTGACACAGCAAAAGAAACCTGTGACAGTGGATGCAGGTTATAATTCTAATTGGCAGATGAAAGACAATGATCTGAGGAGGAAAACTTGCCATATAAATAAAAATATACACATATACATACACATAAGCAATATGAAATCCAAGACATACTTTTAGCAACAAACTTAATTCTTTGTTAAGTGTGGGTTTTCCCCCAATACGTTTCTCTCCTTAGTGTAACTCATACAATAAAATTAGAAGCCACATTTTCCAATTTCTAGCAGATGCACAGAGAATGTTACACTGCCTGATGTCTTTTGAATGAAAAGATTCAAGGCTTCTGTTTAATTCTTACCGTAGCAGGTTTTGATGTTGCCATCACTTTTTCCTGTTTCACGGGTTTGCTTTCTTTCATCACTTGACATAAATTGTTAGATTTACGTACCATTGAAAATTCATGCTTCCTCTAAAACAAAATATAACAATGAATTATATTTCACTGGTTATCTATAAAAGCAGATATATGTAAGAACAAATCTTACCTGTAGATTTTCTAAACGAGATTTTACTTTTTGTGCTTGACCTTCCAACTTCTTGTTCAACTCAGTTACATCACTTAACTGAAAGAAGCAGAAAATATTCAAAACTGTAAATTCAAAACTCACTTCTTGACTTAATTATCACAGTGAAGTAACTTGATGTTGTTGTTGAGCAGCTAAATTATTTAAGTTCAAGTTTTTTCTTATTAGCATGAAAAGTGATAGAAACAATACCATTATCCAACTCCCTCAACAAATTACAGGATCACAGATTGGCTGAGATTTGAGAGCACCTGTGGAAGACATCTAGTCCAACCCCACAGATCAAGCTGGGCCATGAAGAACAGGCTGCCATGTCCAGACAGCTTTTGAACAGTTCCAAGGTGTGAGACTCTTATAACCTCCAGGATAAATAGGACAGCAGCACTATCTCATTGCTGACTTGCAGTCCAATCTTTCAGAGTGCAGGGGAAAAATAAGCACTACAGTGACACTAGATACAGAGGCACTTCACATTTGATCACTTTTCATGAAAAAGTGACATAAAAACGAGCACAAATTCAAGAATGGTATAATAGCTTTGTTAATGGGGAAGGTGGTTACTGACCACACTAAAAAAACATTTTCTTCAGTAAGAAAAGATCAGGAAAACTGCAATCTCCATTTAAATAAAAAAACCACGCTCTATCCATACAACAATAAACAGTATAATCATCACAGAAGCCCTCAGTCTGCAGAGAAATGCAAAGATTTTATAGTGAGAGGAAATAAGACAGATGGGTTACATCAGAACCATCAGCATCCTAGGAGTTGGGTGTGGCCTTCTTAAGGGAAAGAATAAGGCTCTGCTGTTGATTTTTATTGTATTCAGATTATCAGAACATTAATTAGTTTAGTGAATAAACAATGTTCAAATAATTTAGATAATTTGTGTATCGCCATTTTAGATCAGACTTAACAGTAAAGTGAGACAAATTCCTACTCTATGCACTACTATGAAACACCACCCTAGTGGTGAAATAGTGAGAAAATGCTGCCTTTATTAAAAATTGCAAAAATAACTGAAAATACTGATCAAACATGAAGTTAAACATTCTACTTTTTATTTAACAGAATCAGCATAGCAATTTGGCACAGCAAATCTGCACAGGGTGGATTTCATTAGGTCATAAAATACTTTCTCTCCATCCATTCTCAATGGATTTTCCCTTCCTAACAATTAGCTGTTGCTGGCGAGTAAGTGGAATAAATCCAACATCTTTTTTATACTGTAAAAGGTCAGAAAGGCTAAATTTCTAGTACTAGAAACAGGTGAGAAAAGTATTTTCAGTCATTCATAAATTCTTGTTTCAGAGAAACAAAAGGTCAGCAATTTTGCAAACTGAAACTGCTCAAATATTTAGAATTGTTGACTGTAACTTGTAGAACTATTTATAACAGGAAATAATTTTACCTGTTTTCTTAAAGTGTCATTCACTTCTTTCAAGCTGTCAAATGATGACTTCAGCCTCCTATTTTCTTTAGTTATTTCTCTCAAGGCTTCTGTCAGCTGCTTAACTTCTGCCTCATATTGCTAAAGGAATATCAAATTTAAAAACACGTTTTAAAAAAGACTATTCTAGAAACAATAAGTTCCAGTAAAACAGTCAGACAAACTCTCAAATATCAAGTCCTTCAAGTCCAAATTTGCACATTCAGTCAGCAGGGAGAAAAACAAGATCTGTACTGCCTATTAGGAAGGATCTATACAGAAACTGAGAGCAACATGCACAGCCTATAGCTCCTACTGCTGCCTATTCTAGAAAGACCAACCATATACATGTACATTTCTCAAAAAATTCAGATGTGGGATGCGTTTGTGAACTAAAATCAACAACAAAGCTCACTCTTCCAAATATTTACAAAAAGTTGTGACTGTGTTTTGAGGTTTCAACTCATTTTTCTGGTTTTGCTTACTATGAATCACACAGAATGAGAAACTAATCCTATGCCTTGTAGAGACTGGGGCTCTGGTTTACAACACAAGCATATGAATTATTAAATACAATCTGCATATCCATTGTCATTCATCTCTTACCCCTGAAATTTGTTTCACATTTAATCTGCTCTGGATCTTAGATTTAAGTACCTCAGATTTGGTAAAATAGCAAGGTTTCATTTTACTGAAAATACTCCAGCTTTCATTTCTCCCCTTCCATGAATTCACTCTTCATCATTACTCTTTCTTCCCACACCCCCAAAGTTAGGCTGGTCTTCCTCTAAACTTTCTGAGTCTTTGTTTGCTAGTACTCTCTGCAATAGGTGTTATGTCCTAAGATCTCAATGTGTCTTAAAGCATTCCCAAGGAAATCCACTACAACTATAGCTAATGCAAAGATACTCATTTAACTTACACACAATTACAGAGAGACCACTTTTCTTCTCTAATATTGGTCACATGGCTTTCACTATTTTACAAAAAAAAAATACCTCCTTTTTCTAACTTGTAACTGTAAAATGTACTACACATCAGACAAGTAAATGCACCATTCTGAAACAGAAATCACACAAAAACTCTAGCAATATTTATTGTTCAGTACTTTTTATTGAAAACCTTCCCTTGGGGATTTCAAGGACTTCAAATAAGTAAGGAGGATTTCCAGCAAACATGTGATGGCTTAAGATAACTACAAATGAAAAGGGCATATAGAGCAGTATCTATCATTAAATATATTATTTCACCTCTTTTATATCTGCAATTTTTGTGTGAACTTCTTCCTCAACACCTCTTATTTTAGCCAAAGCTGCTTCATGTGTAAAAAACAATGTTTCTTGTTCTGTTAGACAACGTTCTCGTTTCTGCAGTTGCAGAGCATACTCTTGCTGCGCTGAAGTTTCTCTCTGTATCAATAAAGAAATATTAAACTACTTTAAAAACCACATGAAATTTTCCCAAATTATGCTGGATTTAAAATTTTGTCCCATGCTTAGCTCCTGGTGAAATTATAGTTACACAAGAGCTTACTAATACAAAGTATCCTGATGGCCACCTCTGTCCAGTTTCCTCCCACATTAACCCAAAAGACTTCCATGTGCATTGGAATGGTTCAGCCCCTCAAATTATAAAATTCAACTCTACATTGTTGCTCTAGAAAGTTAACTTTGGCTTTTGCTTTTAAAATATTTGGATAATGGTATTAACTGTAGGACAGAACAGAGTCTGATGTGACTGTCTATGTTGAACACCAGATTAAAGATATGGTGTCTTCAACTAGTGAGAAGCATCCCTGAAAAAGCAGTGAAGAAAAAAGAGATACAAAATCATTTTTATCTCATATGTTGCAAAAGACAATTATGGCAGGGGGATCCAGCAGAAGCTTAGGAACTATTACAGAGTAAAACCATATAGGTAGGAGGTTCTTTTGTTAGTAGCCTAAACCTGCTGGAGATGAACTGGTGGCATGAATAGAGGGATTCTGGAGGAGGCAATGAAGGGAAGTGCTTTGGAATGCCCAGAGTCAGAACAGTTTCAGATGTTCTCAAGAGAAGCAATGGTTGTGGGTGCTTCCCTGTACACCCACAGTGTGTCACAAGACAGTCCTGGATGTAGAAACACAGTGCTCCAACTCCCTCAAGTTGAATCTGCCCACCTACCCATCTACCTGGTCTACCCAAAATTCAAACTACATTAGTTTACCGAGTCACTGAATTAATCTAGGGGAACAGGCAGATGAAGACACACATTAAGTATATAAGTAATTGTGATTGGTATAAAGTAATAGTAAAAACCAATAATTATAATATATAAGTTTTAGTATATAAGTAGTTTCAATTTTCTTTCTGGAAAGTGAGAACCTTCATAGCATTATTCAACAAAAATTTTAAGGTGATTCCAGTTCCTACCTGAAGCTTCTGATGTATGACAAATAACTCATCATAAATTTGACTGATGTGAGCTGGTATTAAAGGTTGACTATTGCATGCCTGAGCACCAGTTCCACGCAAAATTTTCTTTGACAAACCATGGTTGATAACTTGGTCCCTATTTTTTTGAGTATTTGCAGCCAAATGAGATGGTAAAGTGAGGCCTGTGGACATGGAAAAAACACATCTTACATTAAAAAATCAGTCCTAGCTAAATATTAATATGATTGTTGCACAAAATCAGCAAAAATGTGTTCTAGGAATTCAGAATTACAAGTACAGAGCGAGATGTATCAAAATGTGAAAGTAATCTAAAGAATTACAGAGATTTGATCAAAGTTCTCGTTCCATGATTTATTCAAACTGATCAAGAAAACAGTTTTATAAGTAAAACTATGCCCCCCACTGCAATACAGAAATCCCAGAGATATCTGTATGGAATCTATGCACAGTCTGAATTATGTCACCAAAATCTCCTATTATTTTTGTAAGGGCTTCAGGCAAGTGATTTGCTGCTGATTAGACCTTAGGGTGACACCTAAGTAAACAGCACAATACTTAAGAAACTACTGGACACCACATGAGAAAATAACATTAGTATTGCTTCAACTATGTCTGAACCTCCAAAAATAATTCTAAAGACAATACCCATACTGATGTGAAAGGTTAAATCCCAACATTGAAATACATTTTAGGTGCCTAGTGTATTTCTCAATTGAATACATTTTATACATTTACTAGGAAGATTTTTAAGTTACAAGTTATACTTCACAGAGAGTTGTAAGAATGTATAAAATTAAATATTTATTACCTATTCCCATATATAGAGCTGTATTTCGAATTGCATCAGTTTCAGAGCAAATAATGCTATTTTCTTCTAGACCACTTGAATCACAAACAAAATCTTGCTCATCATCAAAACTAAAAGTACAAAAGAGCAGTAACTTTAAATTACTTGGTTCCTTTCTAACATGATACAAAACAGAGCACTGAAAGATAGTCTGTATAAAAAGAGCAAACATTGCTTAATGTAAGACTTTGATATTTTTACTGATAACAAATAGCAGAGTTAAATCATTTGGATGAAAGGCATTATTACTCACAAATCTCAACCACAGCAATTATGCGCTGCTGACTTAAGAGTTGGTACAATAACTAGGCTTTTCATGCTGTAAGCACATGTAAGCAGCAGGTAAAGCCAACACTCTTCTCTCACCACAAACCACCAAATTCCTGGAGAACTAAAAAATTACATTTTTCTGGTTTGGTGAAAAATAGCCCTGAAAAGAGATTTCTTGGCTTCTGGAATTGAATTATCTCTAAATAAACATAAATCTGTTTATCACTCTGGGCTATTCACTTTCCTCCTAGTTAATTATTTTATCACCTAGTTCAGTTTATGTCATTCCTGAACCCCCTTAGCAATTCCAACATACACAGATTAAATTAGAAAGTGAAACAATATTCCTCATCATAATCAGCACCCTCATTATGTCATAAATTGGCCACAAATAATTCTTCACTTAACAAGAACAAGAAACTTAAACCAACTTGTGCACGGTCCAAATAACATTGTTTATTTGTCATTTATCTGGATTATGAGAGAAAATCAACAATGGAGAAATAAAAACACCTCCTACCAATCCCAATCTTTCAAACCTTTTCGGAAATTATGATCTGATCTGTTCTCTCTTCCAGTTTCAGCCAATTCTGACTCTAAAGAACAATTTGATAAAAAAATAGTTATATTTTTCAGTGTCACCTGAAATACAAAAAATTGCAACAATTTTATTTTGCATTTGAGAAGTTGATATTAAGAAATCAATAAGGACTTAGTAGAAGTACTCGCCACGTAGGTTTCAGAACCAAAACCACCACTGATGCAGCCTGATGGATTATGAACTTAATTTATAACAGTTTAAGTCACATCAGATTTGTCTTTCTGAAATTTTAAAGCTTGTCTGCCTGTAGAAATTTTTCTGTAACTGAAGTCTGAGAAATACAATGATTTAGCCTGCTGCTCCCGTGCACCAGTTTCTGAAAGAGACCAAATGCATTCTAAATATTAAACACTTATGTATCTTTAAATTAAAGCTAAATACACGCATTATGAAGTGGACTGCTACCAACTAATTCACACAGGACTTAAAGACAAACAGGCTGTGAACCATTGTTCCAAAACATTCTTTGCACTCTTTACTTGTTACCATTCCCAGGCTGGCTCCCAGGTATCGCCCTGATCAAGCCTACCTATCTATTTAAAATGAGACAGTACAGAACTAAATAAATTTAGGAACAATACAGCTTTAGTATATATTTTCCCTGTAAAAAATATTAAAAGCACCATTGCCTTGTATTACCTTTGTAAACTAGGGAGCTTCTGCTTTTACATTCGGTATGCAATGCTCCTGAGAGGCAATCCTACAAGAAAGCACAAAACCACTGCACTCTAGTGAGAATTTTCATGGAAGAAGTATGTTACAACTTACAGATTTAACAGTTAAACTGTCACACCTTGTGACAGAATTCTTATTGCAAACTACTGGCTTTGAAAAGGGAGGTGGGTTTTTTTAAATACGTAAACGTAAATGGTTCTCATATTAACATAAAGAGGCAAATATATTCTCTACAGTCTAATAACAGAATACTCGTAGTCTTATATGTTAGAATATTTGTGAAACTATAAAGCACTATGAAGACAGTGCCTAAAATAAAGGCATGAAGGTAGAATTAGGTAATCATGGAAACAGTGCCATCTACCTTCATATCTAGGCTTTTCATGCCAAAGTTTCCTGCTTTAGTTTTTCTTACTTATTTATGTCTACATACTAAAAAAGTGGATGACAGAAATTTTAGATTACAAGCATTAAATCAATTAAATGCACAATACAAAATATCAGACTCACGGCAGCTCTCATGATCCTGTTTCACTGCATCTCTCTGTTATGCTCTAGATCAAGTGATCAACTGCTATATTTTCCTACTCTTGAATGACCAATTTTTAATGAAATAACAAAGCACACAAACACGACACATTTTCTTCCTTGCAAACATTAAAGACTCAGTAACAGTCTTTTCAAAATAAGTTTTAAAAATTACTTTTCTTTAAAGTGTAGTTCTGCAGTTCAAAGCAGAACATTCCCCAAGAAAACTTCCCCATAGAATCTAGAACACCATCAAATGCTATTCAAGTTGCAAATCCATCTGCAGGAACTAAGGGTGCATACAGCCTGATTTTAGCTGCTAAAAACCTCAAAATCTTCACATCACATTTGGGATGGTTCCTGATCCTAAAATGGCAAGCTACTTTTCCTAAGGAAAGAAAGGCTGGGTTTTGTATTCATTTGATGACTCCAGGACTAACTCAGTATCCCAATCCAACTATGTACCTAACTCAAACCCACTTTCAATCTCTCCCAGTCTTTGCTTGCTCACAGTTATTTTTCCACCATATGACTTCCCCTGCAGCATGACTTTGAGCACTTAAGGCCTGTTATCCCCTGGACACACTGGAAGCATTTGACCCAGGGAACAGAGATGCATGAAAACAACTGCAAAAATTTGTTTCACTGAAACACAAACAGAATTCAGGCAAAATAAAGGTGCCTGGCCAGCAAGTACTCCTAGTAAGTATCAAAGGCTTTTGAAACACCAGCATGGGGGAGGGGACTTTGCTGCTGAATTTTTAGGCAGATCAGTTTTGACTTGTCAGCAAAAGTAACAGAAAGCGAGGAACCACAATACAGTTCATTCATCTGAGTGCAAAGACTTTCTCTGGTGTAAAATAGCATTGCTGTACCTTGGCAAGGGAATGATACCCATCATAATTAACTGCCTGGTCATTGCAGCAGTCTCTAATGAACCATGGGTTTGATTCCTGATTGACTGCATACGGAACAATTTCCTGCTCTCTGACAACAGAGATAATCACTAAGCTTTACAAAAAAAAAAAAAAAAAAACCACAAACACACCTAACACATTTTAAGTAAGGGTGTCAATTATTGTGGCTAAGAAAAGAAAATACATAAGGAAAATGAGTTATCCTATTATATGTATTTCATAATAGCTTAATAAAATCCTAAGAGGATTCACATATTTTCTCACTCAGCTGGCAGGCACCAGGTGTTAGGCAAAAACTACATGCTAAACTGTGTCGTGGTACCGCATAAAATCTGGAATTGCAATTTCCAGGGAAATGTCCTGCTCAGACAAGGATAACTCTTCAGCACTTCAACTCTAAGGCAATCGGAGCGCCGCGTCAGGGATACGAGTAGCAAGAGCACATAACCACCTCAAGTCTGTTTAAGCCCTACTTTTGTCTCGCACTGCCCGGGAACGCAACAGCACGGCGGTCACAATGAACCCCGCGGGAGCGGACAGGCCCCCCTCGCTCCATCTCCTCCGAACGCTTCAGGGACGTGGCGAGGAGAAAATGGCTTTTCTGTACCTCCTCCTCCTCCCCGCAGGCCGCCCGCCCCGGCCCCATCTCACCCCCG